>OY757946.1:31003216-31060716 GCA_963585895.1 Sepioteuthis lessoniana
TTTGAGCCTTTCATATGACTCGACCAGGGATTGTATCCCGGTCTCCCGGCTCATTGGTGAATACCCACTATTCCAGGCGAGAGAGAGAGAGAGAGAGAGAGAGAGACAGACAGACAGACATGAACAAACGGAGATAGATATGAACACACAGAGATAGATAGATAGATAGATAGAGAGATAAATAGATAGAAACAAACTGAAATAGATAGATAGATATGAAGAGAATGACATAGATGGATAGATAATTAAGTGAGATAGATAGATAGATAGATAGATAGATAGATAGATCTAAGAAATTATTCAATGAAAGATTCATGGATGTGAAGAATCTGTGACAAACAAATTGAAGATCCATAGAAAGCAAATTTCTCTACGAGTTTCTTTTCTGCATTTTTAATGGCACTGTCCATTTCCTTATGAGCTTTTTCCATATTCCGAAAGCATGATGTCAAAAAAAGAAAAGAAAAAGTCCCCACCTGCTCTTCCTTTAATCGTCAACCCTATTTTAACAGTCTCCCGCTCAACTGCTCGACAGACATCGAAGACCCCGGAAGTGAAAACCCTTTGAAAAGTGCTTTCCTCCAGAGGTTATCGGGTGCTAATTGATTTATGAGCGTTTGAGAAACGTACAGCACGGCTTATCGAAATTGTTAGAAGCCACTCGAAGGAAGATTTTCCGAATGGGTGGATTGGTAAACAGGTATGGGGGAAAGTTGGTTGGTAGACGACTGTGGGGTCGGCTCCCGCGATAAACCACTCAACCCTCGCTGCTTCGCCCTCGTGTCAATAAACATCTACATCGTTTATGTATCGTATTCTTCCGCTATTAAATTCACTTGAACGTTTTGTTGTTACGTCAGACTCGAAGGCGAAAAGATAGTTACGTTTTTCCTTGTGAATAGATCGCTTTGGTTTCTTTGTTTAAATTACATATCAACCTTTGTGGGTTATTTAACGCCAAATCTATCCTTAGATATCAGTGATACTATTTAACCCATACCGAGTAGGGAGATAAAGGAGTTCATTTGTGCATTGTAAAAGTAGTCAGGAGTATTATTGAACTACTCCAAAGTGGGGGATCATTTTAGTACTTGATTATAATAGAAAACTGGTCCCTCACTTTTTAACAGACTAAATATATACTAAAAGATTTGTATAAAGAAGCCCACTTGTGTATTATAAAAGTTTGGTTAGGTTTCTTTGTTTAATGGCATATCAACCTTTGAGGGTTATTTAATGCCAAAGCCATCATTGTAGAAGAACAGAAGTGGTAATATTTAAACTATAGTTACGGGTTGGAGTGTTAAGGGGGTTCATAACTTTTCCAAGGGAATTAGTTCGAAATGGAACTGGAGTTTCAAGGCCGCAGTCCAGCACTTACGTCATGGGAACTCCCTCGCCGCGAAAAGCTTGATTGCCCATGCCGCAAGTCTCCCCTTTCCACGACACCCTTCTTGTCCAAGTTAAGAGCACAGTGTTAAACGACTCCACATCAGTGTGCCCGCAGGAATTGTTTGAACGAAGCCGAGGAAAACGTCGTACTTCCTTAGGGGCTTCTTGTTCTAAATTCTAAATTGATTTTCCAAACATGGATCGAGAGAGAAAAGGGAAGCTATCAATAAGAAAGAAATAATAATTACGAAGAAATATTTTTGGTTGTATAACTTTACACACATACACTCACACACACACACACACACACACATATATATATATATATATATATATATATATTTGGAAAAATATGGGAACCTGCGAGAACAATGTGTCAGAAATGGCTAAACAATCAACGCATTTCTTATCGTGGTCGGATGCTGAAGTTTCGTTACCAACTCAACCTCCACATTATTGACTAATCCTGGACTTTCTCGATTAGATAAGAGGAAATACATAAAAAAAGATCCAAGACAAGGCTCTAACTGCATCAGTGTGCATATGGCAATCACATAGAGTAACGACAAACCAACAAAGTCTGGTGGTATTGCGAGTTACTGCTGGAGCGCTCTGAGCTAGTGGTAATGATGCTTCGGCCCCGAAACCACGCCTGAACCCCGAGTCATCATACGATGAAGGCTTTGTTGGAAGCAATTCTGCTGTACAAACATCAGTCATTCTATGGACCTATATATGAACAAAATTTATACAATAAGCAGAAATATTTCTGCTAGTTTTATAACTTTTAACTCTGCTTGTTGTAAAACTTTTTAATTCTTAAATGTTCGGAATTAGTTTCGATTTTAAGAAATCGCCAGGAAAAACGTTTTTCTGACGAAAGTTTTTTAAAAGTAATTTTTATTTATCTGGAAAGAAGTGACAAAAAAATAAACCGGTAACGTAGCATATCCACGCGTTATATATATATATATATATATATATATATATAATTTTCCTTCGACTTAAGTTTAATGAATGTCGACATTCAGTTAGGCAGCAAAATGAATGGAATTGTATATATATATATATATATATATATATATATATATGGTGCATTCGATAAGTTTCCAGACTTTTTTGGTACAGGCTTTTAAAATTGTTGTAGACTCTTGAAATTCAGTATGTTATTGCTATACATCTTATGAGATGACTGACCAATTTTTATGATTTCAGGTTCAAATGAACGGCTAAAGCAACAATTGGAATACACCCTACTAAAACCTGATTGTCACAGCTGGTGAATTTCAAAAATGCAATCTGGACGTGAGGACACTTTGGAAGTAGGATATGCAATAAAATTCTGTTTTAAACTTGGAAAAAATGCTGCCACAGAAACAACGTATGGAATGCTTCAGACTGCTTTTGGAGCATCTTGCATGAATCAAGCATCAGTTTTTGAGTGGCATAAGAGATTCAAGGAAGGCAGGGAGTCTGTGAGGGATGATGAGAGGTGTGGGAGGAGTAAGGAAGTCAATACACCAGAGTTGATTGGCCAGAGGGTTAGGGTTAGGGTTACTATGTTGAGGTTTTAAGGGAGTTCAGGAAGAGATTCCGTCGGAAGAGGCCAGCACTCTTCAAATCAGGTCAGTGGCATTTCCACCGGGACAATGCACCAGTCCACAACTCCATCCTTGTCACGGACTATTTGAGTAAGATTGGCATCAAGACAGTTCCTCAGCCTCCCTATAGTCCAGACCTTGTTCCCTGTGACTTTTGTTTATTCCCTGAGCTCAGAGGCTGTCGTTATGAGACAATTGAGGAGATGAAAGAGGCTGTGACGAAGGTCATTGATACGTCCACAGAAGAGGACTTCGATGGGGCCTTCCAGAAGTTGTACAGCAAGTGCATTTCAGCCGGAGGAGATTACTTCGAAGGAGACTAGAGTTTCATGTGTGTACTATCAATAAAAGTGCCCATACGAAAAAAGTCTGGAAACTTATTTAATGATCCTCGTACATGTTCAAATCTATCAGTCTTCATCTCTGTTTATCTCAGTTTGTAAATATTGCATACATTACACACACACACACACACACATATATATATATATATATATATATATATATATATATCTGTGTGTGTATGTGTGTGTGTGTGTGTGTGTGTGTTTCTATTTTTCTTCCCTACAGAAAAAAAAGCAATCATATCACTTCAGAAAGGTCAAACTAGAAGACAATAGCAGAAATTGATTGACTTTATCGAACAGTTCACATGAAAGACCAAGTTCTTGGGAACGTCTTCTGAGGGCTTTTTCGGACTCCTTCCGACAGAATCTCTCACTACATCCTCATTGTCAGGACATCTTGCTGTCAACTTCCGGCCAGATCTATGATTTTCTGGCTTCTTGAGATTGTTCACTGACCGTGTGGCTTAAAATTTGTGGACCCAACGATAAATTTGGCTTTTTAATGTTAAAGTTAAACTTCCTGCAAAATTTTGCTTGCACAGTTTTGAATGATTTTGTCTTCAAATAACTAATGACGCAAAATATGTTTTCTTCTCTTGTGATTGAGGATTAGTAGTTGTTATAGTATACTACTTTCAAATCTGAAACAAAAAAGAACACTACATTATTATTAGTAGAATTATTAGTAGTCATATGGGTCCCATGTATATTGAGACACCGTATATTAATGGGTTGCATCTATTTTGAGACAAATAAATAGTGACGCAAAATATTTTTCCCTCTTTTGTCCAAGACATTGTGATGGAGGATTAATAGTTGTTATAGTGTACTATCAAAATCTGAAACAAAAAAGAACACTATATCATAATTAGTTGAGTTATTAGCAGTCACCTGGGTTCCATGTATATTGAGACATCCAATACTTAATCTCGATTTCTATCTATCTATCTATCTATCTATCTATCTGCCCAGTCGGTTGGGGCTGAAGAATAAGTCGCTGCATCACAGCAGAGGGATAAGAATTAACGAGTGTCTTTGACCTGACCCAAAACCAGCCGATGGTGAGGTCCAGTGAGCTTTGGGGAATGTGGAATTCCCTTTCACTGCCATTACTTCCACCAGTAGTACCTGTTAGGGTCCAATTTTTTAAAATTTATCAAATGGAACTGTTTAATTATTCAACTGAATGAAATCAAATGATTGCTGTGTGGCCAAACGCAGTTAATCAACTTAATATCAGTTTATTAAACAACCACCGAAGTCTTTAATCGTTGGCTATTTAACCCTTCTTAAACTAGTAGACAAATTCACTTACCTAGGAAGCAGCATCGCATCAACCGAAAAGGACATCGGCACGAGGTTAACGAAGGCATGGACAGCTATCAATAGGCTATCGATTATATGGAAATCAGACCTAACCGATAAAATGAAACGCAGTTTCTTCCAGGCATCGGTCGCATCGATACTGCTATATGGACTCTAACAGCGGTCGCTTCGATACTGCTACATGGACTCTAACAAAACGGCAAGAGAAGAAGCAAGACGACAATTACACAAGAATGCTGCGAGCAATCTTGAACAAGTCCTGGCGGCAACACCCCACAAGACACCAACTGTACAGCCACCTGCCTCCTATCACGAAAACTATTCAAGTTAGACGAACCAGACATGCAGGACACTGCTGGAGAAGCAGGGACGAACTCATAAGTGATGTACTCTTATGGACCCCACACATGGCCGAGCAAGGGCAGGACGACCAGTACGAACATACATTCAGCAACTATGTGAGGATACGGGATGTAGTCCAGAAGACCTGCCAGAGGCGATGAACGATAGGGAAAGGTGGCGAGAGAGGGTCAGCGATATCCGTGCTAACAGCACGACATGATGATGATGATGATGATGATGATGATTTATGGCCATGAGCCGGTCAATCTGGTTGAGTGCTGCTCCACAACAAAATGTCACCGACAAATATTTCTTATCAGTTCTCAAAAATCTATCTCCAATTTCAAAACAAATAATCTTTCATGAAACCGGATACATTTGAGTGCTGCTCTACAACAAAATGTCACCTTCAAATTATTCGTTTACAAGTCATATATACTTATATATGATAAAAATATGTGGAAATTTGGATAAACCAAACACTTAACACAAATTTAGATGTGTGATATTTCGTTCGGCTTTATTTCATCTTCTCAAACTTCTTTAAACAGAGACTATTTTTTAAGTTTTACTATTTAAAAGCATATGTGGAGAAATGATAAGATGGTGGAGGAGGTATAGTTGTAGCAGGAAAGCTGGGAGGGATTCAAAGTCAAATGTATCAGGTTTCGTTAAAGATTTTTTGTTTTGAAAGTGGAGATAGATTTTAGGGAGCTGATAAGAAAAAAGTAGGGGAAGGGTTTGGGAGAAATGGGTTTTGGCTTAACTTGTTTCATGGAAAGATATTGACTATAATGTAATGTCGCAGAAAATTGTCAATATTGTGGTGTCTAGGTTGTAATTGGGGTGAAGAAGGGCTAAGAGGTAAAGTGATCAGGAATGGCAAAAGGAAAGGATTCTCAAAAGTATGGTAGCACAGAGTGAAAAAAGGTTTTTTCTATCCGTTTTCTGGTTTTGTTTTTGTTCAATATGATGTTCGCCAGGTATGTTGAAATTCGATAAAAACCTGGACGTTATTTTATATGTTTTGTTTTGGAAATGATCGCAAATTCTAGATTTTCTTTCTAGATTTTCTTATCAGCCCCCTAAAATCTATCTCCATTTTCAAAGCAAAAAATTCTTTAATGAAACCCGATACATTTTACTTTAAATCCCTTCCAGGTTTTATGCCACAACTATACCCCCTCCACCACCTTATTATTTCTCCTCACATGTTTTTGAATAGAAAAACTTAGAAAACAGTCTCTGTCTGAAGAAGTTCAAGAAGATGAAATAAATCCGAACGAAATATCACGCATCTAAATTTGAGTTAAGTGTTTGATTTATCCAATTTTTCACATATTTCTATCATACTGTCAAATTCACTCCAAATTTATCTTTTCAACATATTTATACATATGTATAAACAGTATATGGCATTAAATAACCTACTGAGGGTTGATATGCCATAAAACACAACCAACCAACCAACCAACCAACCAACGTATCTATCTATCTATCTATCTATCTATCTATCTCAGTCTGTTAATGTATATTTTCGTTCTTTCTTGTTTATTTATTCCAGTCTGTTCTAATATCCTAATGGAAAAACTAAATAAGAAAAAAGAAAAAAAAATGAACAAAACAAAATAAAAACAAAACAAAAATAAAAACAACAACAACAACAAAAACAAAACAAAACATAAAACAACAGCAAAAAAACCCAAAAAACAAAGGATTAGCCCAACTAAATTTACTTTTCCCTCGTGAAAACAGTCTCAAGACTTCTTTTTTTATGACACCCGAACAGTGACAATATGGAAAAATAAATAATGATAAAAACATAAATTGGCGGGAAAATCCTGTCATTTGAAACTTGAAACTTTTAACTTTGCCCCCATATTTTTTCTCTTTTATTTCTTCTTTTTCTCTTTTCCTTTGGGTCCAATCATTTTAGAGACTTGCCTGTTTTTGTCAGCAGGAGCATTTAGTTACCTGAAAGATTGCCACCTTCAAAGCTCTTGAGAAAGCTGAAAACACACGGGCATACCAGGCTGTCGAGTAAAATTCCAAAATAAAAGAAGCTTCATCTTTGATGTCACCTTACACAAATCAATGTGTTAAACGTAAGTAAAGTTTTAACAGTATAAATCACTGCTGTTTTGTTTCTAACGTTATTCCATTGTAACGTTGCATTTGCAATATCATACGTCTCTCATTCTTGGAAAATCAATATTTTCATGGTTCTCACAATACAATCGACCGGCGTCCATCTTCTCATTTCGCTTCACTCCACTTCGTTCTTGGGTCGCCCCGTGTCGCTTTGATTGTCATACTATTGATGGTAGTATACGGGTTTAGCTCTATGAGTATACTAGCTTTTGTGTATGTATATACTTACGCGTGTATATAGGTGTATGGTTATGAGTTGACCGCAGGTATGTATATGCGTATGTGACTATAAGTGTGTGTCCATATAGGGGCCAAGACATATTTGTGTAGGAACCACGAATTTAGCACTACCAGTATAAAGCGCTGATATCTGACAAAAGTGGATCTACGATGTAAAAATAATTATCACCACACCTTTTAGGGTTTCCTAGAGATAGTCAACAACAACAAAAAATAAAAATAAAACCTAACGAATAGTGGAATTTGATGTCGCGGTGGACTGAAGAGAGAAAATCAATAAAAGTGAAAAGATATATATATATATATATGTATATATATATACATATGTATGTGTGTGTGTGTTTCCTTAATGCATCAACCACTGGTAGGATGTGACACTAGGTCGATAAAAAGTAGTGCGAGTTTTCCTTCTCTTAGGCTATATGTCATACCAAGAGAAAAAGAGTCCAATTAGCTCTAGTATTTACCTATAGCTTGGTGAGGGTAAGGAAAAGTGATGGATCGTTGCATTTTCCAAGGGCATTAGCGCCAAGTGAAACACAAATAGCTTCGTTCAGATTTTGAACTCGGATCGCCAAGTTTATTTGCTAAGATGAGAACCCTATTTCTTTTATGTAATTTATGCTTTTTTTGTCTGTTCTCAAGAAGTTTCGATAATGTCATGGTTGAGAGAAAAATGATAAAAGAACAAAACGGATAAGACAAATAGGAATATTTTTTCTGTTATTTATTTTTTTGACTGTTCTCAAGAAGTTTTGACCAAGTCATCTTCAGTTTTTTAAAAATACGTTTTCTTAGAAAGTTTTGTCATTATATATATATATATATATATATATATTTCTTTAAGAAAAACAAAAACCGGTCACATTAGGATTATAGATTTATTTCCATCCTGTTATGGGTATTGATATGAATCAATAACACCAAAAATAACAGGACTTCTTCAGATCTAATGGATAAAATAATTCAGAATAGACACAGATAGGAAGGGTAGGAGGGGGTAGAAGAGGGGTGAAGAGTTTCCTCCCCATTTTGCACACTTCCTGTTTTTAGTTTTTATTACCGGTTGGAATTATAGTAAATTAAATTTTCAAAATTTTTAAATTCTAAATACATTTCAACTTAAAACTCCTGATTTAATAATAATTTAGGGAAGTAGAACATTCCTTAATATCCTTACGTAGGGATACAATAATACTTATCTTAAATTAAATTCAAAATTTAAAATTAAAATTTAAAATTCAAAATTTACATTCGTGCCAATTAATTCAGTTACCCTTCCATTGAAAAGTACGTACACATCACATGGTATTTTCTCTTCTTTTTATTTTATTTTATTTTATTCACCTCAAATCTCTATGTTTTGGTTTATTAAACATTTTCTATGATAACTAGTCTATAGTTTAAATTTATTCCTATGTCTATATCTAGCTATTAATTCACATCGCTGATTTAATAATTTTTCAGGGTCTGCGTTGATCGTTATTTGTATTAAAGAGCCTTTTTATTTCCTCAAAGCCCAGTCGACCGGGTCTGTAGAACATACTCACTTCCTCTCTGCGGAGGTGTAAGACCCATCCCTAAAGAATGACAAAGATATGACATTAAGAAATCTGATGGTAAGACTCCAGCAATGCTGGAGCTTTGGGGAATGTGGAGTACCCTTTTATTTTTATAAATCCCAGTTCTGCTCAGGCTCTGAGTCGTACCACTTGATTGGGTCCTATCTACGGGTCAAATAAAAGTCTTTGATATTTAAACTGAGTGCAAACAAATGACTTATGCTAAATTGAATTGCTTGAAATAGAACTGTTTGATCATTTAACTGTCTGTAAAGAAATGGCTGATGTTAATTGCATTGTTAGTGATACATAACAATACTTGGGACCGTTTAACTGTGTACGAACGAATGAATAATGTTGAATAGAATAATTATGTTAAATAGCAATACTTGCAACCGCTTCACTGTGTGTAAATAAATGATTAATTTTTAATAGAATTATTCGCGTTGGATAGAAGTGATTGAAATCATTTGACTATGAAAAAAAAGTTCATAATCATTTAAAAATGTTATGAATAAAATGTGTTTACAAATCATAAATTTGATATATATGTATAAAGAAGATTTGGCATTAAATAAGCTATAATGGTTGATATGCCATAAAACCAACCAACCAACCAGACATTATTCCTTCAGCTACGGGTTAAATCTTACCCCTACGTTTCTTCTAAAAGAATGGCTTTAGCGTTAAATACTCCACAAAGGTTGATATGCCTTTAAAATAACGAAACCAAGCCGAACAAACCTTTGAGGAATCCCAGTGACGAAGTTGGTAATGTGCTGGATAGTGACATCGTAATAAGCAACTTTAAACTCTAGTCATGACTGTTCTTCTTCCATGATGTCTTTGGCATTAAATAACCCATGAAGGTTGATATGCCATCAAACAAAAAGAAGTCTAAAACAGTTTCACATCCAGAAATATTTCCATGCTTTTTTAAAAATTTTAGTTCTTTAGTATCAGTTATTGCATTCTTCCTTGTTAACTCAGACGAAACGGCCCAAAAAAAGAAAAAAAGTAATGAACCACTTTATCCCTTGTCTCCCATCCTTGTCCCGCTCGAAACTGCTCGTTGGATTGGCTTTTTTTAGACTGACCCTTGTTAGCCAAAGCGAACACAAAATTGCTGCTATTCACTCAGGTTTTAACCAAAATCTTTGACGATTCGGTGCCCCCTTTTTCCCCCTCCCTTTTTTTCCTTCGGGAAATCGTTTCCTGATGACGGCTTCTTTTATCCATGAAGAACGGGCATCCGATTGGACCATTCAGTACATCCGGCCGATCTCGTTGACGACCTTTCAGTGGAAGTGGCTGAATCAACAACTGGCGACAACCCCCCCACACACGCATAGACACTTATGTACAGATATATTTTAACTAGTATATATATATATATATATATATATATATGCACACACTATAACACATATATAAACACAAATACACTATATATATAAACACACACACACACATATATATATATATATATATATATATATATACATATATATATATATGTGTGTGTGTGTGTGTATAAATACACTGCCGACTGTGACATATTGAGAAACTCACTTTTATATATATATGTGTGTATGTGTGTGTGTGTGTTTGTGTGTATGTACTTACTGTGCGTGTATGTACATATATATATATATATATATATATATATATATATATATATAACACCGACTTCTATATAATGGTAAAGTAGTGCCAAACAATGACTTTTTTACAAGGCATCATATTTTTGCTGATTATTTTCTGGCAACAGAAGTTCTACAAATACAATTAGTTTCACTGACTTTGTAAATAACATTAAATTGAATAATATATATATATATATATATATATATATATATATATATATATATATATATATATTTAAAAAGCTTTTTCTTTTTTTAGTTGGCCCAAAGATTAAAAATAAATATTCTAAAAGTTTAATTGATCCATAATGAGATTATTTAAAAAAATGTTTATTTCATGAATGTTTGTATCATAAAATGTTTATTATATTCCTTATTTTATTTTGTTATATTCTATTATATTTTATGATTTTATTTCCTTCTAACGCCTTTCAGTTCTCTTCAGAATAGGAATTAAAAGTTTTGTAGGTACCTTTTTTTCAAAATTTTTGTTCCGTCCTTCAACGTAACTTTAATTTTGCATTTAAGTTCATTTTCTTTGAAAATGTGTCAATACTGAAGTTTTTCTGACATTTCACATACTTTTGTTTTTGTTTGTCTTGTTTCAATTTTTCATCTGCTTTTGTTTTTGTTTGTTTACGCGTTTGTGCATGTTTGTGTGTGTGTGTGCATGTGTGTGTGTGTGTGTGTGTGTGTGTGTGTGTGTTCATTTAATAATTTACTTATTTGTGTGTATGTGTATTTTAAATTTTATTTTATGAGGGTTTGTAATTTTCAATAAAAATTTTTCTTTGATTTGTAGTAAATTGTAATTGTCTGTTTGAAATATTGGCATTGTTTTGAATAATCCATGACTACATTCAAAAATATGTTTGGATTCAAATAATTTTCTATTAATCTGTATTTTGATATTGTAATATAATGGCCGAGGGATTTCGTTTTATATATCTTGCCTTTGGGTTTAGTTTGGCTGAGAACCTTTCGGCTGAGCACATGCGTTAGTTAGGTGCAAACTTGAGCGCAGGTGTTAACGCGCGTGCGGGGAGGATGTGTCATTCACAGATGTCAAAATAATAATTCCGGGACCAGGGGATGTGAATGATGTCATGCACCGGAAGCGCATGCGGAGGATTTGGGGGATTTTGAAAAAGTCAGAGAGTTGAGAACTAGACTCCGATCGGGAAGGGTCGACTTTCAGGGCTCGCTGAGGCCAGACGAATTTGTGCGCTACAGGCGCCACACGTGTTGGGGGGCAGGCAGATGGAAAAGCCAGCATAGAAAGATTGTGCATCTCTCTTCCTTATTTCGAAACCTTTAACTCAAAGGTAATAAAAGGTTTCGTACCTGAACTAAGAAGTCGTTACGTGTTTTTCGTGATTCGGGATCCCTTTGTTCTATGTATATATGTTATGAACATTCTATGTACTTTTCACACATATCCGTATCTGACGATGGTACAATATTACTCTTGTGTAACAATATTACGTTATTAAATTTCTTTAGTACAGCCTATGTATGTTTGTTTACAATTTTCACATTCTATTATGTATATTACATTTTTTGAGTTGCAGCTTAAATTATTATTTATAATTAATTTTTTTTTAGAGTTTTTGAAAGTATATGATTTATACATATATATATTTACCAACCCCTCCACTCGGGCAGGATTTGACACTAGGTCAATTTTTTAAAATGGAGTTTAACAGGTTTGAATTCAGGGTTTTCCTTCTCCTAGACTAGTTGCCTCACCAAGGCTGAAGAACAGTCTGCCCTAATTGGAGGGTGAATAATTGTATTCATACCTTTCCCAAGAGTATTCGTGTTATATGAAATGCAATCAGTCTCGTCCAGGTTTTGAACTCGTGTCGCCGTGTCCGTTTCTTACGACGATAACCATTACCACACGGGTACCTCCAATATATATATATATATATATATAAAACATTTTCAAGAGTCATTTATCAATTCATTATCTAATAGAGTCTTTTACATCTATCTATCTATCTATCTTAATCAATAGAGAGTGCACAATATTGGTGGTAGAGCTTGTATATCTAAATCAGGATAGCGTAAACACAGAGTCAACAGCGTTTGGTGACCATTATGGACAGGAAATTGGCTGTCACCAAGAACCGTGGCAAAAAAAGTGCTGATACTGGATGCAATCTCAACGATTTCCCCAGGGCGATGTCCAATAGGGATAGACTTAAAGGAATTCGCGCTGTGGCACACTTTAATGATGATGATGATGATGTATGGATTTATTCAGCCTCCCACCAGGTTAGATTTGATACAAGGTCATTTTAACGTGGGCACCAATGTAATGTCGAAACTCATGCGTGGCTGTCACAAAAAGGCTTGATCCTTCGACGTTATTCTTTTGTTGTATAGTCATATGCAGATTCATGCAGAACACAACGACACAATGAAGACGACGAGGGACACAGTCTTTTAGAAAAATATACCTCTCACTTTATTTGGAAGTTTTGTGTGTGAGAGGGAGTTAGAGACCGAACAGAACTGCAACATATTGACCTCCCCAGCCCCTCCGGACATAGCCGAGTGTCGTTCTCGTTCTCCTGGGCGGTTCAACCGGGGGCCTGGGGGCCCAGCCTCTCTGGGACATGTTCTCATTCCAGCATCTTCTCACCAACTGGTCTGGACTCCAAACTGGTCTCCAAACTAACTGACTTCCTGTCTTCACTGAGTTATATAATAGTTCAATCGCCCACTCAATACCTTTGGAATGTTTGATCGTCATCAAGCGGAAATAACTGTCATGCAGTTCACAAGTCACTCTCTTCCGGTGCATCAGTCTATGACTGTACCATGGGATTTTACCTTGTCCCATATTGTCAGCCAGACTCACCCACGCCAATGGAATATGCACTTCCGCCGTCTTTAGAATGGCATGTTTGGCGGGGTCGAAGGTCAATATACTACACTTTAAGGGCAGGCAGCCCAGGCGAAAAACGATCAACTTTGTCCTTAGGGCAAATTCTTAATTTGGCACAAATCTGCTGAAAGTGAAAGTAACGGAGTAAAGCCTGCAAACGAGTATTTGGACTGAGAAGATTGCTCACAAGAAAACAATAGAAAATCCAGATCGAATCAGCGCAGTTAAAACAACAGAGTTCATCTAGCGTATATGCCTGATTCCTTTGAATTGGAATGCTCGTCTCAGGAGTTATCTTGGAAGTCTCTGTTTCTATGTCAAAATCTCCGAGAATTTCAGGCATTACATTAACGAAGACGGATTCAACAGAATCCACTAGGAATCGAGAAAGACTATTTTAGTCGTATGGTCAAATTTTAATCTCTTGCACAATTCCTTGTGGTTCACCTTTCCTACTTAGTCATGTCCACTCTTGTATTTCTTTTGAAGTACTCAGCTGCATTTGCTTATTATGTGATTAACCATATTTACCAACCACTCCACTCGGGCAGGATATGACACAAGGTCAGTTTTTTAGCGGAGTTTAACAGGTTTGAATTCAGAGTTTTCTTTCTCCTAGACTAGCTGCCTCACCAAGGCTGAAGAACCTAGTCTGTCCTACTACTGACCAATAGCTGGAGGGAGAATAATTGAATTTATACTTTTCCCAAGAGTATTAGCGCTATGTGAAGGATTTGAACTCGTGTCGCCGTGTCCGTTTCCTACGACGATAACCATTACACCACGGGCACCTCCTTATTATGTGATTAACCGTTTCCTTTTTGTTACCAAATAACTTACACTTGCTATTCTTTTGCGCATAATGGATTTTCTTTTTAATATAATTGGTCTTTATGGCAAAGTTTTGATCTGCTATTTAATAGCAATTGATATTATCCATGTACATTAATCGTTTCTTGTGATTTTGTAAATTTGTTGCTCCCTTTTTTATTATGCCTCCTTGGGCATCTCCCCATTTTTTTTTCAATTTTTCACATCAACCTAAAAAAACAGAACATATACACTATTAATGTAGTATCTACATAGAGATCAGATTTTGTGAATTCATCTAATAGTTCCCCAAAATGTTCTCTTAAATTCTTTTTCGCACCATTTTTTTTTTTTGAAATCATCCGATTTAATCTTAAAATCTTTTACACTTTTAAAAGTAATATGATTAGTAGCATATCGAAGATGTAAATAAGAAAACATGTTTTCGTTCATGTAAGAAAATATATTGGAATTAAATACATGCTTGAAGGAACTGAATGTTAGATTTTCAATCAAGAGAAATAAAGACAAACGTTTTGCGTAGAAATTAGAAATGAATCTATAATCTACAGAGGTTTTATCTACTTCATCGCTTTATTTATAAGATTGAAATGAATTCGAAATTAGATAAAAAATGGATTTATTTATATATGATTCTAATAGATTAAGAATGTATTTTTAAAAATATCGGAGGGAAAAAACTGCATGAATTATGTTGAGTTTTGATTCTTCAGAATTTGCGATCGTCTGCTTTCTCGTAGAAATTTATAAAAATGGGTTCACGCCAAACGAAGGCACCGTTTGGTCAAAGAATGCAAAAAATATAGCTATAAAAATTACTGCTTCTCGAGCCTAATTTGCCACAAACATTAGCACAGTTTTTATAGTATGTAAATCAGTTGATTTTCCATATCATCCTTGTTGTACTCTTTGACCCATAGCTGTAGGGATAAAAGGGTTCATACCTTTTCCTAGAATATAAGTCCGAGAGTGGCCGTAAAAGCGCGACTGGAGTTCGAACTAGCTTTCTACGATTTCGCTATCTCACACGCTATATACTGCAGATACTCACCCAGAAGAGTTGGGGAGGAACATTCCGATCTTCTGCATGACATACTGGTTTTACACTCTGATCCTTAGTCGATTATTATAATTATCTCTCACTCGCATTTTTCTTTTTTTTCCTTTTTTTCTTTTTATTTGAAATTTTGATTATTGCTGGGTTTGCTATTATTGTTGATTAAAATTAATTTCTTTTTCTTTTTTTTTTCTTTTTAAGGTCGAGATGGTTTTCACGAATTTCCGGTCACGTTATATATATAAAAAAAAAAAGAAAGAAAGAAAGAAAGAAAGGTCATATTTCATGGTTTAATTTGACAAATGCGTCTCGCAGAATCGGTGTAAAAAATCAAGATATTCATGATGAGAGAAGTTGAAATTAAAAGGCGTGCATGTCTTGGAAATGGTCATGAAATAAATATTAAATTATATTTACAAGCCTAAAGTTCCCTTAGGATCACAACTTGATAGCCATTGCCTTATTTATTTATTTATTTATTTTTATCGAAGTTTTAGTACTTAAAATAAATAAATAAATAAATAAATAAATACATAATGAATGAATGAATGAACGAAATCAAAGGGCTTAGAAAAAAAGAAAAAGAAAAAGAAAACGAAAAACAAAAACAAAAACAATCTGCAACAACAAAAGAACGAGAGTAAAAGAAAATAATGATGAAAGGAATAAGGAAAAAGGGAAATTGAGGAATGATATAAAGATGAAAAATATTTGAAGAGAAGAAAGAAAGAAAGAAAGAAAGAAAGAAAGAATTGTAAGTAAAAAAGAAAAAAGTGAATTGTAAGAAAGAAAGAAAGGAAAAAGGAAGGAAAGAAAGAAAAAGTCGTAAGAAAGGAAAAGAGAATTGTAAGAAAGAAAGAAAGAAAGAAAGTAGGGAAATGTAGGAAAAGAAAATAATGAAGAAAGAAATAAGGAAAAAGGGAAATTGAGGTATGATATAAAGATGAAAAATATTTGAAGAGAAGAAAGAAAGAAAGAAAGAAAGAAAGGAAGAATTGTAAGTAAAAAAGAAAAAAGTGAATTGTAAGAAAGAAAGGAAGGAAAAAGGAAGGAAAGAAAGAAAAAGTCGTAAGAAAGGAAAAGAGAATTGTAAGAAAGAAAGAAAGAAAGAAAGAAAGAAAGAAAGAAAGAAAGAAGGGAAATTTTGGAAAAGAAAATAATGAAGAAAGAAATAAGGAAAAAGGGAAATTGAGGAATGATATAAAGATGAAAAAATTTGAAGAGAAGAAAGAAAGAAAGAAAGGAAGAAAGAAAGGAAGAATTGTAAGTAAAAAAGAAAAAAGTAAACTGTAAGAAAGAAAGAAAGAAAGAAAGAAAAAAGGAAGGAAAGAAAAGAATTGTAAGTAAAAAAGAAAAAAGTGCATTGTAAGAAAGAAAGAAAGAAAAAAAGGAACGAAAGAAAGAAAAAGTCGAAAGAAAGGAAAAGAGAATTGTAAGAAAGAAAGAAAGAAAGAAAGAAAGAAAGAAAGAAAGAAAGAAGGGAAATTTTGGAAAAGAAAATAATGAAGAAAGAAATAAGGAAAAAGGGAAATTGAGGAATGATATAAAGATGAAAAAATTTGAAGAGAAGAAAGAAAGAAAGAAAGGGAGAAAGAAAGGAAGAATTGTAAGTAAAAAAGAAAAAAGTAAACTGTAAGAAAGAAAGAAAGAAAGAAAGAAAAAAGGAAGGAAAGAAAAGAATTGTAAGTAAAAAAGAAAAAAGTGCATTGTAAGAAAGAAAGAAAGAAAAAAAGGAACGAAAGAAAGAAAAAGTCGAAAGAAAGGAAAAGAGAATTGTAAGAAAGAAAGAAAGAAAGAAAGAAAGAAAGAAGGGAAATATAGGAAAAGAAAATAATGATGAAAGCAATAAGGAAAAAAGGAAATTGAGGAATGATATAAAGATGAAGAGAAGAAAGAAAGAAAGAAAGGAAGAAGTGTAAGTAAAAAAGAAAAAAAGTGAATTGTAAGAAAGAAAGAATGAAAGAAAAAAGGAAGGAAAGGAAAGAATTGTAAGTAAAAAAGAAAAAAGTGAATTGAAAGAAAGAAAGAAAGAAAAAAGGAAAGAAAGAAAGAAAGAAAAAGTCGTAAGAAAGGAAAAGAGAATTGTAAGAACGAAAGAAAGAAAGAAGGGAATAAAGGAAAGAAAGAAAGAAAAAAAACGGAAATATCGGAAAAGATGAGATAAAGATACAAAACGTTAGTAAGAAGGAAAAGAGAAAGAAAGTTGTAAGAAAGAAAGAAGGAAAGAGAGAATTGAAAGAATGAAAGAAAGACAGAATAGGATTCTAAAAAAGAGAGAATTCAAGTTCTAACAAAGAAAGAAACAATGAAGTTGTGATAAAGACAAATAGAGGGCAAGTAAAAGAAGAAGAAAAAAGCCAAGAATTATAAAAAACGAAAGTAAGAAACCAAGAAGATAGCGGATCAATTAGAAAGGCTGAAAAGAAAATGTTAGAAAGAAAAAGTAAATTGTAAGAAAGAAAGAAAGAAAGAAAGAAAGAAAAGGATTGCGGTGGATGTTTTTCTGGCATTTCAACCCTCGTTGGGTTATTTAATGTCAATGTAAGTCTCTTTCCCTCCAATTATTTAGTTTAATATTTTGCACACAGTTAAAGGTTTCAAGGTTGGTTGGTTGAGTTTTAGGGCATATCAATTATAGAAGTTTATTTAATGCCAAACCCAATATATATATATATATATATATATATATATATATATATATATATATATATATATATATATATATATATATATAATTATTGGTTTGGTTTGGGTTGGGTTTAGGGCATATCAACTATTTAAAGTTATCAAAGGCTAAATTTGGTTTATTCATATATATTAGATGACTTGTACACATAAGTCAACAAAGTTAAATACTTCTATGTTCACTGATAGTTTAATTAAACATCAAGCATTTGTTTGCACATAGTTAAATGATTAAACAGTTCAAATTCAAACAACTCCATTTAGCATAAGTCAATTGATTGCATACAATTTAAATGTCACATAGTTCTATTTGACCCATAGATAGGACTCTATCAGGTGCTACTACTCTTTCAGAATGGATCTGGAAGTGATGACAATAAAAGGGTTCCTCGCATTCCCCAAAGCTCCAATATTACTGGAGCCTCACCATCATATTGTTTGATATAATATCACGACACTCATTGGTGAGGTGGAGTCTTACTCTTCTGCAAAGATGCCGTCGGTGTATTTTACAACCCTGGACGACTGGGACAGAAAATAATTATTCTAAAAAAAAAAAGAAAGACAAAGAAAGAAATAAAGAAAGATAGGGAGCAAGTAAGAAAGAAAGAAAATTATAATCATAAAAGAAAGAAAGAAAGAAAGAGAAAGAAAAAATAAAGAATTATTATAAAAAGGAAAAAAAAAAAAAAAAGAAAAAAGGGAAAGAAAGAAAGCGAAGCACAAAAGAATGAAAAAAGTAGATAAGTAAGAAACAAAACTACTATTATGAAAAGGAAAAAGTAAAGACGACAAGCAAAAAATAAATTATGATAAAAAGAAAAAGAAAGAAAGAAAGAAAGAAAAGTTATTGCAAAAAGAAAGAAAAAAGTGAAATTATGCAAGTAAGAAAGTGAGGAAGAAAGGAAACTGTTATTGTAAGAAAGAAAGAAAGAAAGAAAGAAAGAAAAAGTAAAAAAGAAATAAAATAAATATTATGAAAAAAAGAAAGCAAAATAATGCAAGCTAGAATGCAAGTTAAACAGAAAAGAATTACTAAAGAAAGAAAGAAAGAAAGAAAGAAAGAAAGAAAGATTTATAATAAAAAGAAAGAAAGAAACAGAAAAGAAGAAAAAGATAAGGAATTTTGATAAGAAAGAAAGAAAGAAAGAAAGAAAGAATGAAAGAAAGAAATAGTTATGATAAAGAGAAAGGAAGGAAGAAAAGAAATGATTTTAAAAAGAAATAAATAGAAAAATGGAGAAAGAATTAAACAAAGAAGAAAGAAAGAAAAATCATGATAAAAACAAAAACGGTGAAAGAAAGAAAGAAAGAAAGAAAGAGTTAAAATAAAAAGAAAAAAGGAGAAAGTAATAAAGAAAGCAAAGAATCAGGATAAAACGAAAGAAAGAGAAAGTAATTATAAGAAAAAAAATGAAAATCAGGAAATTGAAAAATATATTAGGTCGAAATTAAAATTATAAAAAGAAAAGAGGAAGAAAAAAGAAAAACCGAAAAAAAAAAAAAAGACAAGATCCAAATATAATTTAAAGGCAAAAAACAAACTGTGGCACAAATATATCAACATCAAATCCCTCTTTCCCCACAAAAGAAAAAAATCTTGTCATTAGGGGACGAACAAACATCAAAATGACTTTGTTACTACGATAAATTAAAAAAAAAAACAACAAAAAATACCCCGGAAGTAGTAGACGTATGACGTCATTCCAGTACTTCGCCCCTAAATTTAACGACTTTCTCCAATGGCATGACGGGAAAATTTATTCTTTGTCTTTTTAGTACGGTTTCATCTTATTCTCACCCTCGGGAATTTTTGTTTTTGTTTTCGAAATTTAAATTTGCTGGAATTGACATTGAACCCTTGATGTAATAAAAGAGAAGAAGAATGGCGACATTGCTATGTAGATTAAAAACGTTGTTAGTTTCTTTGACTAGTTGAAGGATCGTGGTTCTCACTTGGGGCGCTTATCAATACAAATTTGATTAAAGACCATAGACAAGTAATTTTTTTTAGCTTTTTTCTATTTTTTGTTTTTAGTTGAAATAAATATCTGATTTCAGTGAGTGTAATAATTTCGTTTTTTTAACAACCCGAACTCCGAATGTAATTTTATGTACACGTCTTTGCTATATAGTTATTTCATTCTTTGTCAAGTTTTTAAACTAACGTAAGCAGGTGCTTTTTTCATTGGAGTCTGAGTGACATTATGAGATCACGATAAAAAATGGCGGCTAACAACATTACAATGTAGATTAAAAACGTATTTTTGGTAAAGCTAATATATTTTTAAAAATGTCTGTGCGGACATTTTGATGAGATAGGTTAAGTGGATAAAAACAGCCTGTTATAGCAACTCCTATTGAGAGCGATTGCAATGATAACGAAAAAAAAAAATTTAGGTTTAAAAGTTAAATGCGGATTTGGTATCAAATTTATATCTTTTCAATGTTGGTTTGCTTTATTAGTTATTTGGTATAATGACATTTCAACCCTTGTGGGTTATTTAATGCTAAATTTTGTTTTTATATTCAAAATCAGTATTTTTGAAGCGTCTAAACGAATCTCTGAATGTTGTCCGACAGAACATGGTCACTGTAAGTCTCAACAAAAATTTTGTGTGCTTCAGCTGCAGATTTCTTTTGAAGAAAGTTGTGCAGTGAAATTCTCTGCGAACACACTTTCTTTGGAACGAAATCCGACATGTTTAACGTTATGTTATTTACACTTCAGCGAAATGACATTCTTTGAATTTCAAGATTGCTTAAAGTACTTCCTTATAGATGTTTTACCATCTGAACCTACACACACATACCATCTGTTGGTTGGTTGGTTGGTTGGTTGGTTTGGTTTTTTATGGCATATCAATTTTTGTAGGTTATTTAACGCCAAATACATTTTCATACAAACTGCCAGTTCTATTTCAAATAATTCAGTTTACTATGAATAAACAGTTTAATTGTCAAAAATATTTCTATTTCAAGCTATTCAGTTTAGCCAAACAGTTATAAATCAAACAATTCAGTTTAGTATAAGTATAGATTTTGTCCGCACACAGTTAAATGTCGAAACAGTTCTATTTCAAACAATTCAGTTTATCGTAAGTAGAGCTTCAATGTAAAAACAGTTCTATTTTAAGCAATTCAGTTTGGCAAAAGTACGCAGTTTCGATGTCAAAACAGTTCTATTTCAAACAGTTCAGCTTAGCATAAGTACACAGTTTGATTGTCAAAAATATTTCTGTTTCAAGCTATTCAGTTTAGTCAAACAGTTCTAATTCAAGCAATTCAGTTCAGCATAAGTACGCAGTTTAGTTCTGTTTAACCCATAGATAGGGCCCTATCAGGAGCTATCACTCCGAGCCAGAGTGGACCCGGGAGCAATGGCAGTGAAGAGATGCTCCGCATTCCCCAACCATCAGATTTTTTAGTGTCATATCCAGAAAACTCGTTGGGGAGTCGTCTTACCCCTCTGCAAAGGTGTAGTCAATGTATTCTACCACCCAGCCGACTGGGCAATACACATAGTCAAATATAAAAGCAGTTTTATTTCTGATAGTTTAGTTTTGCACAAGTAGCAGGTTTGATGTAAAAACAGTTCTATTTCGAACAATTCAGTTTAGCATTAGTCATCATCATCATGTCGCGCTGGTAGCACGGATATCCCTGACCCTCTTTCGCCACTCCTCCCAATCGTTCATCGCCCTAGGCAAGTCTTCAGGACAACATCCCGTATCCTCACATAGCTGCTGAATGTATGTTCGTGCTGGTCGTCCTGCTTTTGCACGGCCATGTGTGGGGGTCCATAAGAGTACATCTCTTATGAGTTTGTCCCTGCTTCTCCAGCAGTGTCCTGCATGTCTGGTTCGTCTAACTTGAATAGTTTTCGTGATAGGAGGCAGGTGGCCGTACAGTTGGTGTCTTGCGGGGTGTTGCCGCCAGGACTTGTTCAAGATTGCGCGCAGCATTTTTGTGTAATTGCCGTCTAGCTTCTTCTCCAGCCGTTTTGTTAGCGTCCATGTAGTGCAGCCATATAGCAGTATAGATGTGACCGCTGCCTGGAAGAAACTGCGTTTCATTTTATCGGTTAGGTCTGATTTCCATATAATCGATAGCCTATTGATAGCTGTCCATGCTTTCGTTAACCTCGTGTCGATGTCGTTTTCGGTTGATTCGACGCTGCTTCCTAGGTAAGTGAATTTGTCTACTAGTTTAAGAGGGGTTCCCTCTAGAGTGGAGATGTCCCCCGTTTGATTATAGCACATATATTCCGTTTTGTGTGCATTAAGATAGAGGCCTATGCCTGCGGCTGCTCGTTCCAAACTATGCAGTAGTGTTTCGGCTTGGTCGGGTGTATTTGCCAGTATCGCTATGTCATCGGCGTAGTCGGCGTCGGTAATTGTTTTTGCGGGGTACCTTCAGCTTCTTTTCTTCGTCAGCTCGGAGCCATTCTCTCTGATTTTTGTACTTAGAACATCGATTGACAAAATTAGCATTAGTACGCAATTTCAATGTAAAAACAGTTCTATTTTAAACAGTTCAGTTTAAATGCAAAACACAATAAACTCAATAAACTACGGTTTATTTCTATTTGATCCATAGATAGGACCCAATCAGGTGCTACCGCTCTGTCAGAGTGGATCTGGGAGTGATAGGAATGAAAGGGTATTCCATATTCCCAAAGCTCTAGTATTGCTGGAGCCTCACCATCAGATTGTGTAGTGTCAAGCTGAATGTTAAGGAAGGCGACATCAAGTACCATTTCTTAAGTCCTTGATATGACTTGACCAGGGATTGAACCCCGGTCTACCGGACCATTTGCGAACACTCTACTCA
Source organism: Sepioteuthis lessoniana (assembly GCA_963585895.1). NCBI lineage: Eukaryota > Metazoa > Mollusca > Cephalopoda > Myopsida > Loliginidae > Sepioteuthis > Sepioteuthis lessoniana. The sequence continues at coordinate 31,026,126 of OY757946.1, forward strand.
TTAGGCTAATGGCCTTATGAGTAGAGTGTTTAAATATAGTAAGTGATTAAATAATTCTATTTGACTCATGGATGGAACCCTAACAAGAACTACCACACTGAGTTAGAGTGGAGTAAAGACAATGAAGGGGCACTCCACATTCCTCAAAGTTCTGGTACGGGAGCCTCATGATCAGAAGCAGTTCAGCGTCATATACAGGACACTCGCTTAAGAGGTGGTCTTACTTCACTGCGGGAGTGCAGTCGGTATATTCTTCTGCTCCATCTGACAGAGCTGACGAATTTCAGTTTTAGAATATACATATATATATATATATATATATATATATATATATATTGACGTCTTTAATGATAACACTTTCTTCTGGTTTATTCAGGTCAGAGTTGCATGTAACACTTCGAAATATTGACTGGGCGCGAATACCTCACTATCTCGATTTGATTAGTTTTCCGTTCCCGTGTCTAAACAGCCGACTGTTGACTTTTTTGTTTCTGGCAACCCCACCTAAATACTACCCTTAGCTCCAACTCCCTCTGTTCTTCCGTCTCTCTCTCAGAATTGATATATCTATCCTCCTTTAATATATGCGTCCTGGTTTCTAGAAAAGAAAAACGTTTTTCCATTACACGGGCAACCCATAAAGTAAAATACTGAAAAAATAGTAGCCTTATCTATTAACGGCTGACTCTACCAGGGTCAAAGACTTTAGTTTATGATGGACTGTAAAAAACAAACCCATTCATCCCCATCAATAAATTCTCCTCTTTCTATTTTATCATTTATTAAAATCTGCTGTTCTCTTATTTAGCCCCCTTTTGATACTTCTATACACACACACATCCACGTACGCACATTCATATACGATATCTATGCTTCCATTCGAACGCAGTCTATAGTCAAAATAGGGTAGAAAGATGGATGAAGGGATGCATCCTTCCTTTCCCTAAAAAAGGCGACCTCGGATTAGCCAAGAACTACCGAGGGATAACACTAACATCCATAGCAGCCAAAATCTACAATGCCTTACTACGAAACCGCATAGAACCCAAAATAGACAACATCCTTAGGAAAAACCAAAATGGCTTCCGGAGAAATAGATCCACAACCTCACAAATATTGACCATCCGTAGAACCCTTGAATGCGTTCGGGCAAAAAACCTTCAGGCGACATTACTATTTGTCGACTTTACCAAGGCTTTCGATTCTATCCACAGAGGGAAAATGGAACTAATCCTACAAGCATACGGCCTACCAAAAGAAACCGTAGCAGCAATAATGATTCTCTAAAGAAACACAAAAGTGAAAGTACGTTCACCAGATGGAGACACGGAATACTTCGACAAAGTTGCAGGAGTACTACAAGGTGACACGCTAGCCCCGTACCTCTTTATCATCTGTCTAGACTAAGTGCTTAGAACTTCGATCGACAAAATCAGAGAAAATGGCTTCGAGCTGACTAAAAAAAGAAGCAAAAGGTACCCCGCAAAAACAATCACGGACGCCGACTACGCTGATGACTTGGCGTTACTGGCGAATACGCCTAATCAAGCAGAGACGCAACTGCATAGTTTGGAACATGCCGCAGCAGGCATTGACCTCCATGCCAATGCGCACAAAACTGAATATATGTGTTACAACCAAACGGGCAACATTACCACACTAGACGGAGCCTCTCTGAGGCTGGTGGACAAATTCACCTACCTAGGAAGTAGCGTCTCATCAACCGAAAACGACGTCGACACACGACTGACGAAAGCATGGACTGCTATAGATAGGTTCTCAATCATATGGAAATCAGACCTGACCGATAAAATGAAACGCAGTTTCTTCCAGGCAGCGGTTGTATCGATACTGCTATATGGATGCACTACATGGACGCTAACTAAACGGCTGGAGAAGAAACTTGACGGCAACTACACAAGAATGTTGAGAGCAATATTGAACAAGTCCTGGCGACAACACCCCGCGAGACACCAACTATACGGCCACTTGCCTCCTATCACGAAAACTATACAGGTTAGACGAGCCAGACACGTGGGACACTGCTGGAGAAGCAAGGACGAGCTCGTAAGTGATGTACTCCAATGGACCCCCACATATGGCCAAGCAAAAGCAGGACGACCGGCCCGAACTTACATACAGCAGCTATGTGAGGACACAGGATGTAACCCAGAAGACCTGCCGGAGGCGATGAATGATAGGGAGGAGTGGCGAGAGAGGGTCAGGGATATCCGTGCTGGCGGCACGACATGATGATGATGATGATGATGCTCCCATTCACACACACACAGATACGCAAATATGTGGCTGTAGAGTATACCGACTGCATCTCTACAGAAGTGTAAGACCCCCTTCCCAACGAGTGTCCCGATATAACATTAAACAATCTGATGGCAAGGCTTCAGCTTTGGAGATTTGTGGAATGTGGAGTACCCTTTCATTTTCATCGCTCCCAGGTCAATTCTGGCCTGGAGTAGTAGCACCTGATAGTGTCCTAACTATGGGTCAAATAGAACTAAACTAAGGGCTTATGCTATATTAAATTGTTTGAAATAGAACTGTTTTTGACACTTAAACTGTGTACTTATGCTAAACGGAATTGTTTGAAATAGAACTGTTTTGATGTTTAGGTGTTTGTAAATAAATGACTGATGTTTAATTAAACTATTGGTGATACATAACAATACTTGGAAACAGTTAACTTTTTGACTAAACTGAATAGCTTGAAATAGAACTGTTTTTGACACTTAAACTGTGTACTTATGCTAAACGGAATTGTTTGAAATAGAACTGTTTTGATGTTTAGGTGTTTGTAAATAAATGACTGATGTTTAATTAAACTATTGGTGATACATAACAATACTTGGAAACAGTTAACTTTTTGACTAAACTGAATAGCTTGAAATAGAACTGTTTTTGACACTTAAACTGTGTACTTATGCTAAACGGAATTGTTTGAAATAGAACTGTTTATATGTATAAAGATGGACTTAGTATTACATGACCTATAATGGTTGATATGCCATAAAACTAAACAAAACAAACAAATTATACTTAATGGACTTGTAATCAAAAGAACTGTTTGATCGTTTAACTGTGTGGAAACAATTGACTGATCCTATTTACCAACCCCTCCGCTCGGGCAGGATATGACACAAGGTCAATTTTTAAGCGAAGTTTAACAGGTTTGAATTCAGAATTTTTCCTTCTCCTAGACAAGTTGCCTCACCAAGGCTGAAGAACCTAGTCTGTCCAACTATTTACCCATAGCTGGAGGGAGAATAATTGGATTCATACCTTTCCAAAGGGTATTAGTGCTATGTGAAATGCAATCAGCCTCGTCCAGAATTTGAAGTTGTATCGCCGTGTCCATTTCCTACGACGATAACCATTACATCACGGGCACCTCCCAAGGAGGTAAACAAACGACTGATGTTTAATTGAATTGTTAGTGACCCAACAATATTTGGAACCATTTAACTTTGTTGACTTATGTTTACAAATCATAGAAATCTAATATACATGAATAAACTAGATTTGGCATTAGACAACCTGCAATGGTTGATATACTATAAAACCAAACCAAACCAATTATGTACACGCATATGCACAATTGTACCAAAATAAAAGCAGCCAGGGACGGAAGAGCTTATAGCGTCAGAGAAACAGATTTTTCGAAGTACATTTTATAGGAAGGAAATCAAAATAGAAAAAGACAAAAACGATCGAAAGTTTATTTGTATATTGGGATGCAGTAAAGAATCAAATATTTAATGTGAAGAGGGTGGCGTCATTTTGTTTAAAACTTCTTAAGGGAACGGATATTATTAGGTATTACAGTATTGCCCATAGATAAATACACACCGGACAATTTTTGATAAAAAGTTGGTTGTCTTTTAAAAAAAAGATTACACAGATTTTATGCGAGGCCAATTTATTTAAAACACATTATTATTCCTAGTCAAACATTATTCAAACAAAACACATATTATTTGCTATTTAGCCCAGTCGGTTGGGGTTGCTTTTCTGTAGAGGGGTAAAACTTCTCAAATGAGTATCCTGATTTTGCACTAAACTATCTGATTGTGAGGCTGCAGTAATATTGAATCTTGGAGGAATGCGGAGTACCGCTTAATTGCAATTACTCCCAGGTTCACTCTGGTCCTGAGTGGTAGCATCTTATAGGGTACTATCTATGGATCAAATAGAACTGTTTGGCATTGAAACTGTGTGCAAATAAATGACTTATGTTAAACTGAATTGTTTGAAATAGAACTGTTTAATCATTTAACTTTGTGTAAACAAATAAATGATGTTTAATTGAATTGTTAATGTTACATAGCAATACTTGAAACCATTTAAATGTGTGCAAAAGAATCATTTTCCCTTTCTTTCTTTCTTTCTTTCTTTCTTTCTCGCCCAGTCGACTGAGGCTGTAGAATACACCAATTGCATCTCAGCAAAGAGGAAATCCCTACTAACGAGTGTCCTTGATATGACACTAAACGACCGGATGGTAAGGCTCCAGTAAAGCTGGAGCTTTGGGGAATGCGGAGTATCCCTTCATTGCTATAGCTCCCTGGTCCGCTCTGAGTAGTAGCACGTGATACTCGGAACCATTTAACTTTGTCTTATATTTATCCATCATATATATCTGATATATGTACGTACAAACCGGATTTAGTATTAAATAACCAACAATGGTTGATATGCCGTAAAACCAAACTAATTCTTTCTTTCTTTCTTTCTTTCCACAGTGCAATAAAACAATCTTCTCCCTCTTTTCACCCTTTTTCTTATCTTTTGCTTTTTTCCCCCTTTTCGAATTTAAAAAAAAAATTGGAGTCCCCTCTTCTAAACCAAAGCCTCCCGCTATTAGACATCGCTACTCTTGATAGTTCCTTGATTGTCCAATGAAAAGCCTTTTCGTTGATTGCCATCTAATGGTTAAAGTTGTCAAAAAGCCTGGATTTTGTAAAGTAATCTATACATATATTTGAGCCTCTATCTTAGTTTTGTACGTTAGTATATATATATATATATATATAGGTCTGATCTGTTCTGCTGGTTCAGATATTGAGCAGTTAACATCTGAGTGGCTACTGAGACGGGCTCTTAATCCGGGTCAAAGACATTGCTTCTGAAAAATACAACATATAAAGTTAATTTTTAAAAAAAGTTAAATTTGTTTTTTTGCAGAATGGTCAGTCGTCCAACTTCGGATGCGCAAACTTACATAGGTACAGAGATTTGATAAAATGTGTTCACGTATACTGTCCTTACTGGGCCATTGTCTAATGAGTAGAGTGTTCGACAATGGTCTGGGAGGCCAGGGTTCAATCCAAGGTCGATTCATTCCAAAGATTCAAAATGGGTACTTGATGCCGACTTGCTTAACACACAGTATTATAAGGTAAGGATCAAGGATAAAGTGGAGCAATCCAGAGAATTGAGTAGTGCCTTCCACTACACCTCGGTGTGGTAGCTATTGAAAAGGGAACCTTCGGGTCACCCTCGACTAAGATCGTCAACTTTACTTTTTTACGATACTGTCCTTACTCTACTATACTGTCCTTACTCTACTGTTCTATTATATCGTGTTTATATGTTACATAGTTATGTATATGTAATATGTAAATGGCTAAGGGACTTACACGATTTTCGGTTGTCTCCCATTTCTTCATCTCGTTTCAGTTCGTCTTTGTTCCGCCAGTCGTCTTGCTGGCATTCTGCTGGCATTCTGATTTCTGGCATCTTGCTGATTTCTGGCATTCTGCTGGCATTCTGATTTCTGGCATCTTGCTGGCATTCTGATTTCTCTTTTGTGTTACCATATTTGTTCTTATTCGTTGATGATGAATGACAATGTGACCACAATTTCATGTACACATTTTTCTCTTTATTTATTGACTCTTCCTTTCATAGCCCGCTCGGCCTAAACGGGGAATTAGTGAGTGAATGGTGGAGGCATTCAGTCTCTCGCGTTGAGGGTTTCTCCCTAACTGACTAACTTATCTATAACTCTAGAACCGTTCTGGTCAACTGACTGAAGCCATCTAATGAGAGTCGTGATTGACCCTGAGTTCAATATTTGTCCATCATACTGGTTGTACAAACAGTATCTTTCCACTCAGAACTTAATGCTCAACTAAATGTCAAAAATAGATCACATCTATCTTTTATGTCACATTTAGAAAAATGTAGTTGGATGTTAAAATTCATCTAATATCCAAATTATCTATACTTTACAATATGTTTAAAATATGAGCCTAACTGATATTGATGTCCTATGTCACTATTGATATATATAATACTTAACTAGAAAATACCAGTTCATTTGCATACACTACATACAAATGAATGAATATTTTTGTGAGAAGAACAAAGGGACTTATGAATTGTGAATAACAAATTATTAATCAGAACTTTTCACTGCTTGTATTTCTTTTGTTCTACGGTTTTTACCAACATTGGCAGGTTATTAATAATATAAAAATCTGATCTAATAAAACAAAACGGGATTTCTTCTGAAGAGCAAACTGCAGAAAGCATAGGTCTTTACGAGAAGGCAAATAAAACAAAGCTTGTATGTTTTCAACCATAAGGAGTCATCTTCACTTTGAGTGTTTGATTTTATGGCATATCAACCATTGTAGGTTATTTAATGCCAAATCCATTTTTAGACATATGAACAGATCTATTACAAACAATTCAGATTAGCATAAGTACACAATTTAAATGTAAAAAAAAAGTTCTATTTCAAACAATTTAGTTTAGTATAAGAATAGTTTTTGTTTACACACGGTTAAATGTTAAAACAGTTCCGTTAAAGTTCAGAACAGCTCTGTTTCAAGCAATTCAGTTTAGCGTAAGTACACAATTTCACTGTCAAAAACAGTTCTATTTGAAACATTTCAGTTTAGCATAAGTACACAGTTCGGTACTATCAAACCCATAGATTTTACCCTGTCAGGTGCAATCACTCCAGGCCAGAGTGGACCTGGGAGCAATGGCAATGAAGAGATACTCCAAATTCCCTAAAGCTCCAGCTTTACTGGGGTCTCACAATCAGATCGTTTACTGTTATATCCAGGACATTCGTTGAGGGAGTCTTACTCCTCCGCAGAGATGCAGTCGGTGTATTCTGAAGCCCCAGCCGAAAAGGCTTTTCAATGGACGATCAAGGAACTATCAAGAGTAGCGATGTATAGTAATATTTAGAAAAAAGGGGAAATTAGCAAAAGGTGAAATAAAGGGTAAGAGGAAGGAGAAGATTGTTTTATTGCACTGTAGAAAGAAAAAAAGAAAGAAAGACAGAAAGAAAGAAAGAAGGACTGAAAGAAAGAATTGGTTTGGTTTGGTTTGGTTTTACGGCATATCAACCATTGTAGGTTCTTTAATACCAAATCTGGTTTATACATATATATCAGATATATATATATATGATTGGTAAACATAAGTCAAAGTTAAATGGTTCCAAGTATTACAATGTATCACTAACAATTCAATTAAACATCAGTCATTTGTTTACACGTAATTAAATGATCAAACGGTTCTATCTCAAACGATTCAATTTAGCATAAGTCATTTGCTTGCTCTCAGATTAAGTGTCAAACACTTCTGTTTGACTGATAGATAAGACCCTATCAGCTGGTACCACTCCAGTTCAGAGTTGACCAGGGAGCAATGGCAATGAAGAGGTAATCCGCACTCCAGCTTTACTAAAGCCCCACTATCAGATTGTTGTATCTTGGACACTTCGTTGGGGGAGTCTTATCCCTCTGCAGAGATGCAGTCGGTATAGTCTACAGTCCCAGTCGACTCGGCCAGTATGGAAGGAAAAAAGTCACACAAAACATGATCACGTGTATTTGCGAGGTTGTTCCATTAGGGTGAGGTTCTTCTTGGCTGTGAACTACCTGATGCTCAGGACCTTGTGAGCAAGTCTATTGTCGTGGTGAAGCAGCTACAATTTGTCCTGCTACAACTCTCGTCTCTTCTCACACTCTGAGCGAAGCATATGCCACAGAATCTCCCTGTCGACAAGCTGATTGGTCGACTGGCTGTATGGCAAGAACTCGCTGTGGACGATCCACGCAACATCTAATGTACCATATTCACAATTAACGCTATGTGTGAAATGGACATATAATGTTCATAACGATAGAACATATAAAGAACATAGGAATCTCGGAATTCGAAAACACGTAACGACTTCTTGTTCAGGTGCAAAACCTTTATTAACTCTGAGTTAAAAGTTTCGACGTAAGGAAGAGACACAATCTTCTATGCTGTCTTATTTATTTGGCTCCCATCTCGAGCGGCCCCCATATGGCGCAAGTTTGCCTCGCGTCTGCGAGCTCCAAAAGTCGATCCTTCTCGTTTGGCGTCTAATTCTCAACTCTCTAACTTTCTTCAAATCTCTACAAACCTCTGTGCGCTTCCGGTGCGTGACGTCACTCGCACTCCGTCACCCGTTTTGTCTCGGAGTATTGTGACACCTCCATCCGCCCGAGCGCGCCCGCGTTAACACCTGCCTCAATGTTGCACCCAACTAACCCATGTGCTGAGCCGAAAGGTTCTCAGCTTAACTAAACTCAAAGGCATGAACTGAAATACCTCGGCTATTATATTACACTAAGAACGTGATTAACATGACTGTCTTTTGACTTTGACTGTCTTACTTTTATCACTGTCTGAGATGTCTGAGACTTCTATGGATTTCTCTGGCGCTTGGTTTCCAGGTTGTCTTCAAAAATCTATGTCTCAATACTCTGCGAAGTCTGGTTCACTTTGAAGATGCTTGATGAAGCCCTGCATTCAGTACTCCTTCTAATTATCATTCACCAGTCTTGGCACTATTTTTGCGCAGACTTTCTGCATACCCAAATCTTCTGTGATAATCTTCCAGACGCTGTCTTTTTCATGTCCAGCTGACATGCGATCATTCTAACTGTCCATATTTACCAACCCCTCCGCTCGGGCAGGATATGATACAGGGACAATTTTTAAGCAGAGTTTAACAGGTTTGAGTTCAGAGTTTTCCTTCTCCCAGACTAGTTGCCTCACCAAGGCTGAAGAACTCAGTCTACACTACTATTTACCCATAGCCGGAGGGAGAATAATTGGATTCATACCTTTACCAAGGGTATTAGTGCTATGTGAAATGAAATCAGTCTCATCCAGGATTTGAACTCGTGTCGCCGTGTCCATTTCCTACGACGATAAGCATTACACCACGGGCACCATTCGAACTATCAACCGATGTTCGCTACACATCACCTGCTTTACCTACTCGACGTTGACGACAGTCCTACTCGTTAAAGGCCTCCCACTCCTGGGGTCATTTTTTATTTCCTCACGCCCCTCTTTGAACCTCTTGTGCCTTTCAAAAACACGTGGACGTTATACGGTGTTATTTGAATACACTTGCTGAAGCATTTCAAATTCTTGTGACGGAGTTTTCTTCAACCGAACCATCAATTTCAGGTTTATTTATTGTTCGGTGGTCACCTTTTTTCCTTTGATCTCATAACTGAACGACCTGAAAAAGAGTGTTTGCCAATGATCCGGGCGACCGGTGTTCAAATCCAGGTCGAGTCATAACAAAAACTCAAAAAATGGTACTTGATGCTTCCTTGCTTAACACTTAACATTATAAGTGTCATATGGGAATAAAATGAGACACAAGCGTTTGAAAATCGATCGCTAGTAAACAAAAATGGCAAACTTCCAGATAGTATAAAGACAGGTGCCGTGCTGTTAGAGTGGACTTCTTTCAGAGGTGGACATCAAAGATAGACTTCAGTACTAGCTTGGCCGGTATACTATTGGTTCAAAGCAATTCTGTTATTATAGGCAAGACTGTAGTGCTAAGGATAGTAAAAATCTTTCGTTTGTCTTTTTTCTGTTTAATATATTAATTTCCGTCGGAATGAAATACGCTTTAGTTAAGTTGTCTGTCAACTATTTCATTTTCTTCTGGTACATGTGAGCGTTACAAAAATAAGGTACGGATCAAGCGTAAGTAGAACGATTTAGGGAATGGAGTAGCACTCTCCCTTACACCTCGGTGTAGTAGTTATTGAAAAGGAAGCCTTATATATATATATGTGTGAGTGTGTGTGTGTGTGTGTGTATTATTTGCTAGCCATACAGCCTATGGTCTGTTTCATATAAATCCAAGATTCCTGTACGTTCAATGTTGATCCTATCATAGATGGTCACCCGCCAAACGAGATCAAATTGAACCTCGAATTAGCAAAAGCAGACGATAATTGGCTGATCTTTGAATTGAGTTTCTCTCGTGTGTTATTGGATTTGGTTTTAGTGCGATGATGATAAGCGCTAATTACATCTGAATGTCGACAGGGCAAACTGGAAATTTGCCCAATCATAAAGCATCACTGCCAGTTTAGAAATGTTTCATTCTAAATGACACACAATTAAAAAATTGTCGTCCTTCAAATAAACGAAACCTAAAATGTTTTGTTTTCTTTTCGTGTGTGTGTGTGTAATGTTATTTGTTACCAAGCTTAATATCTATCTATCTATCTATCTATCTATCTATCATTTTAAAAAACATGTTTGATTTAATTCGTTCATATCTTTGTATGAGTCTTGATTTTTGGATAGAATGATTTCAGAAAAGCGTCGAATGTTTCCCAAGTACTTTCGATCCAAACTAGAGTCATCTTCGAGGAAACAAATAATGAAATTCATGTATTTACTATAGAATTTAAAAAACTGAACTTTTATAAAAGTAATCTAAAATAATTCTCAAAATAATGTCTATATGTGTAGTTTCGAAATTAGAAAGAAAATTCCATCTAAAATAAAATTAAAATTTTTTTTCTGTATTTCTATATCAAATAAAATAAGGTATTTATTGTGGTTTGCGATAAGAATATATGTGATAAAAAAGGATGATGATGATGATGTCACGCTATCAGCATGGATATTTCTGACTCTCTCTCTCTCTCTCTCGCCACACCTCCCTATCGTCCATTACTTTCGGCTGATCCTCAGGGCTACATCCCGTATCGGCACAGAGCTGCTGTATGTAGGTTCGAGCTGGATGTCCTGCCTTTGTTCGTCACTCGGTTGAAGATAGATAAATAAAAAAAAGTATATTGGTTACGTATTTATGAACACATTTGAGATTTCAAAATTGATTGCCACAGAAACGCGTTAGTAAAACACAATTTAGAAATCATAGTTTGGATTCTAAACATTCTAAAATCTCAGTTAATTCACATAATAAACAGCAAAGAAATATAGTTGAATCCTCCATCATTTCTAATCATCCTCATCATATTCATCCAGTCGCGCTGTTCGTACGGATTTCCCTGGCCCTTTCTCGCCATTCGTCTCTGTCATTCATCGCTCCCGGCAGGTCTTCTAGACTACACCCAATGTTGCACGGAACAGTTGTAAGTAAGTTCTTATTGGTTAGCTAACACTGTCACGTCTACGTGAAGAGGTCCATCATCGTCATCATCATCACTTCGTACCGCAGGCACGGATATCCCTGACCCTCTCTCGCCACTTCTCCCTATCGTTCATCGCCTCTTGTAGGTCTTCAGGGCCACATCCCGTATCCTCACATAGCTGCTGAACGTTACTTATGAGTTCGACCTTTCTTCTCCGCATCTCTTGTTCATCTTATTTGGATTGTTTTTGAGATGGGAGGTAAGTGGCCGTACAGCTGTTGTTTCTTAGAGTGTTGCTTCCAGGATTTGTTTAATATAGCTCGTTGCATTCTTGTGCAGTTTCCATCTAGCTTTTTCACTCTACATTTTGTCAGCGTCCATGTGGTGCATCCGTACAGTAGTATTGACACAACCACTGCTTGGAAGAAATCATGTTTTATTCAATCGGATTGCTCAGACGTTCATATGATCGATAGCCTGTCGATAGCAGTCTATGCCTTCGCAAGGCGCATACTGATATATTGAACCACCATTTAGAGTGGAGACGGCTTCTTCTCAATTAAAATATAAGTAATCCGTTTTGTTGCATTCACGTGGAGACCAACGCTTCCTGCTACCTGTTCCAGGGCATGCTGCAAAAATTCGGGTTGGGTGGGTGTATCCGTAAGAAGCGCTGTCATCTGCGTAGTCTGTATGTGCAAAACTTTCTGCGGGATATCGTCTGCTCCATGCCTTTTTTTAAAAGTGTCAAGCCATTTTCTTTGATTAGATCTGTGGACGTTTTAGCTCCGTAGTCTAGGCAGATTAAAAACAGATATGGGGCTAATGTATCTCTAGCAACAATGTCAAAGAAGTCAGTATCTCAAGTTCTGGTTATTTAAACTTATCTTCTTATTTTGTTAAAATAGTTCAAAATAATTACAATACCTCTTATATAAAATAGTTTTTTTTATTCATTATCAATAAATTATACTTACTTTTATAAGTTTCTGTATAATTTTTACTCAAACTATTCTGTAAACTATATTTTTATCCTAATCTACAATGAACCGGCTCATTGGTCTAGGGGGTAGAGTGTTCGCCAATGGTCCGGGATACCTGGGTTCAATCCCAGGTCGCGTCTTACCAAAGACTTTAGAAATGGTACTTGATACCCCCTTGCTTAACACTCAGCAATACAAAGTACGTATCAAGGGTAAAGTGGAGCAATCCAGGGAAAGGAGTAGCGCCTTCCCTACGCCGCGGTGTAGTAGCTATCAAAAAGGGAGCCTTCTGGTCGCCCTCGACTACTGTCGCCAACTTTACTTACAATAAATAAAATCAAACTGAATCCCTTCTAATAGCAGTACAAAACAACGCCATAAGGACTAACCATATCAAAGCGAGAATAGATAAGACGTGTAGCAGGAAGAACTTCGACCGTTATGGTCGTCGCATATTTTCATTCAATGAGGATGACTTATCCTATTCAGCCCGGACCATTTTTCCAGGTAACATAAAAATGGTGAAAGCCCGCCAACCTATCTCTTCCTCAGAACCTTTCGAGCATGACAGACGTACTTTCTGTCCGCCCCTTTCTTAGCAGCAGAATCACAACACCATGAAGAAAGCCGCCTAATCTATGGAACTTTTGAGTCTACCCTCTTAGACCAAGGGTTCCGAGTTGAACATGAATTAGATGCACGTAATCCACCACTTACAGGAACATTTTATGTCGCTTCTAACTTTTGCTATGTTTACAGCGACGCATAATTCGCTCAGACATCCAGCTACCTCATTCCTGGGCAACCTTTTCTGGAGACCATCATGCCTCTCTCCTACAGCAACTAGGACCACACATTTATGGGTGACTACATCATTCCTGACCTTAAACAGCAAACACGACTTTTACTATGTCTATAGAGACGCATATTTCGCTCAGACATTCAGCATTGCCTTGCCTGCAGCGAGGTACATTTCGCTCAGGCATTTAGCTGCTATAATTTCTTCTTAACTCAATAAATTTTTCCTTCCTTCCTTCCTATGAGACTTGCAGCATAAAGGTACCCTTTATTCTGGCTGCCATTAAACCTTCTTGAAAACCTTACGGCGTCTTTGTTCTCCCTTTATTTTCCTTCGAATATAACGAGGAGGTAACATAACCGCCTACCGTTATAGACGTAACAAAACAGCAGATTTAGGTTATGTGGTAATAGGGACGAAACGATCAATCACATAACAAGCGAATACAGTAAATTAAACAGAAAAACTCTAAGACTTGACACGACTAGGTGGGCAAGATGATCCACTGGGAATTGAGCAAGGAATTGATGTTTGACTATGCAAACTAATGGTATATGCCAAAGCCAGAATCTGTCCTGGAGAATGAGACACACAAACTCCTCTGGGGTTTTGAGATCTCGGCCAGACCACCAGACCTTATAATAATCAACAAAAAAGAGAGAACTTGCAGAATTGTGGACTTTGCTGTCCCAGAGGACCACAGAGTAAAATTGAAAGAATGCGAAAAGAGGGACATAAGTACCTGGACCTAAGTAAGGAATTGAAAAAACTGTGGAACATGAAAGTCACGATTACACCAATTGTAACAGGTAGTCTTGGTAGAGACACCAAAGGATTGGTACAAGGACTGGATTACTTGAAAATAACGGGACAGGTGGAGACTGTCCAAACTACAGTATTGTTGAGATCGGACAGAATACTGAGAAGAGTCCTGGAGACTTGAGGAGACTTGCAGTCACTCAAACTCCAGAGGAAAACCATCTGCCTACGTCGATGTGAAAAACTCTCAAGGAGTAAAATAATAATAATAAATTCTTAGGAATAGAAATTTTTTACAACTTTCCTAAACTTCACACATAGACGTTATTTTTGAGAATTTTTAAAGTTCTTAATTCTTATAAAAGTTTAAATAAAAAATAAAGCAAATACGTTATTAAAAAAAAAAAAAAATTTTCGAACACTAATTACGTCACTACATTATAAAACCCAATACTATTAACAATAATAGAACGCTAATAATTTTCTCAGTTTTTCGTTTTTATGTTTTCAGTTGAAAATAATTTTTGGATAATGCATTAGTACATCATATTCTAATGTCTCCTTGAAGAGGGTTAAACAAAAAACCGAAACGGAAAACGTGAGTACCGCCCCCCTGAATATTTTGATTTTTCATTTCTTTATATGAAGAAATGGTAGATTTTTCGTGAATCTGAGATGATAATATATGTATATATATATATATATATGGTATATTCTGGTGAATCTGACAAGATGATAAAAATCAGTGGAAAAGCGGATAAATCAAATACTTACAACGGGTTTAGTGGTAATATTTCGTTCTTTATTCAAGGAAGAACTTCTTCAGACAAAATTTTGAGTTTTTCAACATTTCAGCTATTGAGGGAATGGATAAAATAATGGTGAAAATGTAAAAAGCTATGAAGGGAGGGAAAGGGTCTAAAAACAAGAGACAGAAAATGTTGGTTTAAAGAGAGAAAAAAGTAAATATTTCAAAATGAGAAAAAAGTAAATATTTCAAAATGAATAGGTCCACTTAGAGATTTGTACTTTTTAAAGAATTATTTATTTCGTTCTTACATACGTGTAAGTTTCCAGCTTGTTGCTTTCGTCAGAGAACATTTAGTAATTTACTAGTTTTTTGCTTGGATGTGGAACTCGAGTTTCAGTGGGTGCACATTCATATGGCTTTGTGCCACATCCAAGCAAAAAACCAAGTAAATTAATAAATGTTCTCGAACGATAGCATCAAGCTGGAAACATACACGCATGTAAGAATGAAACAATTCCTTAAAAAATAAAGATATCTTAGTAGACCGATTCATTTTGAAATATATATACATATATGTATATAGATGTAAAATTGTTTTTACGGTGTTTTAATACATAACGAGATGTGTGAATGAATACATATATATTCTAGTTTTCAATGTGCAGAAATATTCTTTTAAAAATCGCCTGAGAATTAAGCTTGAAACCCTTAGATATCATTGGAGATATTTACAGAAATCTGTTTCATCTTCTTTTTTTTTGTTTTTTTGTTTTTTTTAGAAAGGATTGCTCCAATAGTACTTCAATATCTAAATATTTATGGGAAGAGAAAGATGAAAAATGATAGTACACTCCGGGTAATGTTGAAAATAATAGAAATAACCGCGGGAAGAAAAGGTCAAAAAGTGTTTGCCATGCTTGAAAGAAGATTAATATTCAGTGGGTTTTTTCGTGATTATGATGATGATAAACTGCTGAATAAAAAAGGAGGAGGTTATTTCTAAGTGCTGACACGATATAAAATTTCTCATGTGCCATTTACCGTCTACTGTGGTTGCACGAAATTTAGTTTTATAAAAATGGGATGTAGAGTGAGAAACTTCATAAAAATCATATTCTGGTGTAAGAGAATTATGGCGTATTTTTACCATAGTCTTATATATACGTGGTAAATTCAATAAGATTCCAGATTTTTTTCGTATGGGGATTTAGAATTGAAGTAGACTCTTGAAAATTCAGTATATTATTGCTATACATCTTATGAGATGACTGACCAATTTTTATGATTTCACGTTCAAATGAACAGACACAGCAGGAAGTGGAATACACCCTACTAGAGCCTGATTGTCACAGCTGGTGAATTTCAAAAATGCAATCTGACACTTTAGAAGAACGATATGCAATAAAATTCTGTTTTAAACTTTGAAAAAATTGCCAGATAAACGTATGGAATGCATCAGACTGCTTTTGGAGCATCTTGCATGAATCGGGCATGAGTTTTTGAGTGGCATAAGAGATTCAAAGAAGGCAGGGAGTCTGTAAGGGATCATGAGAGGTATGGGAGGAGTAAGGAAGTCAATAGACCAGAGTTGATTAGCCAAATGGTTAGGGTTAGGATTAGGGTTAGGGTTACTATGTTGAGGTTTTAAATGAGTTCAGGAAGAGATTTCATCGGAAGAGGCCAGCACTCTTCAAATTGGGTCAGTGATATTTCCACCAGGACAATGCACCAGTCCACAACTCCATCATTGTCACAGACTATTTGACAAGATGGACATCAAGACAGTTCCTCAGCCTCCCTATAGCTTAGACCTTGTTCCCTGTGACTTTTGGTTATTCCCTAAGCTCAGAGGCTGTCGTTATGAGACAATTGAGGAGATGAAAGAGGCTGTGACGAAGGACATTGACACGCACACCCAAGAGGACTTGCATGGGGCCTTACAGAAGTTGTTGAAACGGCACAACAAGTGCATTGCAGCCGGTAGAAGTTATTTTGAAGGTGACTAGAGTTTCATGTGTGTACTATCAATAAAAGTGCCCATAAGAAAAAAGTCTGGAAACTTATCGTATGCATCTCGTATATATATATATATATATATATATATATATATATCCCTCCCTCGTTCCCTCTTTTTCTTTTTCTCACTGTCTCTCTTTTTCTCTCTCTGTCTCTTTATCTCTATATATAGAGAGACCGATTGATAGAGAGAGACAGAGAGGGATATATATATATATGTAAGTAGAGAGAGACAGAGAGACAGAGAGAGACAGAGAGAGGAGAGAGACAGAAAGTGGGGAAACGTGAAACAAATAGTAAAGGTAGTTCGTGATGAAAATGTTTCATTTGTATAAATCTCCTACTCTCGCATCTATCTATCTATCTCCTCCCTTCCTCTCTCTCTATATATATAATTAGGATGACGTAGACACAGATTCAAGGCACTCGTTGACAGTTTCTCACCTAATCGATCATCAGACCTACATCTCATGCTGCTGTCAACGACTTTGAGCACTCTTTTAAAAATAGACTATATATATATATATATATAAGGATCGGCTAAAAAGTTTATTGGCTGACCAAGATACACATGGAATGGGACTAGGAACTTCTGGTGGTGTAATGGTTTGTAAGATAAACTAGCAAACCTACACGAATAAATTCGAGCCTAATTGGGCGCCCCATACTTTCAGCCTTGTGCAAAAAGCAAAGAGCTTCGTAAATTACTACACATGAAATGTGACCAAATGACGTTTATTTTTCAATATAGTCCCTCTTGTTACGAACATCAATCGATGTTGAAGTGTTTGAATACCATTGGTCAAAAACATTATCCATGCTGATATCACGTCAGCATATGAATTTTCTGCCTATGAACTATTCAGCTCATCCTCGTATATATATATATATATACAGACGAATATCTTCCTGAAAAAAGGAGTAAAAGTTAATAAAGCATATAAAAGTATTATATATATATATATATATATATATATATATATATATATCTGCTTTGTGTGTGTGTGTGTGTGTGTGTGTGTGTGTGTGTGTGTGTGTGTGTGTGTGTTTGTTTGTTTGGACACAGCGTAATGTTTATAGGCGTTGGTTCCCTGAGCTTCTAAGGAGACAATCATCTGGAGGTTCAATCCTGACTGCAGGCGAGTAACAATATAGGAATACTTAACAATTGTACCCGGTTATGGCTAACGGAATCAGAACAGGCAACCCTCGTGGGTTCAATAAAGGACGTAGTTCGAAGTTCCGTGTAGGTTCCCGAGTTCAACAAACACCTGAAGAAGGCCGGAAGACATATCAGCTGAAACGTTGTGGAATTAATAATAAAGATGAAGACAATAGTCCGAAAACCCTTAATGATAAAAGTTTATAAAGTATATAAAAATGTTAAAGTATATATATATATATATATATATACTTTATATTCTTATATACTTTATCAACTTTTACCCCTTTTTGAGGAAGATATTCTTTCAAAGAAGCAGACGTTTAAAGACAGCCATTTTAAAATTTCATTGTTTTAGTAATTCTTGTATGACGCACAATCTTATTTTCAGTATTTTATATTGATTCTTGCTTTTTTTTCGATAGATTCCGTCATAAAATTCAATATCTTCGAAGTCGGACTTCGATATTTTCATTAAACGTTTACAATGAATGGCAGTTGCCGCAATTCTACTGCCAAGCATTTCGGTCATAATTCCTGCAAACCTTTTGGCGTAGACAAATCATATATTCTGGAAATGTGACCTTTGTATTTTCAAGAGGCCTGAAAAAATAAACAACATTGTGTTATATAAATTGTACTCACAACAAGCTGATTCTTTTATTTTATAGAATTAATAGAATTAGAATGTTTCAGTTTATGATAGAATGATTGAATTCTATGAAAAGGATAGTACTTATATGGATATCGATCAGATTTTCTTGCTGACCCCATAAAAACTGTGCATATAGTACATTTATGGCAAAAGCTATGAATGGAAAAATACAGACAACATAATTTATCGAGATGGATCATGGGGAAAAAAGTTGGTTTTCTTTAGTGCATGATTTGTAACAGTCTCAAAAAAGCGTAGAAATAATAGTAAACAAATGAAAATCGAAAAAATATGTGCCTATGAGGATGCATACGTTTTACAATTTAATGGATTCCAGGGTGGGGTGTCCTCGTGGAGTAATGGTTAAAGAATTGGGCTGCGAAATCGTAGTAAGCAAGTTCGAACTCCAGTCGCGTTATTACGTTCACTTTCGGACAAATACCCTTGGGAAAGGTATGAACCCCCTTATCCTCCCAGCTATGGGTTAAATAGTGCCACTGCCGTTCTTCTATAAGGGTGACTTTGGCATTAAATAAACCACGAAGGTTGATATGACATTAAACGAAGAAACCAAACCAAAGGATTCCTTTCACTATCTATCTCAGCTGATCTGTCTGTCTCTATTGGTTTATATGTCATAGTTTGTTAATATCTATCGCCGTGAATGTACTATCTATCTTGATCTGCATTTATCAATCTATCGTTCGATCTTCATCGACGAGAGTCGTTCAAAAAGTTCTTAGCCTTCCCAAGAGAAAAAAAATGCCATGGAAGATTTTTGTTGTGGCAATACACTACCACTTTTTATAAAACTACAAAAACAAAATTCGGATCATTGTACTTTTATAAAAAGTGTTAGCGTGTTGTCCATACCAAAATTGTTAGCTGTGTTTCTTCATTCTGGGTGAAGCTTGGAACTTTTTGAACGAATCCCGTATCTGTCTATTTCGGTTTATATATATATATATATATATATATATATATATATATATATATATATCCAAAGAAAATGGTTGGTTGGTTGGGTTTTATGGTATATCAACCTTTGTAGGTTATTTAATGCCAAATCCATTTTTATACAAATAATTAGTTCTATTTCAAACAATTCAGTTTAGCATGAGTACACAATTTAACTATCACAAACATTTCTATTTCAAGCTATTCAGTTTATTCAAACAGTTCTAATTCAGCCAATTCAGTTTAGTAAAAGAATAGATTTTGTTTACACATAGTTAGATGTCAAAACAGTTCTATATTAAATAATTTAGTTTACCATGAGTACAGTTTCAAAGTCAAAAACAGTTCCATTTCAAACAATTCAGTTTCGCATAAGTACGTAATTTAATTGACAAAAACATTTCTATTTCAATCTATTCAGTTTATTCAAACAGTTATAATTCAAAACAATTCAGTTTAGCATAAGTATGCAGTTTAGTTCTATTTAACCCATTGATAGGGCCCTATCAGGTGCTACCAATCGGCGCCAGAATGGACTAGGGAGCGATGGCAACGAAGAGGTGCTCAGCATTCCCCAAAGCCCCAGTATCACTAGAATCTCACCATCAGATTGTTTCGGGTGATTAACAGGACACTCGTTGGAGGGGGCCTTACCCCTCTGCAGAGGTGCAGTTGGTGTATTCTACAGCCCCATTCGACTGGTCAAAAAGAAAATGAGTCGGGAATGATTCAGTCTTAGAATATATAAGACAATTCTTATAAATCTCCGGGAGTGCTCAATATACAATAATTAATATATAAATTTATACATAATTCATAATTCATATATTCAATTTATATATAATTTATAGCTTATATCTTTTTGTTTGCCCACTTCTTGAGTTTTTTCCATATTTCCTTTTTTTTATATATTTTTTCGGGTTCCTTAATTCTCTTTGGGTATTTTTTCTGCTAATTCCAACCCCTTATTTATTAGTGTTGTTGGATATCCTCTCTGGTGTAGGGTTGTGTGTAGTTCTTTGAGGCGTGTTTTCTCAGGTTCTTATCGGTGATTACTGTGTATATTCTACCTGCTAGTATGTAAGGGGTGGATTTTAAGGAACCCGAAAAAACACAACAACGAAAAACCTCTAGCATACGTCACAACCTACAACAAAATAATCCAGAACTATTCACAGAAATAATGAAAAATCTGGAAGAAATTGAAAACAATTGAAAATCAAGTAATTACAACAAAAATAATTAAAAGCCAGAGACAACCCAAAAATCTGAAAAGAATACTCACCTCTTTTGCATTTAGAGAAAATGAGTTACCAAAGGCAAAAATAAACGATGCAAAATATGTGATATAATTATAAAAGGAAAATCCTATACCTTTAAGAACCCGGACCCAAATTCAAAATAAGTAAAAACTTAAGCTGCAACTCAAAAAACGTTGTCTATATAATTGAATGTAGCGAATGCAAAAAAATATACATAGGGTCAACACTGGCACTTAATACAAGGACATCACTACACAAGGGTAATATAAAAATAGAAGAAAACAGAAAATTAAATGTTTCGAAACACCAATACCATTGTAGCAAAGGTAAATTTAAAACTATGCCAATTTATCAAACCAAGGACTACACGCTACTTCAAATAAAGGAAAGAAATTTTATGGATAAATTTAAACCTAAGTTAAATAATACATGAATCGTACACACACACGAACGAAAATAAACATATATATATATATATATATATATATATATATATATATATATATATATATATATATATATATATATATAAGTAATTAAAAAAAATCCAAACTAAAAACACGAGTAAATTAAGATCTCATTGAATACTCATTAACTTGACCTTATGCCAAACATGTTCTCATAGGATGAAAACACACACACACACACATATACACAGACATGTGTATACATATAAAAAAGGGGGAAAAGCTACCAGTAAATTTAAAACCACACTGCCCCACACACAAAAAAACCCAAGACACACATTCACACAGACACACACAGAAGAAAAATAACTGTTTGTGAAATCCCTAACCACTCCAACGCTCTCTCTCTCTCTCTCTCTCTCTCTCTCGCTCTCTATCTCTCCTTCTCACATACACACACTCACACACACGCAATGATAAACATCAAATATCAAAGAGGGGTAAAGCAGACCAAAGTAAACACATTCTAGGAAAAAGGAAGAATAACCTCCATATAAAACCCACCCGAACCAATAGAAAATCATTCAAACTGGGAACAAGAGTGAGTTCAAGTCTCATTGAGTACCCCATTAACAAGGCCTTGTGCCACATATGTTCTCTGACGAAAGCAACCAGCTGGAAACATACACATGTATAACACGTATGTAAGAACAAAAATAATTTTTAAAAAATGCAAATCTCTTCGTGGACCTACCTATTCTAATATATATATGTATATATATATATATATATATATATATAATGCAACTACTTATGAACTGTGTATCTGTTTAAAATGATTTTGAAGATACATGTGGTACCATATATAATTGGAGACCTCAACTGTGATATCAGAATAAAATAACTCAACATTTCAACTTTTAATCCGACCAACCAACCAATCAACCAACCTACCTACCAAGTTTTAGAATAAGTTACTTTGAACTAAAAAATCACAAACTTTTTATGCAAGATCAAAAAGTTGGCCAATACGAATTGTAAGACATTGATTTCCAACTAAGTGTGGTCAACAGGAATCAAATGGATTCATTTCTCTTTGTCGTGAAAGCCAAAACGTATTTCAAACGGCGAAGATGCCTTCTATTCGAACTGTTTCGGGACTCGGGGTTGAAGACAACAATGAATAAATAAGAACATAAAAAAATTCAAGAAAATATAAAAAGCAACTGCAGCAAACGAAGTCAGAGAGGTTTGAGCTTTCGTATTGTATCACTTCTCCTAGGAGATAATAACAATACTACATTAGCAAACGACTGCGATCCCATAAATACCATGCTGTTAAAGAAAAAACTTGACAGTCAACTTTTTGTAGAATTGTGCTGGCATTGTCAGAATTATGCGGTTGCTGTGGCCCGAGGCATTCTTCATCGGTATATATATATATATATATATATAGGATTCACGTCTATTTTGGTATGTACGTTTCGATTAATAACTCTGAAAAAAGAAGTTATTGAGCATCAAAATTGCACACACACTTTAATACACGCAAATTTATAATAAGGAAAAGAACAAAATTTAGTTTTTAATTTTCACTGAATAGAGGATATAATTCAGTTGATAAAAATCAATCGATTGTTGTTTTCTAATTTAGTACTAATTGTAAAAAATATTCTTTTTGAGGTTTTTGAGAACTAAAAAAGAAAAGATCATGAAAATGTTTCAAACCAAACAAACAAAAAAAAAAAAAAAAAAAAAAAAAACCCAAACAAACTTGCAATACGAAAAATTTTACACTTTTAATTACTGGTTTCTTTTTATGGTAAGGACTCATTTTTATTTCTTCTCTTTATTGTTACCAAATGGTCCGGGAGACCGGAGTTCAATCCCAGGTCAATTCATACCAAAGACTCAAAAAATGGTACTTGGTGCCACTCAGCATCATAAGGTAAGGATCATGGGTAAAGTGGAGCAATCCAGGAAATAGAGTAACGCCCTTCCCAACACCTTGGTGTAGTAGCTATTGAAAAAGGAGCCTTTGGGTTACCCTCGACTATGGTCGCTAACTGTTTACTTTATATAGTAATAAAGAAAAACAGGATAAGATTAAACGAAAAATTTTACGCTTTTAATTCCTAGCTTGTTTTTATGGTAAGGATTCATTTTTAATTCTTCTTTTTATTGTTACCCTTTTTTATATGGTAAAAACGAAAAACATAATAAGATTAAACGAAAGCATTCTATATCAATAACGCAAAAAACAGATCTTGAAACGAATACTTTTCATATTTCCTAGAAAAATTTATTAATCAGTGTAACTCAAAAACACTTTTAAAAAAGGAAAGAAAGAAGGTATTTATTGAATAAATGAATCCTTTTTATTTGAATAAATCGTATTTATCCAACTCCTCCTCTCGGGCAGGATATGACACAAGGTCAATTTTTAAGCGGAGTTTAACAGGTTTGAATTCAGAGTTTTTCTTCTCCTAGACTAGTTGCCTCACCAAGGCTGTAGAATCCAGTCTGTCCTACTATTTACTCATAGCTGGAGGGAGAATAATTAGATTCATACCTTTCCCAAAGGTATTAGTGCTATGTGAAATGCAATCATTCTCGTCCAGGATTTGAACTCGTGTTGCCGTGTCCATTTCCTACGACGATAACCATTACACCACGGGCACCTTTATTTGAATTAATACGCGAAATTTTCCACCGAAATAAATAAGGACACATTTTTAATTCTTTGCTTCTTTTCATTATTACATTTTTAAAGGGGAAAAAACTGATGCATTTTTGTAACTTAACAACCTATTCAACGCTGGTTTTTTTTTCATATTTAAAAAATTCATCAGAAAAATAAAATTACTATAATGTTTCAAACTACCCAAGAATTTAGATTTACGTTTTTTAAGATAAAATTATAAATGTAAGCAAAAAAAAATAAAAAATATATATATATATATCTAAAATAAAAGAATATTGTAAAAGGCAAAAGAAAAGTGAAAGCATGGACAGGTCATATAGGTCGTATAAAAAAACCAGCGGTCGGGTCCATACTACTCTACGGACGCATCACATAGGCGCTGACCAAGCGTATAGAGAAAAAGCTTGACAGCAATTGCGCAAGAATGCTATGAATTATATTGAACAAATCTTGGAAACAACATCCCACAAAAATCAGCTGTACGGCCACCTACCTTCTACCTCTAAAACTATCCAGATAAGACGAACAATGCAAGAGGGACACTGTTGGAGAAGTAAGGACAAACTTATAAGCGACGTTCTTCAAGGAACCCCTTCACATGGACGTGCAAGTGTTGGACGAATTATTAGAATTTTTATTATTGAGGATTTTCAGACTATTGTCTTCATCTTCATTGTTATTTCCACAACGTTTCGATCGATATGTCCTCCAGCCTTCTTCAGGTGTTTGTTGAACTTCACTATGCTGGACACATAGCGTAACGGTTATAGGCGTTGGTTCCCTAAGCTTCTAAGGAGACAATCATCGGGAGGTTGCAGGTTCAATCCTAAATGCAAGCGAGTAACAATATTTAACACTTGTACCCGGTTATGGCTAAGCGAATTAGAACAGGCGACCCCCGTGGATTCAATAAAGGACGTACTTCGAAGTTCTGTGTAGGTTCTCGAGTTCGACAAATGACAATGAAGACGAAGACAATAGTTCGAAAACCCTCAATGATAAAAATCATCACGCTTCGTCTCAGAAATTTTGATAATGAATTATTAGAACTTATCTACAACTGCACAGTACAGATACATGTAGTCTAGAAGACCTACTGGAAGCGATGGATGATAGAGACGAATGGCAAGAGATATAGATAGATAGATAGATAGAGAGAGAGAGAGAGAGAGAGAGAGAGAGAGAGAGTCAGAGACATCCATGGTAGCAGCATAACATAATGATATATATATATATATGTGTGTATATACTTTGTCTATGTCATCTCTCGGCTGTAAGGACTTATGCATTGTCATTAGTTTCCTTGACCTTTGGTTCATTTGTCTTGGCGCCTCCTTTGTCTACTTTAAGAATTATTATTATTCTACCTTTTGCGAGTTTTTCACACAAGTGTTAACTGTCGGTCTTTTCGGGGAGTGACAGCAAGTTTCCTCAGGTTTCCAGGACACTTTTCAGTATTCTGGCCGATCTCAGCAATGCTGTAGTCTGGATGATATTGATTCTTCCGCTGATTTCCAATTCCTCTAAGTCTCTTCTCCAGGCCCTTGGGGACTGTTCCAAGTGCACCGATTATGATTAGTATCAACGTCACTCCCATATTCCGCAATTTTTTCTTTAGTCCTCTGGCAAGGTCCAAGTATTTGTCATTTCGCTTTTTTTTTACTTTGTTGTAAAGTGGAACTCCAAAATACACAAGACGGCAAATTCTTCTTTTTTTCATTTTGTTTTTCTTTTTTTATTAATTGATACTCGATCTGATCTTCAGACCAGGATTCGGGGATCCGATTGCATTTCAAAATCCAATAGAATTTTAGGCATCTCATTCTGTACGACAGATTCTGGTTTGTTTGGTTTGGTTCCTTTGTTTTAATGGCATATCAACCTTCGTAGGTTATTAGATACCAAAGCTATCCTTCTAGAAGAACTGTAGTGGTACTATTTAACCCACAGGATAAGGGGATTCATACCTTTCCCAAGGGTATTTGTCCAAAAGTGAACGTAATAGCACGACTGGAGTTCAAACTCTCTTACGACGATTCTGCAGTCCATCGCTTCAACCATTACAGCTCGAGGACACCCCCTTTCTGGTTTGTGGATATACTATTAAGTAGTATGGTCCTATTTACCCAACCCCTCCGCTCGGGCAGGATATGACACAAGGTCAATTTTTTAAGCGGAGTTTGACAGGTTTGAATTCAGAGTTTCCCTTCTCCTAGACTAGTTGCCTCACCAAGGCTGAAGAACTTAGTCTGTCCTACTATTTACCCATAGCTGGAGGGAGAATAATTGGATTCATACCTTTCCCAAGGGTATTAGTGCTATGTGAAATGCAATCAGTCTCGTCCAGGATTTGAACTCGAATCGCCGTGTCCAATTCCTACGACGATAACAATTACACCACGGGCACCTCCTTAAGTAGTATGGTGGAATTTCAATCTCTTGCCCAATTCCCAGTGGATCACCTTTCCCACCCAGTCATGCCTGATTATTATTGTTACTCCTTAATTTTTATACTAGTGTAAGCTGATGATCTTTCACCGGAGTTTGAGTGACAGTTGGCCGAATGAGTAGAGTGTTTGAAAATGGTCCGGGAGACCGGAATTCAATCCCTGGTCGATACCAAAGACTCAAAAAAATAGTACTTGATGCCGACTTGCTTAAGACTCTGCATTATAAGGTACGGATCAAGGGTAAAGTGGAGCAATCTAGGGAAAGGAGTAGCGCCCTTTCCTACACCTCGGTGTAGTAGCTATTAAAAAGGGAGCCTTTGGTTCACCCTCGACTGTGGTCGCCAACTTTAATTATATCTCCTTAAGTCTCCAGGACTCTTCTCAGTATTCCGGCCGATTCTAATGATGCTGTACTCTGGATGATTTCTATTTTTCCTTTGATTTCTAAGTCTTCCAGTTCCTTTATCAAGTCTTTGGGGATTGTTTCGAATCCACCAATTTTAACTGCTATCACCGCCGCCTTCATGTTCCATTGTTTTATTATTATTATTATTATTATTATTATTATTATTATTATTATTTACTCTTTTTAGAGTTTTTCAGCGTTAGCTGATGGTTTCTCACTGGAGTTTGAGTAACAGCAAGTCTCCTCAGGTCTCCAGGATCCTCCTCAGTATTCTGGCTGATCTTTTCTATCTGTAGTTATGTTGATCTCCATTCGTCCTCTTATTTTCAACTCCTCCAGTCCCTGTACCAATCCTTTATTAACTGTACCGGGAGCACCAATTACAATTGGTATAATTGTCACTTTCATATTCCACAGTTTTTCCAATTCCCCCGCTAGGTCTTGGCATCTGTCCTTCCTTTCGATTTCTTTCAATTTTACTCTTTGGTCAGCTGGGACAGCAAAATCTACAATTTTGCTAATTCTCTTCTTGTTGTTGATTAATACTAGGTCTGGTTGTCAGGCCAAGGTTTGGTGATCCGTTTGTATCTCAAAATCCCAAAGAAGTTTGTGCGTTTCATTCTCCAGGACAGATTCTGGGTTGTGCATATACCATTTTTTCGCATGGTCAAACTTCAATTTCTTGCACAACTCCCAGTGGATCACTTTGCCTACCCAGTCGTGTCTAGTCTTATACTCTTTCTGGTCTAATTTCGTCTCTATCACCACATTAACTTCATCTGCTGTTTTGTTGCATCTTATCTACTCTTGCTTTGATATGATTGGTCCTCGTGGCGTTGTTTTGAGCAGCTATTAGAAGAGATTCCGTTTCTCTCATAAGGTTTCCTTTTCTTAGCCCCGTTCACGTTCTCTCGTGTGAAATGTCGCTTATTATTATTATTATTATTATTATTATTATTATTGTTGTTGCAAGTTTTTCACCAGCGTTAGCTGATGGTGTTTCTCTTGAATCAGAGTGACAGTAAGTCTCCTCAAATTTCCAGGAATCTCCTCATTATTCTGGCTGATCTTAACAAGGCTGTCGTTTGGGTGGTCCTCGCTCGTCCTCTAATTTTCAACTCTTCCAGTCCTTTCACCAAGCCTTTGCGCACCAATTACTATTGGTGTCACCGTTACTTTCCTGTCCCATAGTTTTTTAGTTCTTTGGTAAGGTCTAAGTACTTGTCTTTCTTTTCGTTTTCTTTGATTCTCACTCTGTGGATCGCTGGGACAGCAAAGTCCACTCTTCGGTAGGTTCTCTTTTATTATTATCATTATTGTTTGACTTTTTTGAGAGTTTTTCACACCAACGTTAGCTGATGATTTTCTACTGAAATCTCAGTACAGCAAGTCTTCTCAAGTCTCCAGGACTCTTCTCAGTATTCTGACCGATCTCAACAATGCTTTAGTTAGGATGGTCCCTTCTAATTTTCAAGTCCTCCGGTCCCTGTGCCCATCCTATGGTTACTGTACCGGGCGCACCAATTACGATTGGTGTCACCATCACTTTCATGTTCCATAGATTTTCAGTTCTCAAGCAAGGTCCAGATACCATTGAGAAATTCGAGAAGGAATAAATAATTATAAATGGGTGGGAAAGGTAATCCACTTGGGTTCCCATTCATTGGTCAAAGTAAAATCTGCTTGTTATTATTAGATAAGAATACTTGAAACCATACGACTATATGTAAATTATTCGTGCTAGGAATACTTACTTGATGTTAAAGTTGTTGGAAAAGGATTAGTTTTATGAAACCTTGCAAAATAAACGGGACTAAATAACCCAACATGAGTTGACAGGCCGTAAAATCAACCAATCAACTATCTACCAAAGTTTATCCGGCATCCCTGATAGTTGAGCTTAGAACACGCAGACTGTATCTTCTGAAAAGAGGTAAGATCCCCGCCCCCGCCAAGAAATACTGCATCTGATGGTGAGGATCCAGTTCTGGAAGTCTGGGAAGTGTAGAGTACCCCATTACTCGCAGGTCAAATCTAACCCAGAGTGGTAGTTCTTGCAAGGGTCCCATTTATCGGTCAAAAATAACTATTGTCATGAGTAGGACACTAAACTGTATCTGATGGTGAGGCTCCAGTTCTGAAAATCTGGAAAGTGTGGTGTACCAACTTATTACTCTAACACAAGGTCAACTCTGAGCCGGAGTGTTAGTACTTGTTAGGGTCTCATCTATGGGTCAAATAATTTTTTTTTAATTATTCGTATTCGATAGGACCGAGTGCCAGAAAAATCTCTCTTCAACAAAAATGTCTATATGAATGCAGTTTCCTAACTTCTCAACATAAAATAACTCTGGATAGGTTGGCATGCCGTTAAAATGAATCTATCAACCAATAAAGTTCTTCCAGGTTATGATGAAATGTGGATAGTCCAGCTTTCAGTTCTCGAAAAAGGTGGAAAAGACATTGAAGGCAGACATAAATATACGCTTGATTAAAAAAACAAAAGTACTTTTTTCATCTTCTGTTATTTTACCAGGACTCCGGTCAGACATTGTAAATAAATTGGTAAATCAGAAAAGACAATAAAAAAAAGAAGCTAACCTTTTGTTTCCACCATCTTTTTTTCTTTCCATCTTCCGGCGTTGGAGAAATAAGCAAACTTGTAAAAAAATTTTCCGTAGAAATTGGTAAATACGTCAAAGGGAATCAATTATTCGTTTAGCTTTGAAGTATAAAGACGGAATCAGCAGAAAAATGGTTCGCAGACCAAAATAGGGAATCAAAGATAGCTTGTTGGGAATAAAGAATAAGGAAGGCCAAGAAATATGAAGTGTAGGTTGCGGTAGAGAACGAAGAAGAGAAGAAGAAGAAGAAGAAGAAGAAGAAGAATATAGATATATATATATATATATATATATATATATATATATAGATAGATAGATAGATAGATAGATAGATATAGAGATAGAGGGTAGAGAGAGAGAGAGAGAAAGAGAGGGTGAGAAAAGGAAGCAAGGAAAGAAAAAGAAAACGAGAATGATGAAAACGAAAAAATAGTGGGGAAAATAAGAAAGAAAGTAAACGAACAGAGAGAGAGAGAGAGAGAGAGAGAGAGAGAGAGAGAGAGAGAGAGAGAGAGAGGAAAAAGAAGTTAGAAAAAAGGGTGAAAATTGACAGAACGAGGAAACAGGGGTAAAAAAGGAAAGGAAATATTGTAAATAAAAGAATAAAAAGAAGAAATTGAAAGAAAAGACGAAAGAAAGATGCTTTTTTAAAATTGTTTAATGATATATCAACCTTCGTGGGTTATTTAATACCAAATCCACTCTTGTAGAAGGGTAGTAGTGGTTCTATTTAACTTATGGCTGGGAGGAGGGTAAGAAGGTTCAGAATTTAGCCCGAAAGTGAACGTAAAAGCGTGACTGGAATTCGAACTCGCTTACTTCAAGGTGACAGTCCAGCACGTTAGTCTCTACTCCCTAAAAAAGAAAGACATGAAGAAGAAGAAGAAGAAGAAGAAGAAGAAGAAGAAGAAGAAGACGTAAAAACAAAAATATACGAAAGGAATTATTTGATAGATAGATATGAACACAGCGGTGGACTGTGGAATCGTAGTACGTGAGTTCGAACCCCAGTCGCACTATTACGTTCACTTTCGGACAAATGCTCTTGGGAAAGGTATGGCCCCCTTATCCTCCCAGCTATAGGTTAAATAGTTACCACTATTAAAAAAGGATGGATTTGGAATTAAATAACCCAAGAAGGTTGATACCATTAAACAACAAACAAGGGTAAATAGGAATTGAATGATTATAATATATATATATATATATATATATATATATATTATATATACGAAGAGACTGGGATATATATATATATATATATATATATATATATATATATATATATATATATAGATATATATAAAAGAACAGACTGAAATAGATATGAACGAACTGAGGAAGATAGATAGATATATAGATAGGAATAGACTGAAGTACAATGAACAGACTTATGTAAATAAAATGAAACTTAGAGATGGATATAAACTGACGTAGATAGATAGATAGATAGATAGATATGAAGACACTGAAATAGATAAATAAATAGATTAGTAAATATAGAGGGACAGACAGAGGTGGATATCAACAGACTGAGATAGATAAATAGATAGATAGATAGATAGACTGAAGGAAAAAGAAGTAAGACAGTAAGAATAAAATTGACGTAAAGTTCAAGAAATAATGCGGGTAAACGTTTTCTCTTATCAAATTGATTTTTATCTTAGCATTCATATCTTTCCATCGATTTAAATCATATTTTCATATTTCTGTGGCTCAGTTTTAGTGCTGTTAACTGCACACACATATATATACACGTGGATCATTCTATGAATAACGTGAACTTTGCCTAAGGAGTTGGCAATAGGTAGCATGGCTGACAGTTGCACTTTTTTCAAGGAAATCAATAATGATGGGTCCTTTCATATCACAGAAAACAGTCAGCATAACCTTTTTTTACTGACCGCAGCGCCTGGAACCTTTTTCTTTACCGAAGAGTCAGTATTTCCACTCCATGGACTGTATTATCGACTCAGGTTCATGGTAGCAGATCCATATTAACCCTTTTGTAAACATCTTTTTTTTTTTTTTACTAAAACATGCTTCCTTGTACACAGCATACATTCGTCTGTAAATTTCACTTAGTTTGCACTTCACAGCCACCAACAATTTGATGACTGAACTCTGTCCAAACTTTCCCCAGTCAGCTAGGGTTAAAGAAGTCACCGACTGCACTTCTGTAGAGGCATAAGACTCCACCAACGAGTGTCCTGGATATGACAATGAACAATCTGATGGTGAGGTTCCGGCAATGCTGGAGCTTTGGGGAATGTGGAGTACCCCTTCATTACTATCTTTCCCTAGTTTCACTCTGGCCCGGAGTGGTAACACCAGATAAGGTTCTTCTATTGGCCAAAAAGAACTAAACAGTGTATTTATGCTAAACTGAATTGTTTGAAAAAGAACTGTTCATATGTATATAAATGGATTTGGCATTAAATAACCTACAATGGTTGAGTTACAATTAAACCAAACCAAACCAAACCTGTTCAAACATGGAGCGTTCTGTTTGATTTGCAGCCATTTTGAATAAACTGAAAACAAATATTTTTACAAGATTGAAATAACTTTTTCAATAAACCAATTCAAAACAATGCAAAGTTTACACTTTTGTTAAAAAAATTCTATAATTACCCCAAGACCTTCATATATATATATATATATATATAACTTTCTCTGCTGATGATTGCCGTAATAAGACGGCATGAAACCGATGGCCGCAGATAAACACCCATGCTATAAAATATATATAAAAACTAATATATATATATATATATATATATATATATATATAATGAGGGAAATCAAGATTGCAAGTACATTGTGTGCGGTGATGCATATATATATATATATATATATATTGGTATCTCACTGAAATTGGTAGGACAATATCCCATAAAACTTTGACAGACGCAGACTATGCAGAAGATCTAACACTTCTAACAAATACACCAGTCAAAGCAGAATCTCAACAGTATAGTCTTGACCAACCAGCAGGAGGCATTGGTGTCTACCTCTACTCGAATTCCAATAAAATTGAGTTCATAAACAAGAAGGCATACTATCTCAATTCTAAATGGCAGGTCTCTTAAAATTAGTTGACCAGTCAACATACCCCGGCAGCAGCATCTCAGCTAAAGTAAGTGATGTCAATATATACGCTAAGAAGGCGTCGAATATTATAGAAAGGCTATTGATCAAATGGAAATATAATCGATCTCATGAAATAAAACGAGATTTTTTCGAAACTTAGCTGTATTCATACTACTATATGGTTGCACCATATAGACACTAATAAAACGCATGGGAAAAAAGCAAGATAAAAACTACACAAGTATGCTGTGTACTATCTTAAAGAAATCCTGGTTTCCAAACCCCACAAAATAGGAACTGTATGGCCACCAGCCTCGTATCTCACAAACCATTCAAGTAAGGCGAACAAGATTTTTAGGGCACAACTGGAGAATCAAGGACGAATATATAAACGACATGAGAGTGTTGGCCGACCAACCAAGACTTACTTACAACAGCTCTGTGCAGACACCAGATGCAATCAAGAAGACTTTCCAGGAGCAATATTTGTTTGCACACAGTTGAATGAGCTGATTTGTATGTACACAGCTAAATGGTTTCAAATATTACAATTTAACTCTATGAATTCCACTGCCTAGTCAGCTGGGGCTGTAGAATTGCATCTCCACAGAAGGGTAAGACCCCCTACCAAATGAGTGTCCTGAATATGACACTACACAATCTGATGATGAGGCTCCAGTAATGCTGGAGCTTTGAGGAATACAAAGTACTCCTTCATTGCCATTGCTCCCAGGTCCACTTTCACCCGGAGTAGTAGCACCTAATAGAGTCCTATCTATGGGTCAAATAGAATTGTTTGACATTTAAACTGAGTGCAAACAAACGACTTATGATAAATTGAATTGCTTGAAATAGAACTGCTTGATTGTTTAACTGAGTATAAACAAATGACCGATGTTTGATTGAATTGTTAGTGATACATAAGCAATACTTGGAATCATTTAACAGTGGGCAAACGAATGTGTAATGTTGAATAGAATAATTAGTGTTAAATAGCAATATTTGTAACCACTTTACTGGATGCAAACAAATGATTAATATTGAATAGAATTATTAGTGTTCGATAGCAATAATTGAAACTATCAAACTGTATAGAAACAATTACAATACTAGGGTACAAATAAATTAGTTCTAACTTATTTAAAAATGAAATTACCATCAAACTATTCACTTACAAGTCATATTTAAATATCAATTTAAATGTGTACAAACATATTACTGATTTTAAATTGTTATTGTTACATAGCAGTACTTGAAACCATTTAACTGTGTGCCAACAAATAATTAATAGTTAATAGAAATATTCATATTAGATTGAAATACTTGAAACCATTTATCTGTACAAACGAATGAGCTCAGGTTCGTTTTAAAATGCATTTACAAAATGAGTTTACAAATTATATTTAGAATATTTGTAAAAACAGGATTTGGCATTAAATAACCAACAATGGTTATATATGCCATAAAATCCAACCAACCAACCAACCAACCAAACATACAAACAAACAAACAATCTAATAATTCCATTTGATATTAATAATCCCTAATAAAAGATTGAACAGTTCTATTTGACTCGCAGTTGGGACCCTAACAGGAATTACCACTCCGGGTCAGAGTGGACCTGGAAGTAGTGGTAATAAAAAAGTATTTGACATTCTCGAAAACTGCAGAACTGGAGCCTCTCCATCAGATGAAGTGTAGCGTCAAAAAGCAGGACATTCGTGGGGAATACACCGAGTGCATCTTTGCAGAGAAGTAGTCGGCGTATTTTACAACTCTAGACAATTGTGTGTGTGTGTGCGTGTGTGTGTGTGTATGAGTGTATATGTGTGTGTGAATTATATATTTTTCTGTCACTATATATATATATATATATATATATGTATATATATCAATTCATTTACATATACATGAATCCGATAATACGGGCTTGTCTCCTTTGGTTATTCGGTGTTCACACTAGGTAGGGGGCGGTTTAGAGTTATCGTCTAGTTCCAGGGAGCTTTCTGTCCAGGCGGTACCTATTTGACAGAGCTAAGCTAATCACTTGTGCATGGGGTACCCCAAAATGGGGAAGGCCGAGGGGATCAAGTACTTTTTCTGGTGGCCAAGGAAGAGTCTAGATTCGTGA
>OY757946.1:31063216-31072833 GCA_963585895.1 Sepioteuthis lessoniana
AAGAGTCATACTAGCAGTTTTCTGGGACATTAAAAGATCCATCATAATTGATTTACTTAAAAAAAGTTGCTACCATAAATAGTGTTTTCTATTGCCAACTCTTTTGGCAAATTTCACTAAAATTTACTCAATGGCCAATCTATCTATCTATCTATCTATCATTGTAGAAAGAAAAATTAAAGTTCCATTTGAAATTTTTATACTACTCTAAGGGGCACTTTCTCCCTTTCTCTGTCTACGCTTTTCTTACACCATTCCTCTCTCATTATCTCTCTCTCTCTCTATCAATATATATATATATATATATATATTTGTTATTCTTGCCTTTCTCAATCTTTGTCTTATTTAAACTTTCGTTATAATTTTATATATATATATATACTAGTTTATTTCTATAAATTGCTTTGTTTATTTTTTCTTTTTTGTTTTCCCAGTTATATATATATATATATATATAGAGAGAGAGAGAGACGGAGAGAGAGTTTCCCAAAAAATCCTTTTCAGTGAAACCTAGGCAGTAAGCTTTTGTTACTTATTCGGTTCTCTAAACAGCTCTCCGTACGTATTGAGCCCTATTTCAATATTTATTGTATCCGTACGAGTCATGTTCTTTTTCCATTATATATATATATATATATATATATATATATATATATATATATATATACATGAAAATTTGGCATGATTTATTGGTTTTATCTAATTATTTTTCCTTCGTTTCAATTACTTAAAACAAGGCTGACAGAAATGCTTTTACAAAAACCTACAGCACACAAACCCTTTACTTCCACTTGAAAAGAAATCAAAACGTTCTCTCCGAAAAGAGAATTCTGTCGCTTAGAGAAAAAGCTTCATGGAAACAACACGAGGATGCTGCCCGCTCTTTTGCACAAATCCTGGAAGCAGCACTCCACAAAACAGCAACTATACATTCAGTAATGCAAAGCTTGGTTATTATTTTAAAACAGTTTCACATTTTTAACCATTTCTTTTCATGGAGGATTATTTTTGAAGAAAAACAGGAATTCTTCTTAGCCGTAGCCAGATCAGTACTACTGTATGGTGGCACTATTTAGACTTGAACGGCCTGGAGAAAAAACCTAGATGGAAACTTCTCAACGATGCTTCCTGCTGGTTTGAACAAATCCAGGAAGTAGCACCCCACAAAACAGCAACTGTACAGCAACTTACCTCCCATCACACAAACTATCCAAGTATGACGAACAGGATATGTTGAGTACTGCTGCTGAGGCACAGATGAACACATGAGTGACATTCCCAGGCAGGATCCCAGATATGGACCCACCAGCTAAAACTTACATTCTTCAGATATGTGTGGGCACTGGATGCTGTCTAAAAAGGTGTCGAATACTGTTGACAGGTTATTGATCATAAGGAAATCTAATCTATCCGACAACGTAGCTTTTCTTCAAAGGTGTAGCCGTGTCGATACTACTATATGGATGCACCTCATGAACACTAATAAAACGCATGGAGAAATAGCTTGATAGGAACGACACAAGAATGCTGCATATTGTTTTCAACAAATCCTGCAAGCAACATCTCACAAAAAAAGCAGCTGTACGGCCATATGCCTCCCGTCTCACAAACTATTCAAGTAAGACGAACAGGACACGCTGGACACGGCTGGAAAAGCAAGGAGATGGACCCTTGCACTTGGACGGGCCAATGCTGGCCGACCAGCAAGCTCTTATCTACATCATTTCTGTACGGACACAAAATGCAGCCTAGATGACCTGTCGAGAATGATTGCAGAAAGGGACGGATGGTAAGAGACACACACACAGAGAGAGAGAGAGAGAGAGAGAGAGAGAGAGAGAGAGAGAGAGAGAGAGAGAGAGTCAAGAGAATCTGTGCTGTCAGAACAACTTGAGGATGATGATATTGTTTGTCAGTAATATACTCTAACTTTTTGTTTCCCCTATTCAACACAAAACCCGGTCGCCTGGGGCTGTAGAATACACCGACTGCATCTCTGCAAAGGGGAAGACTCCCTCCGCCAACGAGTGTCCTGGTATGACGCTAAACAATCTGATGGTGAGATTCCAGTTATGCTGGAGTTTTGGGGAATGCAGATTACCCCTTCATTGCCATTGCTCTCAGGTTCACTCTGACCCAGAGTAGTAGCACCTAACAGGTTCCTATCTACGGGTCAAATAGAATTGTTTGATATTTAAACTGAGTGCAAAAAAATGACTTATGCTAAATTGAATTGTTAGAAATAGAACTGTTTGATCATTTAACTGTGT
Organism: Sepioteuthis lessoniana; assembly: GCA_963585895.1. Taxonomy (NCBI): domain Eukaryota; kingdom Metazoa; phylum Mollusca; class Cephalopoda; order Myopsida; family Loliginidae; genus Sepioteuthis; species Sepioteuthis lessoniana. The sequence goes on from OY757946.1 coordinate 31,065,487, forward strand.
TTAATTGAATTGTTTGCGATACATAGCAATACTTAGAACTGTTTAACTTTGTTGACTTATGTTTACCGATCATATATATATTTAACATATATGTATAAAGAGGATTTAGCATTAAATAACTTACAATCATTGATATGCCATAAAACCAAACCAAACCAAACCAAACATATATTCTTAATATATATGTATTAAGAGGATTTGGCTTTGAATAAGCAACAGAGGTTGATAAGCCATAAAACCATACCAAACCAAACCCTCTTCAACGTTGTCGATTTTGAAATCAGTCAGTTCGTATCTATCTATCTATCTATCTATCAAATCCTAGATAAAGCTGTTTCTATGTATCTCAATCAGTTCGTATCTATCTATCTATCTATCTATCTATCTATCTATCTATCTCAGTCTCTTCGTATCTATCTATCTATCTATCTATTTATCTATCTCATACCCCAGTCGGCTGGGTCGGTAGAATATGCCGACTGCATCGTTGCATCTTACCCCTCTACAACGAGTCTCCTGGATTTGACACTGAACTGCATCAGATGGTTAGGCCCCAGGATTGGAGCACTGGGGAATATGGAGAACTTCATAGCTATTACTCCCAGTTCTACTCTGTCCCGAAATGGTAGTATCTGTTCGGTTTCAATCTATGGGTCAAATAGAAATATTAATCATTTTATATACTTGAAACCATGTAACTGTGTGCAAATAAAACAATTAGTGTTACATAGCAATGCTTGAATCCATTTAGCTGTGTGCAAACAAATGAGCTCTGGCTGGTTAAAAAATCTCAGCTATTAACTATTCGTTTATAAATCATATATATATATATACAGAGAGAGAGAGAGAGAGAGAGAGAGAGAGAGAGAGAGGGGGGGGAACTTGGTAAAAAATAACCTACAAGGGTTGATATGCCGGAAAAACAACCAACCAACCAACTATCTGTCTCAGTCTGCTCGTATCTATCTATCTATCTATCTATCTATCTCAGTCTGTTCATATCTATCTATCTATCTATCTCTGTTCGTATCAATCAATCTCAGTCTGTTCGTATCTATCTATCTATCTATCTATCTATCTATCTATCTATCAAACCCTGGATAAAGCTGTTTCAATTCATGTTAATGTGCTTGAAAAGGCATGAATCCATTTCTTCTTCATAGGGTAATAGGAAAACGGCAATGCAGACTAGTTTCTTTAATGACGGCCACATCCATTTGATATTGGTTTGTCGATTAGAACGATCATAACAGGGATACAAATTAGACATCTATTGTTTTGTTTTTTCACAGGATACTAATTAAATTTTCTCGAAGAAAAAATAGTTTTTTTTTAAGTTGTTCTCTGGTTAAAAAAAGAAAAAAAACAAAAAAGAAAAGAACAAAAAACAAAAAACAAATATGTTCAATGACTTTAAAAAAATTGTTGACTTTTTAATCTAATTTTTCTTTTTTTTCTTTTGAATTCGTCTTCTGAAAATAGGTACGTTGCAAATCCCTGGTGTATGTCAGTTGCAATTGAAACAATGGAAGGCGGGATGCGACATAAAAGTGTACAAAAGGGACATTCACTAACTGCAGATGTTTATTCGTTGCCATTTACAGAATATTAAAATATTTGCGTTCCGAGTCCCTCGTAGTAATTTTCTTTTTCCCCTTTCCGGGGAACTCGAATTATTTAGCTTTTCTTTGAGTTTAAGCAAGTATGGTACAAGGGCAAGGACAATCTCTAAGATGAGGAAGGTTTGTTTGCCTCCCTGCTGTCTTTTGTAGTATTTCTTTTATTCTTTTTAAATAGTTGGAAAAGAATGTCAAGTAGAGAGACAGAACCTCCCTGAAGCTCAGAGAGGATTCAAATTATTTGGCTTTTCTGTATGCAAGTATGGTACAAGGACAAGGACAAGTACAATCTTTAAAATGAGAAAGGCTTGTTTGCCCCCCTGCTGTCTTTTGTATTATTTCTCTTATTTTTTATTAGTTGGTAAAGGAAGTCAAGCAGAGAGACATAACCTCCCTGAAGCTCTCTGAGGATTCAAATTATTTGTCTTTTCTTTGGGTCTAGATATTTTTTAGGTTTAATCAAGTATGGCACAAGGACAAAGACAAATGCCGGTTGGAATACTGCATTCGACCAATCTCTGAATTAAGGTAGGCTTGCCTACCTACCAAGAAAATCAGCATTTAAAATACCGGTTTTTACTGTATTACTCTGATTTCCTTGTTAGCAGCTACATTGATGACGTCTCGCCGCGTCCAGGTTTCTAGATGTTGAGTTAGCTTAGTACGAAAGTTTGTGTAATGTTATCATTATCATTTTGCGCTGCCAGCACGGATCTCCCTGACCCTCTTTCACTGTCCGTCTCTGTCATCCATTGCTTCAATGCTATATCCTGTATCGACACAGAGCTGTTGCATATATATTCTAGTTGGTCGTCCTGCCTTTGCTTGTCCATGTGAAGGGGTCCACAGGAGTACATCGCTTATGAGTTCGCCCTTACTTCTCCAGCAGTTTCCCGCATGTCTGGTTTGTCTAACTTTGATAGTTTTCGTGATGGTTGGTAGGTAACCGTACAGTTGCTGTTTTATGGGGTGCTGCCCCAGGACTTGTTCAATATTGCTCGCAGCATTCTTGTGTAATTGCCATCAAGCTTTTCCTCCATACTTTTAGTTAGCGTCCATGTAGTGCATCCTTATAGCAGTATCGACACGACTGCTACTTGGAAAAAACTGCATTTTATTTTATTGGTCAGGTCTGACTTCCATATGACCGATAGCCTATCGATAGCTGTCCACGCCTATGCTAGTTTCGCGTTGATGTCTTTCTCGGTTGATGAGACACTGCTTCCTAGGTACGTGAGCTTGTCTACTAATTTCAGAGAACTACCATTTAGTGTGGAGATGTCACATCTTTGATTAAAACACATGTATTCTATCTTGTCTGCGTTGACATAGAAGCCTAAGCCTGCAGCTGCTCGTTTCAGACAATGTTGCAGGGTTTCAGATTGGGCGGGTGTATTTGCCAGAAGCGCTATGTCATCGGCGTAGTCCGCGCCCGTAATTGTTTGCACGGGGTATCTTCTGTTTCTTTCCTTTGCCAGCTTGAAACCGTTTTCTATCCCCAGTGAACCTTGCGACCGTCTATTTGACAAAAAAAAAAAAAATGGTCAATCATGTGAACTCTCGTGGTAAGTGCAAGAAACGGTTACACGAAAGTTGGGGATTTTAAAAAAGGTTTAGCAAGTGAGTCAGTTAGCAGGGGACAAGGAAGGAACTTGAAAATTCGGACCTCTCTCTCTCTTGGGGTGGAATACGATTTACCAAAGTGTTGTATCGTTGTAAGGAAGAGATACACAGTGAAATAGAGTTAACTATTTATCAATTGACGTTGTACAATCCGACAAATATTATAAGTCTTGCGCTGTTGGTGTTACGTTCGAGGTTGGTCTTACTACTGACCGAGATCTTTCAGTACTGACCCTGCTTAAGAAACACGACGTCTTTTATTCCTCCGAGATAGCGGAAGTGACATGGTACGAGCCACTATACAACACAAACAACTAGCAATTCCTTCATCGACTCAAAAATACGATTTCAAGTCTTCCTGATCTGAGTGTTTGATTTTAACGGCAAGTCAATCTGTTTAGGGTTATTTTATGCGTTCCTTGTACGTTCATATTTGCATTTTTTGTAGGGTCTTTTAAGAGTTTTTTTTGTAAAGGATACTATAGAATACGAATAATTCTTTAAAAGATCTGTTTGACCAACAGATGGGACTCAAACAGATATTACCTCTCCGGTTCAGAGTGAACCTGTGAGTAATGACAATGAAGAAGTAATCCTCACTCCTTAGATCTCTAGAACTAGAACCTTACTATCAGATGCAATTTTCTGTCATACCCAGGACATTGGTTCTATTTGACCTATAGATAAAACTCTAATAGGTACTACCACTTCAGATCAAAGTGGGCCTGGGAGTAATGGTAATGAAGGGGTACTGCACACTTCTTGGATTTCTAGAACTGGAGCCTCACCATCAAATGCTGTTTAGTTTCATACCTAGGACACCTCATTTTTTACGGAGGGGGTCTTACCTCTCTGCAGAGAATATCGTCACCATATTTTACGCCTCGCCGACAACAAAGCAATTCCTCAGTAGACACCGGTTTAGAGGAAGACCGAAACACACTGATAAAGGGAGTGGAATTTTTCTTTGACTTTTTCCTTTTCCATGAACACAGTGAGTCATCACTTCATCCCGTCTTTCGTCGATTACCAAGAACGCGACACTTGGGCAAGAATGTCCTACGCCAATCTTTCAAGTTAGAGAAAGCCTGTTTGCTAAGAAAATCAGCATTTAAATTCCTGACTTTTTTTTCCCACTCGAACAGTGTTATCTGGGATATTTATCTACTAAACGCTGCTGGGTTTAGCTAAATGAAGGGAAATGGGTGAAAGAAGTTTATATTGTGTCAGTCTTCCAAGTGACCAAATTACAGAGAGAGAGAGAGAGAGAGAGAGAGAGAGAGAGAGAGAATCGTAAATAGTAGAACTCTTATCGGCGGAATTTTGAGAGCATATTGTCTAATATAGCACCGTTGGACAAACAACGAAAAACTCGTAGATATATAAACATAATTTATATTTCTATTCTTCGACGACGACGCGTGTGAAGCAGGAATACAGTCAGAGAGAGTTCACACATATCTTCCTTCTGTGTCGGGGACCCTTTTTGTGAAGTAGTGCAACGGTCGGAGAACACACACGAGGAGCTGACAGGTCTGCTTGAGTGACCAGTGGGTTTCTCCCTTCGCTTAAGAGACCAGCGAACCCCTCCTCTTCACATAGCGACCAGCAGATCTCTTCCTTCAGTCCAAAATTACAGACCTTTATATTGTCTTTTCAAGTCTTATGCAGAAGTACGAACATCCTTTTCGCCTCACGTATTTTTCTGTTTATGGCTGGTTATCGGAAGTTACATACTTCCATTTTTCTTTTCCGATAATTTGTTGATCTTATCTGCGAACAGAAATATCTGTCACTCTATCCATAGGCAATACATTATATTCTTCGTCATTCTCCTTATCTTCTCTTTCCTGTGACCAACTTTGTTGATGTTATCTTGCGACCGCCTTGAATTTGCTAAGTATATTACAATATTACTACAAACTGAGCAAAGAAAAAAACCAAAGCAAAAAAAAACTATATATTTACTCAACTCCTCCCCGATGAATAGGATGTCACACAAAGCTAGTATATTACAATATTACTACAAATTGAGCAAAGAAAAAAACAAAGCAAAAAAAAACTATGTATTTATCCAACCCCTCCCCGATGAATAGGATGTCACACAAAGCTAGTATATTACAATATTACTACAAACTGAGCAAAGAAAAAAAAAAACAAAGCAAAAAAAACTATGTATTAATATTTACCCAACCCCTCCCCGATGAATAGGATGTCACAAAAAGTCAATTTTTTCAGAGTTTTTCTTTTCCTATACTACCCTACTATTTACTAAAATCTGTGACCCACCTTCGAGCTGGCCGGTGTTCACGGACTAGCTTTATTTGCAAATGTTCTGGGGCATGGGTTAACACTGCACTTGACCTTCGGTAAGGTGGTGTTTAAAGAATCTATGACCAGCAAAGTCACCTAACTTCGTGCCGGGAGACTTAACAACGACCTGCATAGTTCAACTTGTACCTAGTGAACCTTTGTCCAGCTATAACACCTTCTCTTCCTCCTCCCGAACTTCCACTACAAAAAAAGTGTCTTGTGTCTAATCCTGCCTGGTTGGAAGCATGGATATAATATCACCTTTTCTAAGACTTTTAGAGCGAAGTGAAACGCTAACAGTCTCGTCTAGGATTTGAACTCGGGTTGCCCAGTCCATTTCTAACAATGATAACCGTTATGCCATGTTCACATTCACAGAAAAAAATATAAAAGAAACAAATTCCACCTCGACCCCAGCGAAAAAAAAAACCCCAACATGCTTGTCTCGAGTTAGTTTTCATCACGTGCAAAACATCACACCATCAGGATAAATAACTATCATAACCCAATAGATTGATTGCCCGGTCGGCTGGGGCTGTAGAATACACTGACTGCTTCTCTGCAGAGGGGTAATACCTCCCCACCAAACGAGTGTCCTGGATATGACACTAAACAATCTGATGGTGAGGCTCCAGCAGTGCTGGAAGTTTGGGGAATGCGGAGTACCCCTTCATTGCCATCGCTCCCAGGTCCACTTTGGTCAGGCGTGGTAGCACCTGATAGGGCCCTATCTATGGGTTAAATAGAACTTACAGCATACTTATGCGAAACTGAATTGTTTGAGTAAAGTGAATAGCTTGAAATAGAAATGTTTTTGACAATTAAACTGTACTTACATTTAAACTAAACCGGGACATTGGCCCAGCGGTTAGAGTGTTCGCCAATGGCCCGGGAGACCTAGGTTCAATCCCAGGTCGAGTCATACCAAAGACTTTAAAAATGGAATTTGATACCACCTTGCTTAACACTCAGCATTATAAGGTACGGTCCAAGGGTAAAGTGGAGCAATCCAGGGAATGGAGTAGCGCCCTCCCCTACACCTTGGTGTAGTAGCTATCGAAAAGGGAGCCTTCGGGTCACCCTCGACTATGGTCGCTAACTTTACTTACTACATTTAAACTGCGGGCTTATGCTTAACTGAATTATTTGAAATAGAACTGCTTTTCGACATTAAAACTGTATTTACACTTAACTGAATTGTTACATATAACTGCTTGAATAGTTTGAAATGGAAATGTTTTTGACAATTAAACTGTGTACTTATGCTAAACTGAATTGTTTTAAATAGAACAGATTTACATGAAAATGGATTTGGCGTTAAATAACCTACAAAGGTTGATATGCCATAAAACCCAACAAACCAAACTAACCAAACCAATAGATTGAAGTTGTAAAAATTTACTCTTTTTTGCTCAGAGGTTGCACGAAGCCATATGAATGGGGCATCGAAAGAGACTCTAACTCTCTCGTGAAGGTTTACTAGTCAAGCTTGCTAACCATTACACCACCCGAAATGCCCTAGTAGGCTAAGGCTGTCGATACAGGGATTGCACCTCTTCAAAGGAGAAAGCCCCCAACTTTGTTGACCGTGGGAGGCGACCCGCAGTGCCTAGGGACGGGATCTTAGTGGCTGAGCGGTCCATGACTCTGGTGTGAAGAGGTTACGTGACCTGCAATACTCCTCTTCAACCCTTAGTTGCGCTAAACTGGCGGGCGCAGAGGCCCGATTCGATCAATCGACAGGTCATATCAATCCCTGGCACCCACCTGATTAGGTCCCGACCGTAATTCT
>OY757946.1:31073033-31080533 GCA_963585895.1 Sepioteuthis lessoniana
TACAGCAGCTATGTGAGGATACGGGATGTAACCCTGAAGACCTGCCAAAAGCGATGAATGATAGGGAGAAGTGGGCCAAAAGCGATGAATGATAGGGAGAAGTGGCGAGAGAGGGTCAGGGATATTGGTGCTGGCAGCACGACATGATGATGATAAAATACACGATGAATACTTATTCTTTTTATCAACTGTTTACGAGAAAACTCCGATAAAAAATTGTTCGATTTTTTGTTGAAATCCACATCAACATTTATGGGCTTTTTATTGCCTAAGAACAGTTGTGTTACGATTTAACCCATAGGATAAAGGACAATAGGGTTCGTACAATTTCCAAGGGTATTAGTTTGAAAGATCTGTCTTTTATATTATAATTAAAATGATTTTATTCTTTCCTTTTGGTAATCCGACAAAATAACAACAAAGAAGTATCCAGTGGTTTTCACTATTGATTTGGTTTCTTTGTTTAATGGCATATCAATATTCGTGGGTTATTTAATGCCAAAGCTATCCTTCTACCAGAACAGCAGTTTTTCACTATTGATTTGGTTTCTTTGTTTAATGGCATATCAACATTCGTGGATGTTTAATGCCAAAACTATCCTTCTAGCAGAATAGCAGTGATTCTATTTAACCCATAGATGAGAGGATAAGGGGGTTCATATCATTCCCAAGGGTATTTGTCCGAGAGTGATCGCAATAGCGTGACTGGAGTTGGATCTCGCTTACTTCGATTCCGCAGTCCAGCTGTTGCATATTGACCTCCGACCCGGCCAAGCTGTCAAAATAGGAAATGCACCTGTGTAAATAACAGCTGCATCCGATCGAGGAATATCAGGATATAACCTTGACCGTTGACGGGTTGAATTGAGTGCGATTTGTGACGCTCACAAGAAGAATGTGGTAGGCGAACAATGATATAACCCGGGTGAAGACAGGAAGTCAGTCAGTTGGAGATAAGATGCGGTAGAGAGAACCAGCACCCAGCAGAGGGGGCCCCAGGCCTCCGATTTGGCAGCCGAGGAGAACGAGAAAGACACACTGCTATGTCCGAAGGAGCTATTGAGGTCAATATGTTGCAGTCTTTGTTCAGTCTCCAACTCCCTCTCACACACAACCCTTTCGAATAAAGTGAGAGGTATATTTTTCTAAAGAATTGTGTCTGTTCGTCATTATTATTGTGTTAAATATGTGTATGGTTGCATATGTATTATATGGCTATACAAGACAACGCTTTAACCATTACACCACGAGGACACCCGCTTTCACTATTGATGGACTAATCTCTCCGATGGGCTTCATGTTACAAAGGCAGAAATAACTGAAAATAATGATTATAATCTGTCTTGTAAAAGTTCAGAAAAAATACCTATGAATGAAGACGAGAATGAAAATTGTAATAAATTGAGGGTATAATTTATATATAACAGTGGTGTAATGGTTATCGTCGCAGGAATTGGACACGGCGACACGAGTTCAAATCCTGGAGACTGATTGCATTTCACATAGCACTAATACCCTTGGGAAAGGTATGAATCCAATTATTCTCCCTCCAGCTATGGGTAAATAGTAGGGCAGACTAGTTTCTTCAGCCTTGGTGAGGCAACTAGTCGAGGAGAAGGAAAACTCTGAATTCAAACCTGTTAAACTCCGCTTAAAAAATTGACCTTGTGTCATATCCTGCCCGAGCGGAGGGGTTGGGTAAATATGATAATTTATATATAACAAATATATGTTTGTATGAGATTTGGTTTAGTTTAGTTTCTTTGTTTAATAGCATATCAAACTTTCTGGGTTATTTAATGACAAAGCTATCCTTGTAGAAGAACAGTAGTGGTACTATTTAACCCATAGCTGGGGGATTTGTTTAAAGGATCTGTTTTTTATTCAATAATTAAAATGGTTTTATCCTTTCGTTTAGGTAACTTGACAAAAAGACAAAAAAGGAAGAAAAAAGAAGTATCCAGTGGTTTTCACAATTAAGCCATCAACAACTGAAGATGGTTTGGTTTGGTTTCTTTCTTTAATGGCATATCAACATTTGTAGGTTATTTAATGCCAAAGCCATTCTCATAGAAGAACAGTAGTGGTACTATTTAACCCAAAGATGGAAGGATAAAGGGGTTCATACCTTTTCCAAGGCTATTTGCCCGAAAGTGAACGTAATAGCACGACTGGAGTACGAACTAACAACTGAAAATGCCCTAATTTCTCTGATCGCCTTCATGTAGCAAAGATAGAAATAATAGAAAATAATAATTATAATCTGTTTTGTAAAAGTTCAAATATGTATAAGATCATCTTCTGAATATCTTCTTTTTTCATATTTGTATATTTAGATAATAGTATATTTAAAGAAAGATTACATTATCTATATAGTGTTCTGGGATAGGATATATATATATATATATATATATATATATATATATATATATATATATATATATATATATTAGAGAGAGAGTGTGAGTAAGTATGTGTCTGTGTGTGTGTGTGTGTGTGTGTGTGTGTGTGTGTGTGTGTGTGTGTGTGTGCGAACAAGATATTCAATAAGTATCATCTTTTATCAAAACAAGGCTGAATATCATTCACTAGCACATCATCCTTTAAAAATCTGCCTTTTATATTATAATTAAAATGGTTTTGTTTTTTCCTTCTTAGTAACTTGACAAAAAGACAAAAAAGGAAGAAAAAAGAACTATCCAATGATTTTCACTATTAAGCCATCAACAACTGGAGATGGCCTAATCTCTCTGATGGGCTTTATGTAGCAAAGACAGAAATAATAGAAAATAATGATTTTAATCTGTCTTTTAAAAGTTCAGAAAAAATATCTATGATATTAATGATAATTAATAAATCGAAAGTTGAATTTATATAAAATAAATATATGTTTGTATAAGTTTTGGTTTAGTTTAATTTCTTTGTTTAATGGTACGTGTATCAAAATATTCAACGGCTTAAACTCACAGACCTTCAATCTAATATACGTAATGTCCTCAGTTCCCACTAAATCCATCATTCCTATTTTTAAAAAAAATTAAGAATTAAAGGTACGTCTGTATTTATAGTTTCTTTTCTCACGTGAATTGTATTAAACTCTGGTAAATTAATTGTGTTTTGTAATTTAATATTCCGTTAATTTATTTGACAGTGAATGCAAATTAAATTTGATTTCCCTCATATATTATTAAAATATGTATGCCGTTATATAGTTTCAAGTATTCTTATCAAATACAAATAATATGCGTACAACTATATCGTTAAAAGTTGTCCTATTTAATACAAGTGATTTTCAAATAGACCTTTTTATTCCAGCGGTGAATCTAGGTACTGCTCAGTCCCCTGAGTTTCAAAAGTTGAGCCTGATCTTCAGATTCAGTTTAGTGTCATACCTTGAATACTCGTTCTTTTGTTCGTTTAATTTTGGGCGAGGGTCTATCACCTCCGTAGGGGGATACGGTCAGTGCATTCGACCAGAAGGCTCCTTTTTCAATAGCTACTACACCGGAGTGTAGGGGAGGGCGCTACTCCTTTCCCTTAATTGCTCCACCTTACCCTTGATACGTACCTTATATTGCTGAGTGTTAAGCAAGGAGATATCAAGTACCATTTTTAAAGGCTTTGGTGTGACGCGACCTTGTATTGAACCCAGGTCTACCGGACCATTGGCGAACACTGTACTCATTAGACCAATTTGAATTTTATCATACGTCCTGGTTTGTTTTTTCCGAAGGCGGTTTTGATAGTCGGATTTTTTTAAAGAACCCTCTTTTTTTCAAATGAGGCAGTGGAATACTTGAAAATGCAGCGGTGAAAGTGTTAAACGCAAAAAAGACTCGATCGTGATGTCACTTCAATAGGGTGTATAAAATCTTTTTTTTTTTTAAAGAATGTAAGTCCTGAAATAAGAAGCTAAACGGTAAATTTCTGCTTCAAAAGAAAAGAAAAATGCTTGATCTTTTATTCGTGTTTTTAGTCAAAGACGTAAAAAAGAATCCGTTAAAATAAAACATCAAAATGCACTCTTATTATTAATTAAGACCTGTAACGAGAGATGCCACTCTTCGATATATATATATATATATATATATATATATATATATATCACACGTATATATATGTATACACACACATACATACACACACACACGCATATATATATATATATATATATATATATATATATATATATATATATAAACAAATATTGTGGACGAAAGAAAAATATTCTTATGGCGAGAGGAAAAGAAAAAAATGGCGCCTTGCTTGGCACCTCTATTTCTACCTTTCATTAATTGTTTGCCTAAAAAGAAATCAAAGGAATGAACATTGTTTGTCCAAAGTGCCAAAATTCTGGTCGAAAACACACAAGGAATTTATTTATTTATTATTATAGCCAAAAACATATTTTTATTTAAATAGTCAGTAAGTCTCAGTACCTGTTTTATGGCAGAGATGGTCACATATTTCTTCTTGATGTCATAGGTTGGCACTTGATACCATGTTTCCATTTCTAATTTTCAGAGCTTTTTTGTTTCATAATATGAGAAGAGGTAGATTTGACAACTTATTGTCTTGGAGGGTGTTACCAAAAGTTTAAAAAACTGTTCTTGTTTCATAATGTGAGAAAAGGTAGATTTGACAACTCATTGGAATCGAGGGTATTACCAAAAGTTTTTTTTTTTAAATCCGTTGTTTCATAATGTGAGAAGTGGGTAGATTTGACAATTGATTGGCAAGTAGAGTGTTACCAAGAATGAAAAATGTTTTGTTTCATTATGTGAGAATTATCAAGAATTTGAACTAGAATCACCGAATTTATATCTTACAACGATAACCATCACATCACTAGGACTCTGTGATAGATCGATTGATAGATAGATCATAACAGGTCTATATAGTTTTGATCCTTCCTTTCATCTCCAATTCCTCAAGTCACTTTTCCTTACTTTTGGAAACTGTTTCTTGTGCACCAGCAACAACTAGTAATTAATCGTTTCACTTTCATTTTCACATTCATTTTCACTTTGTAGTCCACCAGAACAGTAAAATAAATCTACTTGACGACAAGTTCTTTTTTTTCTTGTTAATGAACATTAGGTTTGGCATTCTGGTAGGGTTTGGGTGATCTGTTTTTATCTCAAAATTCCATTGAATTTTATGCGTCTCATTTTCTAAGATGAATCATAGCTTATGCCTCTACCATTCGGTAGTTTTGCCAAATTTTAGTCTTTTGCACTGTTCCCAGTGCATTACTTTTCCCACCCGTATACTTGTAATCTTTTTGTACTAGTTTGCTGCATTTGCTTATAATGTGATAAACTGTTTAATCTCTTTCTCTCAATAAACAACACGGCGTATTGTGGCGTATTATCAATTTTCACTTTTATATAATCGGTCTTTATGCCAGAATTCTGTGCTGTTAGCTTTAAAAAATTTTTAATTTAAAAAAAATTTGTTTTAATAATATTCATGGCACAGTTGATTGCGAGATGGAAAAATCAAATTTATGAAGAATGACAATGGAAAAGGGAAATTTCCCAAAAGAAAAAGAGGAACCAGTGGTGCATATTGACCCTTGACAGAGCCGGATGTTCCAGCTGTGTAAACAAAGTGATTGCACCTCGTGTTCTTGAATTTGAGACCCCTACCGAGTTTTTTCTTTTCTTTTTTTAGTCGAACTAGCTCTGAAACTCCTCTTTTGATTTAGTATCAAATGATGCATTTCTTTTAGTGTCTCCCATAGCCTTAGAGAAGAGGAATTTTCAGTGTCAGAAACAAAACTCATGCAGAGTTAGGTCTATAGAGTATAGAGATGCATCACTTACACAATCATGTATTTCGTACAAAACCGATGTTCAAAAAACATCGATACTGGTTTCATTTTTCTCAAATTAGGACTGACTTGTCTAGACGCGGAGACATCAGTTTAGACATCATCCCCTAATTGTATAAGTTGCTCAGCTGTGTTCGCATCAACACGGCAATCTAAACATCAAGACATCATGCCTTTATTGCATAAGTTATTCAACTGTGCTCACATCATTATTTAAATTTCAAATTTTAAAATTGAAGAAAATCAAAAATTCAAGAATCAGTCTCGATACTTTTTGATCACACCTTATATTATTGATTAATGCTGTCAGTCAGTTTCAAGGCAAATCGACTTTTGATTTTCCAATGATAAGACATAAAGTAACGAAGACTGACGTTATAATTACCAATTGAAAATGAGATGCTTAATTAAAAGAAATACTTGAAAATCGTATTTTTATCCAAATGACCTGCTCTCAGCCAAAGATCGTGATACTAAAAATAGGCTACGATTGATTCGAGATAGATAGACAATAATAATAATATTAATAATAATGATAATAATAATAAGTCGCCGTCAAGTGGATTTTGACGTCCCAACGGACTACAGAGAGAAAATAAAAGAAAACAAATAGATGAACAAGTTCAAGGACCTTGCTAGAGAGCTAAAAAGCTGTGGAGCTTGAAGGTGACGGAAATACCAATTGTAGTTGGAGCGCGTGGAACGGTCCCAAAAAGCTTGGAAAGGAGACTGGAGGAATTGAAAATAGCGTTTTAAAGATCGTTTTAAAGATCGACTTGAATACTGAGGAGAATCCTGGAGGCCTGAGGAGACTTGCTGTCACTCAAACTCCAGTGGAAGACCATCAGCAAATGCTGGTGTGAAAAACTCGCAAGGAAATTCAAATCTGATCATACGAACAAATTTTCGGTTGTACATACAGATTTTCGGTTGTACATACGTACAACCGATAATCTTTCCAGGATAATGAGACACACAAACTCCTCAGGGATTCTGAGATACAAACAGATCATCTAATCGACGACCAGACTTAGTGTTAGTCAACAACACCAACAAAACAGAGAACTTGCCGAGTCGTAGACTTTGCTGCTTTGTAGACTTTTAAAGAAAGTGAAAAGAAAGACCTGGACCTTGTTAGAGAACTGAAAAAACTGTGGAACGTGAAAGTGACGGCGATACCAATTGTAATTGGTGCACTCGGTACAGTCACAGAAGAATAGGTACAGAGACAGGAGGACTTGGAAAAAAGAGGGTGAGTGGAGACCATCCAAACTATAGCATTATAAAGATCGGCCAGGTTACTGAGAAGAGTTCTGGAGTCTTGAGTTGACTTGCTGTCACTCAAACTCCAATGGGAAACCATCGGCTATAGCTGGTGTGAAGAATTCTAAAACGAGTAAAATATAATGTGCAACATAATCGCAAGTTTAGGTTATGTGGAAAAAGAGATGAAATGGTTAAACATATTATAAGTGAATGCAGAAAACTAGCTCAAAAGGTTTACAAACTTTGGCACGACACGGTGGGAATGGTGAGCCATTAAGAATCGTTCAAGAGATCAAAATTTGACCATCATAACAAATGATTTATGCACCAATCAGAGAATGAGACGCATAAAATTCTCTAAGATCGTGAGATACAAACGAATCCCCTAATTCCGGTCA
>OY757946.1:31085533-31113033 GCA_963585895.1 Sepioteuthis lessoniana
GCAATTTGATAGGACCCGAACAAATAATTCTATTCAAAATTATTCCTTCGTTTGCATATAATTAAATGGGTTCAAGTATTGCTATCTAACACAATAATTCTATTCAATATTAATCATTTGTTTGCTCACAGTTAAATGGTTTCAAGTATTGCTAAGTGTTTGTATCGTCGAGGTGAATGATACGCAGAGAAGAATGAGTGCCTAATATATTTATTCAGCTCCCGTATCCGGTGCTAACGGATGCATACAAACTACACAGTACAATAAGTCACAAACAATTAACAAGAGAATTCACAAGATATTGAGGAGGGTCAAAATGCTGAATATACAAACAAAGTAAGATCAGTCCTGGATATTAATCAGATTATTAAATCAACCTTCGAAATCCTAATCGTTGGCTTCGGTGGTACATATACTAAAGTTGGCCATTGATGGCTAAGAGCCAGTCCATCTGGTAGCGTGCTGAAAGGGTGATTAGCAATTCTACAACACTATGTAACACTAACAATTAGATTTAACATCATTTATTTCTTTGCGCAGAGTTAAATCGTTTGACAATTAGATAAGACCCTATCAGGGCATACCACTCCGGGTCAGAGGGCATCTCGGAGTAATGGCAATGAAGGGGTTCTGCACATTCCCAAACGCTCCAGGACGAGCGCCTTACCATCAGATAAAGTTTAGTGTCATATCCAGGACGTTGACTGGTGGTGGTGTCTTACTCCTTTAGAGAGGTGCAGTCAGAGGATTCTTCCGGGCTTGCAATCTTTACAAAAGAACAGCAGTAATACTATTGAACCCACAGTTGGGGTTATTAGGAGATATTTACCTAGTCCAGCACTTTAACCACAAGGCCTCGTGTACTCGCCTTATACTTTTCCTTGTTACAGTTTTTTCTTTCTTCTAGTGTTAAATTTGCTGTAGTATTGGTGCTACTGAGCTCTGATGTAGAGATTCAGTCGGTGTATTCTACAGCCCAAGCCAATTGGGCTTTGCTCTATTGCGGCTTTTATTATTTTGTGTTTTAAAGTCATTGAGAACTTGTCCGCGTTCATAATTATCATTGTAATAAATGGAATCGGTGACCAGAGTTCAAAACCTGGATGAGGCTGTTTTCATTTCATTTCGTGCTAATGCTTTTGGGAAAGGTATAAATCCTTTACTTCTTTCCCTAGCTATGGGTAAATAGTAGGACCGACTGGGTTATCTAGCCTTTCAAGGCAACCAATCATGGAGAAGGAAAAATGAATTGAAACCAGTTGTACTCTGCTTAAAAGTAGGCCTTGTCTCACATCCTGATATTGTTTATGTTTACTTGTTTACGTATTTCTAGAATTTCAAGATCAGTAAACTAACCTGTCTTGAGAATAATTCCTGCTTGGTCCACAAGTTTTCGGTTTATTGTATTAAACTGCAAAGATTCCCACCTTAGTTCAGGCATTTGTTTTCTTGTAATAAAACAGGAAATACGAGGATCATTAAATAAATTACCAGACCTTTTTTTCGTATGGGCACTTTTATTGATAGTACACACTTGAAACTCTAGTTCCCTTCGAAGTAATCTCCTCCGGCTGCAATGCACTTGTTGTACCGTTCCAACAACTTCTGGAAGGCCCCATCGAAGTTCTTTTGTGTGAGCGTGTCAATGACCTTCGTTACAGCCTCTTTCATCTCCTCAATTGTCTCATAACGACAGCCTCTGAGCTTAGGGAATAACCAAAAGTCCCAGGGAGTAAGGTCTGGACTATAGGGAGGCTGAGGAACTGTCTTGATGCCCATCTTAGTCAAATAGTCTGTGACAAGGATGGAGTTGTGGACTGGTTCCTTGTCCTAGTGGAAATGCCACTGACCCGATTTGAAGAGAGCTGGCTTCTTCCGACGGAATCTCTTCCTGAACTCCCTTAAACCTTCAGCATAGTAACCCTAACCCTCACCCTTTGGGCAATCAATTCTGGTGTATTGACTGCCTTACTCCTACCACACCTCCCATCATTCCTCACAGTCTCCCTGCCTTCCTTGAATCTCTTATGCCACTCAAAAACTGATGCTTGATTCATGCAAGATGCTCCAAAGGCAGTCTGAAGCATTCCCTACGTTTCTGTGGCGGCATATTTTCCAAGTTTAAAACAGAATGTTATTGGATGTCGTTCTTCTAAATTGTCCTCACGTCCAGATTGGATTTTTGAAATTCACCAGCTGTGAAAATCAGGCTTTAGTAGGGTGTATTCCAATTGCTGCTGTAGCTATTTATTTGAACCTGAAATCATAATAATTGGTCAGTTATCTCATTAAATATATAGCAATAACATACTGAGTTTTCAAGAGCCTACGACAATTTTAAATGCTTGTACAAAAAAAGTCTGAATACTTATTGAATTCACCACGTAAAAGCAATAAGCAGATTAAAGTTAATCATGAAGTAAACAGTCTCTAGAATAGATGTGGTCTTATCGAGAGTTGTACACTATTTTCAAGTCTGGAAAAAACAAACAAATTTATAACAAAGGAGATTATTATTAGTAGAGTTATTAACAGTCACATGGGTCCCATATATATTGAGACATTATATATATTTTTTCTCTTAAAAACCAACAATCGGTCACATTAAGATGATAAATTTATTTCCATCCAGTTAAAACATTAATACAAATACATGCTTTAAAAGATTAACAGGACTTCTTCATAATTCGAAATTCACCCTATTTACTGTATGACCCTCATATATATATATATATATATATATATATATACGAGGGTCATACAGTAAATAAGGTGAATTTTGCCTAAGAAGTTGACACTGTTTACAGTTGCACCTTTTCCTAGAAAATCAAAAGTTATGCCTCCTTTTATGTTCCAGAAGAGTGTCAGCATGACCTTATTTACTGACACTTACCCTTTCTTGCTAGTGAAAACTGGGTCTGGTCTTCTGACCGGAATTAGGGGATTCGTTTGTATTTTACAATTTCTGAGAATTTTATGCGTCTCATTCTCTAGGACGGATTTTGGTCTGTGAATTTACCATTTGATAATATGGTCAAATTTCGATCTCTTGAACAATTCTTATTAGATCCCCATTCCCACCCGATCATGCCAAGCTTTGTACTTTTTTGTGCTAGTTTTTTGCATTCACTTACTATATGATTAACCGTTTCATCTCGGTTTCTACACTTGCGATTATGTTGCGTGTTATTATTATTATTATTATTATTATTATTATTCCTTGAGAGTTTTTCACATCAGCGATAGCAGGAGGTCTCTCACTGGAGTCTGAGTGACAGCAGGTCTCCTCAGGTCTCCAGAACTCTTCTCAGTATTCCAACCGATCTTAACAACGCTGTGGTTTGGATAATTCCTCATGACTGGATTTAGTGACACTTTCCCCTTTTCTTACTAATTAAATCAAGATCTTGTCTTCTAACTGGAATTAGGGGATTTGTATGTATCGCACTATCTCTTGTACAACTTTCGTTGGAATAGAAGTGGATTTGTCGAAAGTGTTGGTCCTCCGATTTTACTTAAAGCGATAGTGCTTTTATAGCAGTACCTCATTTACATACGATATTACAGTTAGAATGAGACTTATTAAGTTTGAAATATATATATAAGTAATCGTGTTGCCATTGGCGTCTATTGCAAGCCTCTTCGTAGTTGAGTTGAGGTCTCGGCTACCGTTGAACGGATGATGTAAACAATAGTAATTGTGATTCATAACCGTTTAAAATTTACTTCGCAGCTAATATCTCCTCGTGGCTGAATGGTTAGAAGCTTTGGTTTGACGTTTGAGTCAACCGGGTTTCGATCCCAGCTACGGGAAGATACTGTCTAGCCACACTGATGAGTTCTGATAGAACGAAACAGATCTGTCTGTGGATGACTATATATATATATATATATTAAGAGTAAATAAAGGATTATCCGACAATATGTAGAAAAACTGATAACAACGATCATAGTGTCGACCTCTCAATAAATCATTCCTTCTACTTGGATCTTTGTTATCATTTTTTCTATATATATATATATATATATACTGACAGAGTCAGAAGAAATCTACGTAGGTTTCACCGAACTGGATCATCAGGACGATTCTGATGTCAAGCCCTAGCACCTAATATGTTTTACCCCGTCCGTATTTTTTATAGACACTTGTGATAAATAAGCACCCAACCCTTATCTTTTAGGTGTTAGAGGGCAGTGGCCGAGAGTCAGTTGTTTTGAGAGAATAGGAATTTGACCACTGCTAAATTACACGGTAATAAGTAATGTTTACTGAAAACCTGAAATTGGCAAGGGCTCGGAAACATACTCTCAGCTCGCGTATACAGGTAGTGTAACCACGTCTGAAAAGTACTCGGAGAATGAGGTAGCTAACTTCAACAGACTCATTGTCATTGAATCTTTGGAGGAGGTCTGCCAGGCTAAATTCTCCCCTTTCTTAATAAAGAAAAAAGCTTATTGCAACGAGAGCTTCCCACAAAACTTAAAGAAAACTCAGAAAGGAAACTTGCTTCTTGACATGGACAACTAAAGGCAGACTGAAAACATCCTCAAGATGAAAAGCTTCCACACGCCCAAATGCAGAGCACATCCCCACAAAAGACTGAACATTTCTAAAGGATTTATCAAAAGTAGAGATTTGGCCTTGGATACACTGGAAGAGATTAAAGCAGCCCTTCCAAATACAGAGCATATCTCCACGAAAGACTGAACACTTCTAAAGGAATTATTAGAAGTAGAGATTTGGTCTGGGATACACTGGAAGAGATTATAGCAGCCCTTCCAAATGCAGAGCACATCCCCTCGAAAGACTGAACATTTCTAAAGGAATTATCCGTGGTGTAATGGTTATCGTCGTAGGAAATGGACACGGCGACACGAGTTCAAATCCTGGACAAGACTGATTGCATTTCATATTGCACTAATACCCTTGGGAAAGGTATGAATCCAATTATTTTCCTGGGTAAATAGTAGGACAGACTGGGTTCTTCAGCCTTGGTGAGGCAACTAGTCTACGAGAAGGAAAACTCTGAACTCAAACCTGTTAAACTCCGCTTAAAAATCGACCTTGTGTCATATCTTGCACGAGCGGAGGGGTTGGTAAATAGGGTAAAGGAATTATCAGAAGTAGAGAGTTGGCCTTGGCAACACCGGACGAGATTACAGCAACCCTGGGAAAACATGGTGTGACAAACATTAAAAGAATCACAAATAGAAAGGGTAGAGAGAAATAGGGGAATAACACTTACATCTTGAATTTTAATTAGCTCCAAGTCGTGAAGGAAGTGAAAATTGGCTCTTATCTTGAGGAGGTTGAAGAATACATCCCAGCATCCCAGAGATACTTCAAATATATACACCCCATAGGGAAGCTTGCAGAAGACGGGAGACATATACCAAGTGCAGTGAAACGGACCCAGACCACACGGAGGAAAATGCTTAAAGGAAATTAAATATCTAAACTGTCTACAAGAGCACCGTCTGTTTCAAGATCTTGAGATGTCAATAAAAAGAAAAGAAATAATTGGAGTAAAGTACAAGAGGAATGTTACCTTCATGGAAGAAAGAAAAATAGTCGGGTCCTATATAGGAAAACACTTACAACTCTGTTGCACGGAGAGTTGATCCAATCAAGCAAGACAACAAATATAGAGCTCTGGTTGATAAACTGATCCAATTGGAACCAAATGATTGGCCAAAGTTTCAGAAGCACCTGAAAAAAACTGTTTGGCAAAATTTCAGCAAGCACAAACTCAACGAAAGGAAGTCACAAATAAAGAGAACTCCAATGAGGTAGTCCAAGGAAAAAACACACATAGAATCTACCACTCAAATACGTACTACTCCTCCTAAAAATAGAAAATATCTTCCTACTAAATAGCTTTTAGGTTGGTCTCCAATCCGTCCACCAAAAACCGTCAAAGACAAATTAAAAGACTTGTCTCCCCAAAAAACAGAACTACTCAAACGAAAACCACAATCTTCGATGACGAACCTGGAAAAATATATCTGAACATCAAAGTGATCAATTAAAGACCAAGAAGCAGATTTAAACTATTGTCAGCCAAATTCGATACAGAACCCTCAACATCAAAAACAAACTCACCAAAAAGAATAGATAAACAATGCATTGCTCAGGGATCAACGCAATCCTTACATAGATCCTATGGTACAGAAAGTATGGAAAGGGAAACTGACTGCTTACTCGTCAACCTCAATCTAGAAGATACAAGAAACAACTACCGTACTTGAAATCATTTAACTGTGCGCAAATTGATGAGCTCAATCTCTTTTTAAAAGTTACCTATAAACCATCTACTTAAAAAGTATGTAGAAATAAGATTCAACACTAAATAACCACCAAGGTTTGATATGCCATTAAATCAAATAACCAAACAAATCATATATATACACATATATATATAATGCATGAATATTTCTAAATATAGATTTGGCTTTAATTTACCTACAAGGGTTGATATGCCATAAATATAAACTATTTTAACTGTGAATAAATAAAACTATATATATATATATATATATATATATATATATATATATGACGTTATGAATATTACATATGTACGAAGTGAGAAGGAAAGAGGTAGAGAGAGACTATTAGATAAGTATCTACTGACTGATAGTTAGCTACCTTTCCCTTTTACACACACACACACACACACACACATATATATATATATATATATATATATATATATATACAACGTTATGCATATTACATATATATATATATGAAGAGAGAAGGAAAGAGGGAGAAAGAGAGAGTGTTAGATAAATATACACTGACTTATAGTTAGCTATCTTTCCCATTTTACACACACACACACACACACACACACACACACACACACACACACACACACACACACATACATACATATATATATATATTTGAGGGGAGAGCGAAGTGGAAGGGAAAGAAGGACAGATTAGTCAATAAACATCCGTATATCAGGTATGAAATTAATCATTGAAGAATGCATAAATCCTTAATTGGCAACAAGCAACATGAAAATATGTTATTAAGCGATTTACGAAGCTTTTTTTTTTTCTTTTCCCCTCTTTTGTCTCGGAACCCTCCCTAAGAGTTTTTGACCGAGCATTTTTTTTATTATTCTCAATCACCCTGTAATTATTCGTTTTTCAAGGAGAATCTGATCCCGACAGGTCAACGGGTGGAAAGTGCATCAATTAGTTGATTTTATTAACCGAAAACTTGGCCGTTGACCTAATGAGTAGAGGCCCGGGTTCAATCCCAGGTCGAGTCATACCAAAGACTCAAAAAATGATACTTGATGCCGACTTGCTTAACACTCAGCATTATAAAGTAAGGATCAAGGGTAAAGTTGAGCAATCCAATGAATGAAGTAGCATCCTCCCCTACACCTCGGTGTAGTTGCTATCGAAAAGGGAGCCTTCGAGTCATCCACAACTAAGATCCCCTACTTTACTTGCAACTTTACTTATAAACTGAAAGCAGAATAAGTGTTGTGGCTACTCCCCAATCTACCTTTTCTTAAGAGTATAACAACAAATTTAACTGTTCAAGTTCTAGAAAGGGCAAAAAAGTAACGTAAATGCATAAAATCAAAACGGAAGTTGTTAGGTATTATTTAAAATAATTATTTACAATTTTATTCCAGTTCTGCAGGACTGTGTCCATTCACGTTTGTAGATAAAAAAAATATCTAAAATGAATTATCAAACGAGTAATACATCACAAAATAGAAACAGCTTAGAAATGATATCAAATTAGCTAATATTTACAATACCATTGAAATCACACACACACACACACACACACACACACACACACACACACACTTGTTTGGTTTGGTTGGGTTGGGTTTAATGGCATATAAATCATTGTAGGTCATCTAATGTCAAATCCCCTTTACACATATACATCAAATATATGATCTGTAAAGACATTTTGTTGATAACATTTTTAAATGGGTCTAAGCTCATTTTTTCCATACAGTTAAATGGTTTCAAGCATTTCTATCTAACACAAATAATTCCATTTACTATTAATCATTTTTGTTTGTGGACATATAAATGGAAAAACATATAGGATTTTTAAGTAACTAGTTTGTATATAATTTCATTTTTGAATGAGTTAAAAAAATTGTTTGCACACTAGTATTGTAATTGTTTCTACACAGAGAAGTGGTTACAAGCATTGCTATTTAACTCTAATTCTTCTGTTCAATAATACTCAATCGTTTTCACACAGTTAAATGGTTCCAAGGATTGCTATGTATCACTAACAATTCAATTGGGTATCAGTTATTTGTTTACACTCGGGTAAACTACTAAACAGTTAAACTTCTATTTCTCTTCAATTTAGCATAAGTCAGTTATTTGCACACACTTTAAAATGTTGAAACAGTTGTATTTGACTCATAGACGAGATCCTATTAGGTGTTACCACTTCGTGATAGAGTAGACTTGGAAGCAGTGGCAATGAATGGGTACACCATATTCCCTAAAGCTCGAGGACTGGAGCCTTATCATTAGATTGGTTAGTGTCATATACAGGACACTCGTTGGTTGGTTGGTTGGTCTTATCACCTGCAAAGGTGGTATCTGTGTATTCCACAGCCCCAGCCGACAGGGTTGACACACATATGTGTGTATCCGTGTATGAGTGTATTTGTGAAAAGAGTATACATTTCGTAAGTAAAAACGTTTGTGGGCCAAGTGTACTTCTTTACCTGCCCCAAAACTTCCATGTTGAAATTCCAGTAACTTTTTGATATATAGGAGTAGCACCCTCCCATACATCTCAGTGTAGTAGTTAATTAAAAGGCAGCCTTCGGGTCGCCCTCGACTACGGTCGCCAACTTTACTAACACACATATATATATATATATATATATATTCATTCAATATATTTAGTTTACATAACATCATCATCATCCTGTCACACTGCTAGCACGGGTCTTCCTAACCCTCTTTCGCCACCCGTCTCTATCGTCTATTGCTCTCAGGAAGTCTTCCAGGCTACATTATGTATTGGCACAGAGCAGTTCTATATAGGTTCTATCTGGTCGTCCAACCTTGCTTGTCCATGTGAAGAGGTCCACAGGAGTACATCACTTACAAGTTTGTCCTTACTTCTCCAGTACTATCCCACATGTCTGTTTCGTCTAATTTGAATAGTTTTCGTGATGGGCTGTTGGTGGCCGTACAGCTGCTGCTATGTGGGGTGCTACTTCCAGGACTTGCTCAATGTTCCTCGCAGCATTCTTGTGTAATTGTAGATAAGCTTTTTCTCTATACGTTTAGTTAACGTCCATATGGTGCATCTATATAGCAATATCGACACGACCGCTGCTTGGAAAAAACTGCGTTTCATTTTATCGGTCAGGTCTGACTTCCATATGACTAGTCGCGTGCTGATGTCATTCTCGGTTGATGAGACGCTGCTTCAGAGGTAGGTGAACTTGTCACTCTAGTTTCAAAGGACCACCATTTAGTGTAGAGATGTCACCTCTTTGATTAAAGCATATATATTCTGTCTCTTCTGCATTGACATGAAGGCCTATGCCACCCGCTGTTCGTTCCAGACTATGTAGCAGGGATTCGTCTTGGGCGGGTGTATTTGCTAGAAGCGTTATGTCATCGGTGTAGTCCGCGTCCGTAATAGTTTGTGCGGAGTATCTTCTGCTTCTTTCCTTTGTCAGCTTGAAACCGTTTTCTTTCATTAAATCTACAGACGTTCTAAGTACGTAGGCTTGGCAGATAATAAACAGGTATGGGGCTAATATGTCTCTTTGTAGCACACCTGTTACAATGTCGAAGTAGTCTGTGTCTCCATCCGATGAGAGGACTTTTACTTTCGTGTTTTTATATGGTATCATTATAGTTGCGATAGTTTCTTTGGGGAGGCCGTAGGTGAGAAGGATTTGCCTCATCTCCCCTCTGTGTATGGAGAAATCAACGAATAATATTGTTACCTCAAGGTTTTTTGGACGTAACCTTCTAGAATTCGACGGATAGTCAAAATTTGTGATGTTGTGGATCGATTTCTCTGAAAGCCATTTTGGTTCTTCAGAAGTATTTTCTCAATTTTCGATTCTGTACGTTTGCGTAGTAGAGCATTGTAGATCTTGGTCGCAATGGATGTAAGGGTTATACCTCTATAGTTCTTAGCTATTCCGAGGTCACCCTTCTTAGGGAAAAAGAGGATACATCCCTTTGTCCATCTGCCCGTGGTGTAATGGTTATCGTCGCAGGATATGGACACGGCGACATGAGTTCAAATCCTGGACCTGACTGATTGCATTTCACATAGCACTGATACCCTTGGGAAAGGTATGAATCCAATTATTCTCCCTCCAGCTATGGGTAAATAGTAGGGCAGACTAGGTTCTTCAGCCTTGGTGAGGCAACTAGTCTAAGAGAAGGAAAACTCTGAATTCAAACCTGTTAAACTTCGCTTAAAAATTGACCTTGTGTCATATCCTGCCCGAGCGGAGGGGTTGAAGGGCACCTCTGGTGGTGTAACGGTTAGCAAGCTAGACTAGCGAACCTACACGAGTGAGTTCGAGTCTCATTGGGTGCCCCATTCATTCGGCCTTGTGCCACATCGAAGCAAAGAGCTTTGTAAATTACCCTTTGTCCATCTGCTAATTGTATTTTGTTTATATACGGCATCACAGTTTCGGAGCAGTATGTCGTCAAATTCCCTGGTCTTTCATATTTTGTGGGTATTTAATTAAGCCCTAGTGCTTTCCTATTTTTAATTTTTGTTTGTACTGAGTCAAGTTCTTCTTGCGTAAACTGTCCAAGTTTGATGTCTACTTAATTATAAATAATTAGTAAATTCTCTAAATGCAATATATATATATATATATATATATATATATATATATATATATATATATATATTGCTAATGAATACATGATAAAAATTAGTGGAAAAGTGGATAAGTCAAACACTTACAACGGGTTTAATGGTAATATTTCGTTTTTTATTAACCAACTAAACATTTTTTTGCGTTTTTCAACATCTTAGTAAATGAAGAAATAGATAAACTAATGGAGAATATAAAAAGGTATAAAGGGAGGAAAAGGGTCTAAAGACAAGAGATAGATAAGGGAAGAACAAGAAAGTTTGAATCGTAGGGGTTCATTTGGTTTTGACTGTAACCTCGAAGCCCGGTGACACCAAGTGTATCGGGTTTCATCAGAGTTGACCAGATAGAGGTGGATTATTATTTTTATCATCTTGTCAAATTCACCAAAATCTACCATTCCTCTCTCTCTCTCTCTCTCTCTCTCTCTATATATATATATATATATATATATATATATATATATATATATATATATATACTCAAGCCTACGTAGTGTTATCCTGCTCGATAAACACATGCAGATAGCAATACTTGAAATCTTTGAACTGTAATAATTTACTAAGCTTTTTGCATAGATATAGCTTGAGGCCGTATGAATGGGATACCCAATGAGATTCGAACTCAGTCTTGAAGGTTTGCTCTTCTAGCTTGCTAACCATTACACCAACTGAGGCGCCCAAGTCTTTTAAGCCGTATGCAAACAAATAGTTTGTATCAAAAGGATTATTAGGGTTGAATAGCAATACTTGAAACCATTTGAGTGTGAACGGATGATTTACAATAAATTGGATTAACAATGCCAGATTGCAATACTTGAAATAATTTAACAATGTGCAAACAAATAATTAATATTGAATAGAATTATTAGTGTTGGATTACAATACTTGAAACCATTTAACTGTGTGCGAACAAATGAGTACTAAATCGTTCAAAAATAAATGTACCTTTAAACTATTCATCTACAAATCGTATATATATATATATATATATATATATATATATATATATATATATATATATATATATATAAACAGAATTTGGCATTAAATAACCATTAACGGTTGATAAACTATTAAACCAAATAACCTAAATAAAACCTCATAATGACATAATGTTTTTGACAGGCTACCCCCCTCCCACTCTCTTTCTCTCTCTCTCTCTCTCTCTCTTTCTCTCTCACACATACACACACACGCACACACGCGTATATAAGGTGTCTCAATACATATGGGATCTATGTGACAGCTTATAACTCTACTACAAATAATGTAGTGTAATTTTTTGCTTCAGATTTGAAGATAGTATATTATAACAGCTATTAATCCTTGATCACAATGGCTTAAACAAGAGAGAAAAAATATTTTGCATCTCTACTGGAGACAAAATCGTTCAAAACTGTCTCAAAATAGATGCAACCTATTAATATGATAAGGATTTATTACTGAGACAAGAAACTCAAAAGGTTTGCATGTCCTGGAAGTTGATATTATAACAATAAAAAAACAACATTGATTTAATGTCTCTCGCTCAAATGATGCATTTTTTCTTTACCGGACGGGTTCCAAATGACCGCCATTTCGCTTGTCTCAGTAATAAATCATTATCATATTAATGGTTTGCATCTATTTTAAGACACACTGTACACACACATATATATATATATATATATATATATATATATATATATAATATTATTTCAAGATAAAAAACAATATTCGGTTACATTAGGATAATAAATTTATTTCCATCCTGTTAAGAGCATTCAATCAAAAACTCTAAAATAATTTTTAACAGGACTTCATCAGATCCAATATTTGCTCTGTGAATTTATTTACATTGAGCTCTTCACCAGGAATATTTAAATGTTCAAAATTTGAATAATTTATTTGTCCTGACGGAATTGTTCCCTACACTGGATTTACTGGATTGAAGAATACCTTATATATATATATATATATATATATATATATATATATATATATATATATAAGTATAAAACAGAATAAAGAAAAATTATGTTTTTAAAGGTCAATGAATATTGAAAAGTGATGTGCTAAGTGTATTCATGTATTCTGGTCGGCCCCAGAAAAACAAGAAACAAAAACAAAACTCTGACTGATGTATCTGGTCTTGGAAATTTCATCCCCTACAGTAAACAAAAAAATTGGGATGGAAGAAGTTACTGGAACCATGCCAAATTTTTTCTCCTTTGTTAACAATTCTCTCCCCACCAAGAAATAATTTAATCCGTCCAGATCACAGCACTACTGACAACGGTTAGAATACTTAGAAGAATCCTGGAACTCTTGGGAGAGTCTCTCTCTCTCTCTCTCTCTCTCTCTCTCTCTCTCTCTTTTCATTGCCCTTTCTCTTTCTCTTTATCTGTCGGCTCTCTCTCTCTCTTTCTCTCTCTCTCTCTCTCTTTTCATCGCCCTTTCTCTTTCTCTTTATCTGTCGGCTCTCTCTCTCTCTTTTCATCGCCCTTTCTCTTTCTCTTTATCTGTCGGCTCTCTCTCTCTCTCTCTTTCTCTCTCTCTCTCTCTTTTCATCGCCCTTTCCCTTTCTCTTTATCTGTCGGCTCTCTCTCTCTCTCTCTCTTTTCATCGCCCTTTCTCTTTCTCTTTATCTGTCGGCTCCCTCTCTCTCTCTCTCTCTCTCTCTCTTGAAGTTTGACCCAGTACTAAGAAGTGCTGGGGTCTGGATAGTCTCAAATCACACCAATAGACTGTAATAAAATCTGCTCCCTATAGCACAATATTTCTACTTAATAGACTTTGACTTCTCCAGAAATGTAGAATTCAATATAATAGGAAGAATAGAGAGAGAGAGAGAGAGAGAGAGAGAGAGAGAGAGAGAGAGAGAGAGAGAGAAGAGATTGGACAACAGCATAATGTTTCTAGAAACATATGAAGATAAATAGATATGTGTTGTATAAAGGCTCGCACCATGTGACTTCCGTAATCGCGGAGTTATAAAAGACGTCGTGTTTATTAAGCACGAGAGGTTCTGCAAGATCTCGGCCAATAGTAAGACCAATTTCGGACGTAACATCCACAGCGCGAGACTCATAATATTTGTTGGACTGTACCACTTCAGTTAATAAATAATTATCTCTTTATTTCACTGTGTATCTCTTCCTTACTAGGATACAACAATATGTCTTCAAATTGTTTTTTAGTAAATAGCAAACTAGATTATCCTCAAAACACAGTTTTGTAGGGTGTGGAACAAAGTGTTGTAGTTTGGTTTGATTTCTTTATTTAATGGTATATCAACCTTAGTGGGTTATTCAATCTCAACGTCATCCTTGTTAAAGAACATTAGGGGTACTTTTTAACCTGTAGCTAAGAGGATAAGGTAGTTCATACCTTTTCCAAGTGTCGCATATTGAACTGCTGGACAAACAACGAAAAACTCGTAGATATATGAAAATATAATTTATATTTTTATTCTTCGACGGCGACGATTATGTGTAGTAGGGATACAGTCAGAGCGAGTTCGCATATATCTTTCTTCTGTGGCAGGGACCCTTTTTGTGAAGTAGTGCGACGGCCGGAGAATACACACGAGGAGCTGACAGTTCTGCTTGAGTGACCAGCGGGTCTCTCCTTTCGCGGAGAGACCAGCGGACCTCTCCCCTTCGTTTGAGCGACCACTGGATCTCTCCCAGCGGGTCTCTGCTTTCGGTCCCAAATTACAGACCTTATATTGTCTTTTCAAGTGACATGCGGAAATATTAACATCCTCTTCGCTGCACATATTTTCTGTTTATGGCTGGTCATCGGAACTTACATACTTCCGTTTTTTTTTGGGGTAATTCGTTGATCTTATCTGCGAACGGAAATATCTGTCACTCTATCCATCGGCATTGAATTATATTCTTCGCCATCCTCCTTCCCTGTGACCCACTTTGTTGATGTTATCTTGCGATCGCATTGAATCTGCAAAGTTCATCCACGTCGCCAGCCAAATCAGTATATTACACAAGGGTATCAGTCCGTAAGTAAATCTAATTGGCGCGACTGGGGTTCGAACTCGCTTACTACGACGTCACAGTCCAGCACATTTGCCACTCCGTCACGAGGACTTTCTATAAGATATTGTGCAATATGAATAAATAAATGTATATATTAGCTATTTAATCTAAGATTAATGCAAACGTCTTGAGTATATTTTCCTAGCTCATTTGTCCAAAAATGGCTGATTTAGCAATCTGATGAACTTTAAAGAACTCTTATGTCAACAAAATTTAAATTACGCTGACAATATCCTCTGAAGAATGGGTAAATGCGGCTCTTGTGCTAGAAATATAGAAAGTCGAAAGTATCCCTTCATTGCAATTACTCCCAGGTCTACTCCGATCCGGAGTGGTAGTGTCTATTAGGGTCTCATCTATGGGTCAAATATATCTGTTTAAAAATTATTCATATTCGGTAGGACCGTATGCCAAAAAAATAAAAAAAAACAAATTAAAATCTCATTAGAATCAATTGCACAAAAATGTAAACGTGAACCTCTAAGCATAAAATAACCCTTGATAGATTGACGTGTCGTTAAAATCATTCAATCTATCTTATCATATTTACCAACCCCTCCACTCGGGCAGGATAGGACACAAGGTCAATTTTTTAAGCGCAGTTTAACATGTTTGAATTCAGAGTTTTCCTTCTGCTATATTAGTTGCCTCACCGAGGCTGAAGAACCTAGTCTGCCCTACTATTTACCCATAGCTGGAGGGAGAATAATTGGATTCATACCTTCCCCAAGGATATTAGTGCTATGTGAAATGCAGTCAGTCTCGTCCAGGATTTGAACTCGTGTCGCCGTGTACATTTCCTAAGGCGATAACCATTACACCACATTATTGTGGAGGTGCCCGTGGTGTAGTCGTTATCGCCGTAGGAAATGAACACGGCGATACGAGTTCAAATCCTGGACGAGACTGATTGCATTTCACATAGCACTAATACCCTTGGGAAAGGTATGAATCCAATAATTCTCCCTCCAGCTATGGGTAAATAGTAGGACAGACTAGGTTCTTCAGCCATGGTTAGGCAACTAGTCTAGGAGAAGGAAAACTCTGAATTCAAACCTGTTAAACTCCGCTTAAAAATCGACCTTGTGTCATATCCTGCCCGAGCGGACGGTTTGGGTAAATAGTACCATTACACCACAGGCACCCCAATCTATCATATAAATCATAGTTACGCTCTTCAACACAGTAGTGGCCCAGTCGGCTTGGGCTGCAGAATACTCTAATTGCATCTCAGCAGAGGGGTAAGACTCCCCCCAAAGAGTGTCCTGAAATGACTTAACAATCTAACGGTGATGCCCCTGTAATGCTGTAGCCCTGGGGAAGGTGGATTACATTTTCATTGCTGTCGCTCCCTGGCCCACTCTGGCCCGGGGTGATAGTACCTGAGTCTAATCTATGGCTTAAATAGACCTAAACTGTTTGAAATAGAACTGTTTTGACACTTAAACTGTGTACTTATGCTAAACTGAGTTGTTTGAAATAGAACTGTTTTTGACATTTAAACAGTGAACTTATGTTAAACTGAATCGTTTGAAATAGAACTATTTTGATATTTAAATTGCGTTCTTAAACTAAACTGAATTGTTTGAAATAGAACTGTCTATATTTATAAAATGGATTTAGCATAAAATAACCTCCAATGGTTGATATGCCATAAAACCCAACGAACCAACTAATCAACCAACATCAACATACCAAAAAAAATAATTTAAAGATTATAATTTACAAGCTGAAATACCAGTTAGTTAAGGGAAAGTGGCAGCAGTCTCCGTGGCGTAATAGCTAGCGTAGTGTGCGAGTTCGATCTCTAACCAAGCTATTACGTTCACTTTTGGACAGATGCCCTCAACAAAAGTCTGAGCCCCCTTATCCCTCCAGCTAAGGGTGAAATAATACCACGACAGTTCTTCTTCAAGGATGGCTTTGGCATTAAATAACCCACGAAGGCTGATACACCATTAAATAAAAAATCCCGACCAAACCTTTATAATACATATGATTTTTTTCTCCAAGTGAGTTTCTTTATACAAATATAGTACTGTAAAGTGGGGGATCAGTTTTCTATTATGATTAAATTCTAAAATGATTCCCCATATTTGAATAACTCTATAATACTTCTGAATACTTTTATTTCAGCTTCGGGTTAAATAATACCACTACTGTTCTTCTACAAGGATAGCTTTAAATAACCCAAGAAGTTTGATACGCCATTAAAACATAGAAACCTTACCAAACCTGAATACTTTTATAATACATAAATGAACCCCCTTACCTCTATCAGCTATGTGTTAAATTGTACCACTACTGTTCTTCCACAAGGATGGCCTTGTCATTTAATAACCCAAGCAGGTTGATATGCCATAGAACAAAGAAACCATACCAAAATAGAATATACCGAGTTTCATCTTCTCTGGCTATTCGGTTCTTGTGGTCTTGTGCCACACAAGGCTACAACTAATAAATAAATCTCTTCACATCTAAATTTAGATTGACACGTGTTTCCTTTGCAAATTCAAATAAAAATTGAATAAAATCCAAGGACATGATGACGTCAGCAGGTGTAAATTAGCCAGAAATTGACGTTGTCGTCTTCGGTCATGCAAAGGGCAGTGTAGGATTCTTTGTTAGTCGGGCCATTATATTGTCAGAGTGAGATGTGAGGACCGGCAACAAAAACTGGGGCTGACACACAAACAAGAAAACAAGGGATTAAATTCTTTCTATGCAATAAATAAGATGCGTTAAGAGGAAGTGAAACAAGGAAAAAAAAAAAAAAAAACACACACACACACACAAACAACAACAATAACAATCAAAATTGAAATTACAAGAAAAAAGGTAACAATAACAAAAACAACAACAACAATAATAATAATAATAATTATTATTATTATTATTATTATTATAAACAAAGTTTATTGAGGACTTTAACGGCTCACCTAACCCAGGCAACTGAATCTGACCAGTTTAAGCGAGGGGAATCAAATTATAATTTTGCCCAGTAAGCTGGGGCTGTAAAATACGCTGACTGCACCACTTGCAAAGGGGTAAGACCCCCCCACACACACACACACACCAACGAGTGTCCTGGATATGACACTAAACAATCTGATAGTGAAGTTCCAGTAATGCTGGAGCTTTGGGGAATGCCGAGTACCCTTCATTGCCATTGCTCTCACGTTCACTCTGGCCCGGAGTGGTAGCATCTGATAAGGGTCCTATGTGTGGGTCAAAGAGAACTAAAGCACTTCTTATGCTAAACTGAATTGCTTGCAATAGAAGTTTTGACATTTAACCAGCGTGCTTATGCTTAATTGAATTTTTTTAAATGGAACTGTTTTTGTATGCTAAATTGAATTGTTTGAAATAGAACAGTTTGTCATATCTGAAATCCGATTGAAGTAGAAATATTTAGACTATTAAACTGTGTACTTATGCTAAACTGAATTGATTGAAATTGAACTGTTTATGGATTTGGTATCAAATAACCTACAAAGGTTGATAGGCCATAAACACAAACTAACAAACAATCAAATTATTATCATTTTTTGAGAGCTTTTCACATCAGCGTAAGCTGATGGTCTTTCACTGGAGTTTGAGAAACAGCAAATCGCTTTAAGTCTCCAGGACTCTTCTCAGTATTCTGGCCGATCTTGATAATGCAGTAGTTTGGATGGTCTCCAATCGTTCTCTTATTTGCAAGTCCTCCAGTCCCTTTAATAATCCTTCGATGACTGTACCAAGAGTACCAATTACAATTGGTTTCACAATTACTATCATGTTCCACAGTTTTTTTCAATTCCCTAGGAAGATCGAGGTACTTATCCTTCTTTTCGCTTTCTTTCAGTTTTACTCTGTGGTCAGCCGAGACAGCAAAGTCCACATCTTATTATAGGCATCATAAGTATAGGTACTTATCTCTCATTGTTATTATAATTTGCTCATTAGAGTTTTTCACATCAGCTTTAGCTGATGGTCTTTCACTGGAGATTGAGTGACACCAAGTCTCTTCAAGTCTCCAGGACTCTTCTCAGTATTCTGGCCGTTTTCAATAATGCTGTTGTTAGGATGGTCTCCACTCGGCCGCCAACTTCAAAATCCTCCAATCCCTTTAATAATCCTTTAGTTACCGTGCCAAAAGCACCAATCACAATTGGTATAATTGTCACCTTCATGTTCCATAGTTTTTCAATTCTCTAACAAGGTCGAGGTACTTATATCTCTTTTCACATTTTTTAAGTTTTATTCTGTGGTCAGTCGGGACAGCAAAGTTGACAATTTTGCAGATTTTCTTCTTTTTTTTTTGTTGATTATTATAAGGTCTGGTCTTCTTGCCGAGATTAGGTGATCTGTTTGTATGTTAAAGTCTCATAGGAGTTTGTGTGTGTCTATTATTATTATTATTATTATTAATAGTTTATCACACCTGTTTTTACTGGTAGTTGCCCAGTCGCCTAGGGCTGTAGAATACACCGACTGCTTCTCTGCCAAGAGTTAAGACACCCACAACGAGTGTTCAAGATATGACACTAAACAATCTGATGGCGAGGCTCCAGTTATGCTGGGGCTTTGGAGAATGCGGAGTGCCCCTTCATTGCTATGGCTCTCAGGTCCACTCTGGCCCGGAGTGGTAGCACCTAATAGAGTCCCATCTATGGGTCAAATAGAACTCATTTGTGAACTTTTTTGTGAAACTGAATTTCTTGAAATAGAACTGTTTTAGCATTTAAACTGTGTACTTATGCAAAACAGACTTGTTTAAAATAGAACTGTTTTTAATTAGAACTAAACCGTGTACTTATGCTAAACTGGATTGTTCAAATTAGAACTGTTTTGACATTTAGCTGTAAACAAAAACAGTTCTTGTACTAAACTGAATTGTTTAAGATTTAATTTGGCGTTAAATGACCGGAAAAGGTTTGATACTCCGTAAAACAAAACAACCAACAACCAATTTAACTGGTGGCTTTTCATTGAAATCTCAAGGACAGCTGGTATCCTCAGGCCCCCGGGATATTTCTAAGTATTCAAGCTGATTTTAGCAGTGCTGTGATCTAGATTGTCTTGATTCTTCCTCTGATTTCCAGTCCACCCATTCTCTCTTCCAGGCTTCTGGGGACCATTCTATATATATATATATATATATATATGTCCCGATATCCCCCATATATATATATATATATATATATATATATATATGGGGGATATTGGGACATATAAACATAAATAAGGATTAAAATATTTGCAGGAAGATGAAAAAGGTTCCTTCCATAGCACGATGATTTGCGAGTTAGTGTAGTGAGCACGATTCACGAAGGGTTCTACTTTTTGTATCAGACTCACGTCCTCGGAGGAGACCATTACATTCGAAACATGAAGAGTGTTAGGATCAAGAAAAGGCTACGTTCTGGTTATTTCCCTTGGTCGTGTCAGTCAACACTGGCTTTTTGTTAGTTGAGAATAACGGCCAAATGATCACATCTCATGTAACACATTCAGATTCAGAGATGAAATGTGGAGTAATTTGGGAAACATATCTATCTATCTATCTATCTCTATTCATATCAATCTATTTATCTCTCTCTGAGTTCATGCCTTATACTATTAATCCTTCTATAAATCGTAAATCGAAGCAAGCACCAAAATAAATAAATTGTAATACACATCATATATATATATATGTGTGTGTGTATATATATATATGTGTGTGTGTGTGTGTGTGTATCTGTATGTGTCTATATATATATATATATATATATATATATATATATTGTGTATGTACGAGTTTGAGGATAATTTTTTTCAGCTAATTTGACAGTTTGATATGTAGGTCATATATCGTAAAAGAAGGTCAAAAAAGAAAGCTCTCAGTGTATTTCCAAATGGTTAGTAAACAGAAAACAAAATAAAAAATCAGTTTTCTTTTCTCGCAGACTTTGCCAATTAAGATGCCTTCAAAGAGTTTTGGATGAGACTCTTCCAGTGACGTAACCTTTGAATTAGCAAGATGCGTAAATTCAAAACGTCAGTTTAGTGACAAGTTTTTGAAGAAACTCTTGGATTTTGATTCCTTCACGATCATAATTCCGGTTAGAAGATTAAAAATTAATAATAAAAATATACATCAAGATCAGAGTGTAGTATCAGTACTGGCATTATATATATATATATATATATATATACGTGATTATATTAATCCTGTGGTACCTACCAATGTACCTTCCAGCGAGCGTAAGGTACTATTTACCAACCCCTCCGCTCGGGCAGGATATGACACAAGGTCAATTTTTTTTTTAAGCGGAGTTTAACAGGTTTGAATTCAGAGTTTTCCTTCTCCTAGACTAGTTGTCTCAACAAGGCTGAAGAACCTAGTCCGTCCTACTATTTACCCATAGCTGGAGGGAGAATAAGGGGGTTTATACCTTTCCCAAGGGTATTTGTCCGAAAGTGAACATAATAGCGCGACTGGAGTACGAACTCGCGTACTACGATTCCGCAGTTAATCGCTTTAACCATTACACCACGAGGACACCCCAAGTAAGGTGTGCGTCATGGGGAAAAGGAGGATGTAACTTGCATATATATATATATATATAAAAGAGACACGAAAGACAAAAAAATGAACACGCCCGTCTTCCGACCTTTCCCTCGTTGAATACCGCACTCTCTGTAGATCCTTATTCCCCAATTCCCCACCAACCAATATACTTTGGTGCGTAATGTATGTGTCATGAGGGGAGAAGGAAGATGTATATTTGCATCCACATAAAAGAGTAATGAAAGAAAAAAAAGAAAAAGAAAAAAATGTCCACTTTTCGATCGTTCCCTAATTTAATACTACACTCTGTGTCGGCTGTAGAATATACCGACAGCATCTGTGCTGAGGGATAAGACATCCCCAACGATTGTCCTGGTTGACTCTAAACTATTTAATATTGAGGCCCTAGTCCTCGAGCTTTGGGGGATGTAGAATACCCTTTCATTTCCATTGCTCCTACATTAACTCTGACTCGGAGTGGTAACACTTGATAGTGTGTTAGATATGGGTCAAATAGAACTCTTTGACATTTAAAGTGAGTGCAAAAATTTAACGACTTAGCACACTTAGGGAATGTTTACCAAGGTTTTTTTATTCAACCTGTAAAACTCAGTTTTGGTTGGTCGATCAGCTGATTAGTGTTTAATGGCATATCAAACCTTCTAGATTGTTTAATATCAAATCCTTTATATATATATATATATATTGTAAGTGAATAGTTTCTAAGTAACTATTTTTTGATAAATCAGAACTCATTGTTTGCACACAGTTACAATTGCTTCAAGTGTTGTTATCAGGGCACCAGTAATTCTATTTAATATTGATTGAATTGAGAGAGAGAGAGAGAGAGAGAGAGAGAGAGAGAGAGAGAGAGAGAGAGAGAGAGAAATAGTTTCAAGTATTTCTATTTAACATAGAGATAGATAGATAGATAGATAGATAGAGAGAGAGAGTGAAATGGTTTCAAGTATTTCTATTTAACATAGAGAGAGAGAGAGAGAGAAAGAGAGAAAGAGAGAGAAGATAGATAGATAGATAGATAGATATGGTTTCAAGTATTCCTATTTAACATATATATATATATATATATATAAAGAGAGAGAGAGTGAAATGGTTTCAAGTATTTCTATTTAACATCAGTAATCCTATTTAATAGTTAAATGGTTTCCCGTTTTGGTAACTAATTAAGTTAAGCTTAGTAAAGACCAATAATACTATAATACTATTAAACAGTCTGATTTCTTATAAAAACTTCTGAAATTAGGGATTATTGTATTACTTGATTATGAAAGAAAACTGATCCCCTACTTTGTGATCAGTGCACTATGTACAATTAAAGTATCCAATATTTATGAATCACTTGTATAAGGAAAATTTAAATTTCAAATGAAGGTCCCTTGCCATTTCCGGTCAGTCTAGTATTGATCTCTTTTTATTCTCATATAGTATTGTGATAGCTGCAAAAGATCATAATTTGGATCTATTCTCACTGATATGATTGGATATTGATCAGTAATATCACCCTGACCCTTAACAGCGATGAAATCGATTAGGTCACCCTAAGGGCAGTGAGAAATAAGGGATAAAACCTTCGAAACAAAAATTACGTTTAAACAAAAATTACCTTTTTTTTTTTAATTGGTTGCTTTGAGCAAATTGGAACTGTGAGTTTTTTCTTCCCCTTCTGCATCTATCGACCTCTTTCCCACTCCCTCTCACTTTCTCTCCCTCTTTCTCTCTCTCTCTTTCTCTCTCTCTTTCTCTGTTTCTCACTCTATATATTTCTCTCTGCGTTTCTATCTATTTTTCACTATCTATTTCGCTCTCTCTTTCTCTCTCTCTCCCTCCCTTTCTCTCTCTCCCTCCCTTTCTCTCTCTCTCTCTCTCTTTATCTCTTTCTCTGTTTCTCTCTCTACATAATACTCTCTGTGTTTCTCTTTTTCACTATTTCGCTCTCTCTCTTTATCTCTTTCTCTCCCTCCCTTTCTCTCTTTCTCCCTCTTCATCTCTTTTTATCTCTTTCTTCTCTCGCTCTCGCTCTTTCTCTTTC
The DNA here is from genome assembly GCA_963585895.1 of Sepioteuthis lessoniana. Classification (NCBI taxonomy): domain Eukaryota; kingdom Metazoa; phylum Mollusca; class Cephalopoda; order Myopsida; family Loliginidae; genus Sepioteuthis; species Sepioteuthis lessoniana. The sequence continues at coordinate 31,109,041 of OY757946.1, forward strand.
TCTCTTTCTCTTACTCTCTCTCTCACTCTCTCTCTTCTTCTTTCTCTCTTTTTTCTGTTTCTTTCTCTATATATTTCTCTCAGTGTTTCTCTCTCTTTTCTCTGTCTATTTCGCCTCTCTCTCTTCTCTCTCTCTCTCTCTCTCTCTCTCACTCACTCACTCTATTTCTCTGTTGCTCTTACTCTCTCTCTTTCTCTCATTCTGATACGATTTTTTTCTTAACATATTTAGTTTGCATTTTCAGTACTAACGTAACTCATTACCAAATTTTCTCTTCGACATTAATCAGATAGATAGATAGATAGATAGATACTGAGATAGATATATGAATAAATTGAGAGATATGAACATGCTGGAATTGATAGATAGATAGATAGATAGATAGAGAGAGAGAGAGAGAAATAGGGAGAGAGAGAGAGAATTTTTCGGCTTTGTTTCTTCCTCTATTAATCCGTCTATAATTTCAACTTAGCTCCAGTATAAAGCAAGCGTTCAGTTTGGCCAGGATCAAAGTGTTATACCTGTTCACTCTGTCAAGAATTAAAGGGTCTCTCATCAGCACAATCACCTTGGAACCAAGACTATTATCTATACAATTGGAAAGTACAATTAGAATAAATTGCAGAAAATAAAATATGCAAAATGATCATTATACATATTAATATGTTGGCTTTTACTTTTTTGTATTGATTATTCGGTGATATTAGGTTGTTTGATTTAATGGCACATCAACCTTGATTGTTATTTAATGCCCAATCTTATTTGTCTAATTTTTAAGTGAATAGTTTGAAGGTAACATTTTTTAAACGAAGCAGCGCTCATTTGTTTGTACACAGTTAAACGGTTTCAAGTATTGCTATCGAGTTGTCGCATATTGCACAGCTGGATAAACAACGAAGGATTCGAAATTTATATTTCTATTCTTCGACGATAGTGTGTAATAGTAATACAGTCAGAGGGAGTTCGCACATGTCTTTCTTCTGTCGCGGGGACCCTTATTGTGAAGTAGTACAACGGCCGGAGAACGCACACGATGAGCTAACAGGTTTATATACAGTTAAATGGTTTCAAGTATAGCTACGTAACAGTAATAATTTAACATCAGTCATTGCACATATTCAAATGAATATACATATGATTTACTGGTGAATAGTTTGTTAGTAATTTCATTTTTAAATGGGTTAGAACTAATTTGTTTGAACGCAAGTATTGCTTTTGTCTCTTCACAGTAAAATGGTCTCAGGTATTGCAACCTAACACTAATAATCTTATTCAATATCAGTCATTAGTTTGCATACTGTATAGTGGTTGCAAGTATTGCTATTTAACACTAATTTTTCTATTCAACCCTATTCATCTATTTGCACACAGTCAAATGGTTCCAAGTATGTTATGCATCATTTACTATTTAATTAAGTATAATTTATTTGTTTATAAACGGGAGTTGCCCGTAGTGTACTGGTTATCGTCGTAGGATATGGACACGACGACACGAGTTAAAAATCCTGGACGAGACTGATTGCATTTCACATAGAACTAATACCATTGGGAAAGGTATGAATCCAATTATCCTCCCTCCAGCTATGGGTAAATAGTAGGGCAGACTAAGTTCTTCAGCCTTGGTTAGGCAACTAGTCTAGGAGAAGGAAAACTCTGAACTCAAACCTGTTAAACTCCGCTTAAAAATTGACCGTGTGTCATATCCTGCCCGAGTGGAGGGGTTGGGTAAACGAGTTTTAACAATTCGGATTAGCGTAAGTCGTTTGTTTGTACACAAATTAAATATTAAATAGTTTTATTTCCCACAGTCGGCGTCAGTAATTGATATTTAGTATATATGATTTGTAAACACATTTTATTGATAACATATTTCAACGAGCCTTTGCTCATTTTTTTTTTTTTTTGCACACATTTAAATTGTTTCAAATACTGCGGTGTAACAGTAACAATTTAACATCACTTATTTAAATAGATATACATGATATGTAAGTGATTAGTTAGTCAGCAATTTCATTTTTTAATGAATTAGAACTAATTTGTTTACACACTAGCATTGCTATTGTTTTTACACATTTAAATGTCCTCAATAATTGTTACATAACACTTATAATTTTATTCTATAAAATTCATTTGTTTGCAAAAAATTAAATGGTTTCAAGTATTGCCATTTAACCATATTTACCAACCCCTCCGCTCGGGCAGGATATGACACAAGGTCAATTTTTAAGCGGAGTTTAACAGGTTTTAATTCAGAGTTTTCCTTCTCCTAGACTAGTTGCCTCACCAAGGCTGAAGAACTTAGTCTGCCCTACTATTTACCCATAGCTGGAGGGAGAATAATTGGATTCACACCTTTCCCAAAAGTATTAGTGCTATGTGAAATACAATCGGTCTCGTCCAGGATTTGAACTCGAGTCACCGTGTCCATTTCCTGCGACGATAACAATTACACCACGGGCACTTCCGTATTGCCATTTAACACTAATAATTCTATTCGACACTATTCACGCATTTGCACACAGTCAAATAGTTCCAATTATTGCTATGTTATACCAATAATTTAATTTAGACAAACTGTTAAAGATTTTCAAGTATTGCAATTTGACACTTATAATTCTATTCAGCATTACTTAATCATTTACGCACAGTTAAATGGTCAAACAGTTCTATTTCAAACAATTCATTTTGGCATAAGTCAAGAAATGTAAATGGTTTTAAGTATAACTATGTATCACCGATAATTCAATTAAACATCAATCGTTTACACGGAGGTGTGATGGTTAAAACGCTAGACTGCGGAATCGTAGTAAACGCTATTACGTTTACTTCCGGGGAAATACCTTTGGGAAAGGTAGAGACCCCCCACTTATCCTCCCAGCTATCGGTTAAATAGTACCACTATTGTTCTTCTAGAAGAATGCCTTTGGCATTAAATAACCTAAGAAGATCGATATGCCATTAAACAAAGAAACCAAGCCAAACCAATTTATTTACATAGATGATCAAATAGTTGTATTTCTAACTATAAAATTTAGCATTATTTGTTTATTTTCACACAGTTTAAATGTCAAACAGTTTTATTTTACCGATAGATAGGACCCTATCAGGTGCTACCACTCCGGGTCAGAGTGGACTTAGGAGTGATGGCAGTGAAGGGGTACTTTTGAATTCCCCAAAGCTCCAGCATTACTGGAACGTCACCTTCAGATTGTTTAGTATCATTTATCGGACACTCGTTGGGGGAGACTGCAGAGATGCGGTTGTTATATTCTACAGCTTCCCCCATCATATACGAGGGTTATTCAATAAATAAGGTGAATTTTCTCATTGGCGTTGACAACAAGATGTACTATTTAAAATGCATCTTTTTCATGGAAATCAATCGGGATGGTCCCTTTCATTTCCCCGGAAACTGCCAACAATGACGTTTACTAACCGCTTCGTCTAGAATGACTCAGATTCATTGTGACAAATCCATGTTTGGTCCATTTGTAATTTCAATTTCACATTGTTTGCGTTCTTCAACCAACAAAAATTTGGTGACAGACCTCCGGAGAACTCAGTTTGATTTGCCACCATTGTGAATAGCCTCAAAAGAAATATTCCTGCAAGATTGGAATAATCTTTTCTATAAACCAATTTAAAACAATGCAGCCTTCACTTTTATGTTTTTTTTAAATTTTTTCAGGAATTCCACTTATTTATTGAAGGAGCCTCGTATATATATATATATTTATATATACTCAGATCCCATTTAACACCCACGTAATTCAAAGATCAATCCATTTAGATCGATATTGATATTAACTGAACCTGTTCGTCTCATTTTCGATTGTTAGAGGACAAGTTAAAGGGTTAAAAAAAATAAAAGAATAAAAAATACGTGTCAGAAATTTTCTTGCCCAGGGGAAATAATTCTTATAGACAAACGTCTTTTCCTTCGTTGAACCTTGTTTATTTAGGTCATCACGCTTCTCTCTCTCTCTCTCTCTC
>OY757946.1:31115533-31158033 GCA_963585895.1 Sepioteuthis lessoniana
GATAGATAGATAGATAGATAGATTCTCAAGCACACACATTAACACTAGCCAGTTAGATTCTAAGAGAGAGGGGATGTAAAGAGACTGATTGCTAGCCAGTTAGATAGATAGATAGATAGATAGATAGATAGATAGATAGATAGATAGATAGATAGATATGAAGAGACTGAGATAGATAGATAGATAGATAGATAGATAGATAGATAGATAGATACCCCTCCGCTCGGGCAGGATATGACACAAGGTCAATTTTTAAGCGTAGTTTACCAGGTTTGAATTCAGAGTTTTCCTTCTCCTAGACTAGTTGCCTCACCAAAGCTGAAGAACCTAGTCTGCCCTACTATTTACCCATAGCTGGAGGGAGAATAATTGGATTCATACCTTTCCCAAAGGTATTAGTGCTATGTGAAATGCAGTCAGTCTCGTCCAGGATTTGAACTCGAGTCCATTTCCTGCGACGATAACCGTTACACCACGGGCACCGTGAGAGATAGATAGATTGTTTTCATGACTAGAAACTTTGACAAATTATCAAATGAAATTAGATGATCACATTCCTAACCGTGTAGTATTGAAGAAAGCTCAGACCACCAGTGTTGAAGCGTTCACCATCAAGCATCAGCTTACACCAACTGCTTAATAGATGCCATTAATGGGATACATAGCTCTCTTGGCAAGATCCAACTCCAACTCACATAACTTATCCCAACTAAAACTGGTTAATCAAATCCCAGAAAAATATTTAAATGAACCGTTATTAATTATTACCAAAGTACAATTTTTTGTGCCCAATTTTAAAATCTCTACTCTCTGGTTGTATAAAGTCCAGCGCCTGAAGCACGTTACGGTGACTTCCTCATATAAAAATCTGAGGATGTAGTCTACATGAAGCTTGTTAGCCTGTCTGTTTACCAATAACTAGACGATGGAGGGAGCTTAGAAGAAATAGGTTCACACTTCCCCCAAAAGTATTTGCGCGAAGTGACAAGTATACAGCCAATTCCAGGTTTTGAAATCATGTCTCAAATTCCGTTTCCTACGACGAAAACAATTTCGTCAAGCGCGTATCGAAGTGTATTATATCATGAGCATATTCCATGGATGTCATTGCTACACTATCCCATGGAATTTATTGCTACACCATCCCATGGATATCACAGCTACTCCCTCCCATGAATGTCATAGCTACATTATACCATGGATATTATAGCTACACTATACCATGAATGTCATAGCTACAATATACCATGAATATCATAGCTATACTATCCCATTGATGTCATAATTACAATATCCCATAGATATGATAGTTACTATCCTATGAATGTCATAGTTACAATATACCATGAATATCATAGCTACACTATCCCATGGATATCATAGCTATGCCATCCCATGGATATTATAGCTACACTATACCATGAATGTCATAGCTACAATATACCATGAATATCATAGCTATACTATCCCATTGATGCCATAATTACAATATCCATGGATATGATAGTTACACTATCCTATGAATGTCATAGTTACATGGATATCATAGCTACACTATACCATGAATGTCATAGCTACAATATACCATGAATATCATAGCTACACTATCCCATGGATAGTATAGCTAGAGTATCACATGTATTTCATAGCTACAATATACCATGATTATCATAGCTACACTATGCCATGGATATAATAGCTATACCATCTCATGGATATTATTGATTACTATCCCATGAATGTCATAGCTACACTATCCCATGGATATTATAGGTAGAGTATCACATGTATTTCATAGCTACAATATACCATGAATGTCATAGCTACAATATCCATGAATGTCATAGCTACACTATCTATCCCATGAATGTCATAGCTACACTATCCCATGGATATTATAGCTACAATATCAATGAATGTCATAGCTATTTTATCCCATGAATGTCATAGCTACATTATCCCATAGATATCATTGCTACACAATTTCATGGATATTATAGCTACAATATACCATGAATGTCATAGCTACAATATACCATGAATATCATAGCTACACTATCCCATGGATATAATAGCTATACCATCTCATAGATATTATTGATCACTATCCCATGAATGTCATAGCTACACTATCCCATAGATATCACTGCTACACTATCTATCCCATGAATGTCATAGCTACACTATCCCATGGATATAATAGCTATACCATCTCATGGATATTATTGATCACTATCCCATGAATGTCATAGCTACACTATCCCATGGATATTATAGCTACAATATCAATGATTGTCATAGCTACATTATCCCATGAATGTCATAGCTACATTATCCCATGGATATCAATGCTACTCTATTCCATGGATATTATAGCTACAACATACCATGAATGTCATAGCTACACTATCCCATAGATATCACTGCTACACTATCTATCCCATGAATGTCATAGCTACATTATCCCATGGATATCATTGCTACACAATTTCATGGATATTATAGCTACAATATACCATGAATGTCATAGCTACACTATCCCACGGATATTATAGCTACACTATGCCATGAATTTCATAGCTACACTATCCCATGGATATAATAGCTTCTCTATCCCATGGATATTATTGCTACATTATCCCATGAATACCATAGCTACACTATCACATGAATGTCATAGCTGCACTATCCCGTGCATGTAATTATGAGGTTATTTAGAGTGAACCAATGCTTCTTGAATTAACTTATGTGGTATTTAGGGTATTTAACTGACTTTCTACCAAGTAAGGGTATGCCACTTGTTTATCTTACATTAGGGAGTGATGTATAAATCGAGAGTTATGTGGGGCTATTTCAAAATATGTTTGGTCCCGTCAACATTCCCCACATTGGGACGCCTCGGGAGCCCAGCAATGAATTTTGACCTTCAAGCAGGTTTTGCCAGGAGGAAGGTCCCCAGCTCGATACCACATACTGGAAGTGAGCCCCAGTAAGTGTTAGGGTGAGTGTGTGATGAATTTTATGTGTACCAACAAGGTATTTTCCAAATGACACAGACTGGTACGATATTTGTGCCATATTATTATCTAATTTTTTTAAGTTCAAAAGACTCTTATCTGTTAAAAGAAGTATATTAAACAACACAGAAAGGTTTATTCCCTTTAGTGATGTGGCTAACGTGCTGTACTGTGAGATCGTAGAAAACGAGTTCGATCTCCAATCACGTTATTATGTTCACTTTAAGACTAGAAAGGTATGAACCCCTTTATCCCTCAGTCGTGGGTCAAATAATATCACTACTATTTGGTCCAGTCGGCTTGGCCCGGAGATTACGTAACACTGCTTTGATTGGCGGTGGCTGAGACTATTTGTTTAAGTGGAAGAGAAGCCACCCTCAGCACTCCTGTTTTTAATTTAGTAAAATTCCAGTCGATTGTATCTGTAATGGCACTGTTTTACAAAGTACAGCTTTTCACGATACACCGTCTGACGTCATCTGCTACGTAACAGTGACTTTATTTGACACAAACAAACATACTTTTATATACAATCGAAGTTTCCTCATGACAAACAACAAAGCACTTAGGAAGACTGTTGTCTTCATTACAAACAAAGGACATAAGTATAATTATTTCAAATTGTTATTAAAACTTTAAATATCAACCTCATTGGGTGAGACGACAACAAACGTCATCGGCCCACGAGACAATCGAAGTGGGGAAATTGGACTCGACGTTCTAATTAAAATGAAGAAAATTAACCAAAGAAGAAGTGTGGGTGTGGGGGGAGGGGAAGCATTATTAATGAGTAATTATTATGATCTAATTCGGGTTATATCGATCAAACAATGTATTATATCTCTACATCTACCTGTTTATAAGGTTCTAGATAAGTTTCTATCTATCGTCTGTTCATATCTATCTATCTATCTATCTATCTATCTATCTATTCGGTCACCCTTGACTACGGTCGGCTAACTATATATATATATATATATATATATATATATATATATATATATATATATATATATATATATATATATCAGTCACTTTATATTTTTCTATCTATGCTCAATCTTCAGTTTAATATTCTATTTATATCTATCTATCTATCTATCTATCTATCTATTCATGTCTATCTGTACCAGTCTGTTTCTATCTATCTATCTATCTATCTATCTATCTATCAGTAAGCTGACCAATATTAGTAAGTTCAATACTCAACGGATACGCTCCATATCTGGTCCTATATCAAATCAAACTTAGTCAATGTTTATTTGTAATCTGCAAACTTGTTGGCTAATCCCAAAGTATATCACTTATTTCTTCATTATTTTCATTTTTTAATTTAGCTTGATGTGGTGCAATTTGTTTTTTAATGGCGTATCAACTTCTGATGCCGAAATTTGATTCATTTGTAAATGACTATATTTTCTAGACCCACTACAATCTCAACAGAACTAAAATAACCAGAAAGCAAAAATGGTAATAAAAACAACTGTATGGATATTTCAAGAGAGAAAAAAGTAAAATCTCATGTGAGAAAATTTGGATATGGCTAAGAAAGGGAAACCTTAAGAAAGAAACTGAATCTCTTCAGATAGCTGCACAAAACAACGCCATAAGGACTATGTCAAAGCAAGAAGAGAAAAGACACAACAAAATAGCAGATGTAGATTATGTGGTGATAGAGACGAAACGACAATCACATAATAAGCAAACGCAGTTAATTAGTATAAGACTAGACACGACTGGGTAGGAAAGGTAATTCACTGGGAATTGTGCAAGAAGTTTAAATTTGACCATACGAACAAATGGTATATGCACAACCCAGAATCCGTCCTAGAAAATGAAATGCACAAAATTCTTTGGGAATTTGAGATACAAACCGACTACCTAATCTCGGCCAGACGACCAGACCTAGTGATAGTCAACATAAAAAAGAGAACTTGTCGAGTAGTTGCCTTTGCTGTCCCGGTCAAATTAAAAGAAAGCGAAAAGTGAGATAAGTACCTAGACCTTGCAAGAGATCTGAAAAACTATGGAACATGAAAATGACGGCGACACCAATTGTAATGGGCGCGCCCTCAAAAAAATTGGTTCAAGGACTGGAGGACTTGGAAATAACAGGACAAGTGGAGACCATCCAAACAACAGCATTTTTGAGATCGCCCAGAATACTGGGAAGAGTCCTGGAGACTTGAGGAAACTTATTGTCACTCATACTCCAGTGGGAAACCATTTGCTAACGCTGATGTGAAAAACTCTCAAAAGAGTAAAATAATAATAATAACAAAACCTGAACATAGCTAAGAAAAAGAAACTTTAAGAGAGAAACAGAATATCTACTAACAGCAGCACAAGACAGCGCCGTAAGAACCAATCACGTCAAAGCGAGAATAGATAAGACTCAAAGGAATAGCAAATGTAGGCTGTGTGGTGACAGAGATGAAACCATCAATCACACAATAAGCGAATGCAACAAATTAGCGCAGAAGAAATATAAGACTAGACACGACTGGGTAAGCAGGATGATCCACTGGGAGATGTGCAAGAAATTTAAATTTGAGCATACAAACAAATGGTTTATGCCCAACCCAGCACCTGTCCTAGAAAATAACACATATAAACTCCTATGGGACTTTGACATACACTCGGATCACCTAATCTCGGCCAGAAGACCAGGCTTAATAATAATCAACAAAAAAAGATAACTTGCAAAACTGTCGACTTTTCTGTCCCGGTTGAGTACAGAATAAAACTGAAAGAATGTGAAAAGAAAGATAAGTACCTCGATCTTGCTTGGGAATTTAAAAAAACTGTGGAACACGCAGGTGACAATAATACTAATTGTAATTGGTGCGTTTGGAACAGTAACTAAAATGACGTTGATACTAATTATAATTGATGCACTCGGAACGATTTCCAAAGGCTTGATAAGGGGACTGGAAAATAGAAAGACGAACCGAGACCATCCAAACTACAGCACTACGGCCAGAATACTGAGAAAAGTCCTGGAGACTTGAGGAGACTTGCTGTCACTCGGGTTCTCGTGAAAGACCCTCAGCTAAAGCTGGTATGGAAAACTCGCAAGGAGTAATATAATAATAATGATAATAATAATTTGGCGTTTTAAACGACTAATAAACAACATCTCACACGACAAAAACTGGACATGGCTTAGAAAAGGAAACTTTAAGAGAGAAACAGAATCTCTCCTAATAGCAGCACAAAACAACAGAAGGGATTTAAGACTAGACACGACTGGGTAGGAAAAGTGATCCACTGGGAGATATGCAAGAAATTTAAATTTGACCATACAAACAAATGGTATATGCACAACCCAGCACCTGTCCTAGAAAATAACACACATAAACTCCTATGGGACCATCCAAACTACTACATTATTGAAAACGGCCAGAATACTAAGAAGAGTCCTGGAGACTTGAGGAGACTTGCTGTGACTCAAACTCCAGTCAAAGACCATGTAATATACCACGTCCAAAAATACACGACCAAGATATGAAGATGTGAAATAGACATATGTTCATAGAATGTTCATACGCATATATAGGAAACGGAAAATACTCGAAAAACTTGACGACTCTCTTTTTTGGTTCAGGTACGAAACTTTTATTTACCTTTTTGAGTTTAAGGTTTTCCGACACGAGGAGAGAGAGAGAGACAGACAGAATTCCTTACTATGCTGACTTTTCCATCTGACCCCACCACGTGCGGCACCCCACCGCAAACTACTGGTCTGGCCTCGGCGAGCTCCGAAAATCAACTTCCTTCCTCTAGCGTCGTATCTCAACTAACTGTTGTTTTTTTTTTTTTTCGAATCCCAAAATCCTCAGCCCATCGCTTCCGGGCATGACGTCATTTACATCCCCAGTCCTATTTTCTATCTGGGGTTTTTATTGTGACATCTGTGATTGTCACATCCTCCCCGCGTGCGCGTGAACACCTGCACTCAATGTGTACACCTAACTAACCCATTCACTTAGCCGAAAGGTTCTCAGCCTAACTAAACCGAAAGGCAAGATATATAAAACGAAAAATGATAATATAAAAAAAAATCCCTCGGTTTTATTTATATCATACATCTTAGTTGATGCATCGGGATGGGTCTTCAGTGATGTTTCCTTTGGGTTCATGGGTGGGGGGGTACGGGTCTTGCAACATCAGACCCCCTCACCCAAATGGCCCAGTTGGCATTGATCTTACTCCAACTCCCATCCCGGCAGCTAACCTGCGCATCCACACAAGGAGAAAAAAAAATGACCACAGAAAAGGCTCTACATATAATTTTGCAACAGCCAATCAGAGCTAAGCTCTACTGATGACTTCTAAATCTTTCCTTTAAAAATCGGGAGACCACTTTACTCTTGCTTTTCCGCCACACTGACGTCGTAATTCGGCTATTTGTTCACTCCAGTATGTATTTATTCCTTTTCCCCCTTTTTTTGTACTTACAGAAAAAAAAATAAATAAATAAATAAATGAAAACAATCTGTACATAAATGTAGAATTGCGATTAAAACAACAAACACCTATATAAAATTGACATACTTTGGTTTTGTTTTAAAACTTATTTTCATTAAACACTGTACATAAACATACAATTACGAACTAAATCAGACGCCGCGCATTACTATACGTTAAAACTTCCTTATCGAACGCAATTATATAACAACCATCAGCTAACTCTGTTGGGAAAAACTCTAATAAAAATAACTTGTACATTTTCTTTTTTTTTTTTTTATTGAATGTAGTATTAAGTATTCCTGCCGAATACTAATAATCTAAACACAACTATAAGATTTTAATTAACTATTCTTATTCAATAACAATTTACTACTGTTCTTCTAGGAGAATAGATGTGGCATTAAATAACCTACAAAGGTTGATATGCCATGAAACAAAGAAACCAAATCAATAACAATTTGTTTTCACGCAGTTATATGGTTTCATGTATTCTTATCTAATACTAATAATTTATACATTATTATATGGTTTCATGTAAGTGATAATTATAATCCTTTCTAAACAATATATAATTTTTTTTCCGAGTAACTATTTTTAATACAGGTAGTTTGAATGCAATTAAATGGATTCAGCTATTCCTATCAAATATTAATGATTTTATTTAATGATGATTATTGTCGGTATATATTTATATGGTTTCAAGTATTCCTATCTGAATATGATATTTTTCAGACAGTTCTATTTGACCCTCAGATGGAACCACAACCAGTACTATTACTACGAGTCACAGTGGATCAGGGAGTAATAGCAACAAAAAGGTGACTCCACTCTCCCCTGAGCTTAAGGGTTGAAATCTCACCACTAGATGTTGTTTCGTGTCATACCCAGTACACCCATTTTGGGGGTAAGGGTGAAGAGTCTTACTGTTGTATAGTGGCTCGTACCACGTGACTTTCGGTATCGCAGAGGTATAAAAGACGTCGTGTTGTGCCCGTGGTGTAATGGTTATAGTCGTAGCAAATGGACACGGCGACGCGAGTACAAACACTGGACGAGACTGATTGCATTTCACATAGTGCTAATACCCGTGGGAAAGGTATGAACCCAATTATTCTCTCTCCAGCTATGGGTAAATAGTAGGGCAGACTAGGTTCTTCAGCCTTGGTGAGGCAACTAGTCTAGGAGAAGGAAAACTCTGAACTTAAACCTGTTAAACTCCGCTTAAAAATTGACCTTGTGTCATATCCTGCCCGAGCGGAGGGGTTGGGTAAATATGATAAAAGAAGTCGTGTTTCTTAAGCACTAGGGTTCTGCAAGATCTCGGTCTGTAGTAAGACCAACTTCGGACGTAACACCCACAGCACGAGACTGTGGGACTGTTCCACTTCAGTTATTAAATAATTAACACTTTGTTTCACTGTGCATCCCTTCCTTACAACGATGCAACACTTACTATACCACAGAAGATACAGTTTACGAGTCTATTAAATTCTTTGATATAATACTGGGCGAATATTCGAGAAAGAATTCCAAATCCTGGACTATGCCATTTGCGTTTTAGTTGGTGTTAATGCCATTCTCTCCAGACTCTCCTCCATCTATAGATAAATAGCAGGGGAAATATAGCTCCTTAACTCTGTCACATATTGACCCTTGACTGAGCCGTCAATCAGAGATTCTCTGCTCCGTCACATGGCTGAACGGAAATGATGGGTGTTACGAAATAGTAAATGCAGATGTCCACGTGAGATACGGTCAGCTTGAGTCAAACCCAGAAGTGAGTGGATAGTCATGCGAGGTTATTTAATGCCAAATCCGGTTTATAAATATATATATTAGATATATATAAGTTATAAACATAATCATCAAACAGTTCTATTTCTAAGAATTGAATTTAGCACAAGTCATTTGTTTGCACACAGTTTAAATGTCAAACACTTCTATTTGACCCATAGATAGGACCCTATCATGTGCTATTACTGCGGGCCATCGGGAAACGATGGCAATGAAGTTCTAGCGTCATATCAGAACACTCGTTGGGAGGGGTGGTCTTACCCCTTAGCAGAGAAGCCGACTGGTTGAATTTAGAACATAGTCTTCTCACACATTTCACATGCAACATAACCATTCTCACCATTTTAGCGTCTTTCACCTATCAACTTATAAAATCTGCAATATTACCCAGGTTTAGGGATATGATTATTTTTTTAATAACTTTCCATGATTAATTAAAAGAAAATCTTATGCTGAGAATCCCCCCTTACCCCAGTAGCAGGTTCATACTTTCTTTTTTCATGTTTTATTTACATTCCTGTTTCTCTAAGAGAATTTCCAGCTCGAAGAAACATTTTTCCATTTTCATTAATTCTAATTGGCAAATGTTGTAAAAAAGGGCGTAACTCCCTTGTTGCTGTTGGCTAATTGACATTTGCTTTATACGAAATGAAAATTAAATAAATACCGCCTAATGAAATAATTAAAAAATATTTTTCAAATCTTGTCATTTCCAGCCTTCCATACATGATTAAAAAAACAAAAAACAAAAAACAAGGCCACAAGAAAAGGATTGTCACCTGCAAGAGAAAACAAAATGTAAATAAAAAACGATTGTTTGACCTCAGAAATAGTTTAATAATTTGTTTCCTGTTTCTTATTTGCTTAATGGCATATCAACCTTCATGGGTTATTTAATGTTAAAGCCATCACGGTAGAAGAACTGTAGAGGCACTATTTTAACTGGGAGGATAAGGTGGGGGGATATATCTTTCCTGAGGGCATTAGTTCAAAAGGGAATGCAGCAGAGTAACCAATGTTCGAACTTCCTTGTCACAGACCAACAAGTCAACCACTACGTCATCATGACTCCCCATCATAAGAAAGAAGACTGAAATAAAGAAAGAAAAGAAGGGAGTTACGGAAGAAGAGAGAAGAGGGGAGAGATAATTTTATCAGTATATCTATCTTAACATTTATGGATGTATCTCAGTCTATTCATATCTATCTATCTATCTATCTATCTACTTTTGTGTGTCTATTAATATGCAGACCTGTTTACATCTAACAATATTTATGAAGGGTTTTTGAGTAGTTCGTTTCATCTATCTATCTATCTATCTTCAAATATGAAACAAAAAAGGACACATTATTATTTGTAGAGTTATTAGTTATTACATGGGTCCCATGAATATTGAAACACCCTGTATTAATAGGTTGAATCTATTTTAAGACAGTTTTAAATGATTTTGTCCCTAAATTACTGGTGACGCAAAATATTTTTCCTCTCTTGTCCAAAGTATTGTGATTGAGGATTAATAGTTGTTACAGTATACTATATTCAAATATGAAAAAAAAACCCACATCATTAGTAGAGTTATCACTTGTCATATGGGTCCCATGTGTATTGAGACAGCGTATATAAAACATAATTATATATGGTTAATTATTTGTGTTAAGAATCGTTACTTAAAGTTATAATTGTTTAAAAATGATTATCTTTCGTTTCTTAAAAGCATATAATTGTGAATATTATTAATATTAGATAGGAATACTTGAAACCATATAATTGTGTGCACATTATAAGTATTATAAGGAATACTGGAAATCATATAATTGTATATAAATTGTACTGGTCGACAAAATTCTTGTTGCATTGATATCATCCACTGCTTTTATCTATTTTAAATGTAACCATGATAAAATCTGACAGAAAAAACAAACAAAATTAGATATCCCTATTGATACCATAAATATGTAAATAATTAATTTAGCCGCAAAAATTGACCCAGTCGGCTTGAGCTGTAGAATACACTGACTGCATCTCTGCAGAGGAGTAAGACTCCCCCCAAAAGTGGCCCAGGCGGCTAGAGCTGAAGAATACACCGACTGCATCTCAGCAGAGAGGTAAGACTCCCACAACGAGTGACCCAGTCAGCTGGGGCTGTAGAATTTACCGACTGCATCTCTACAGAGGAGTGAGACCCCCCCTCCAACAAGTAACCCAATCGGCTGGGGCTGTAGAATACACTGACTGCATCTCTGCAGAGGGGTAAGACTCCCTCTCACAACGAGTGTCCTGGATATGACACTAAACAATCTGATGGTGAGGTCCCAATAATGCTGGAGCTTTGGAGAATGCGGAGTACTCCTTCATTGCCATCGCTCCCGGGTCCACTCTGACCTGGAGTGGTAGCACTTGATAGGATCCAATCCATGGGTCAAATAGAATTGTTTAACATTTAAACTGAGTGCAAGTAAATGACTTTTATTAAATCAAATTGTTAGAAATAAAAGTTTTTACATTTAACTGTGTGTGAACAAATGACTGAGGTTTTATTGAATTGTTTGTCATACGTAGCAATAGTTGGAACCATTTAACTTTTTTGACGTCTTCTAAATTAAATTGTTAGAAATAGAAATGTTTGATCATTTAACTGTATGCAAACAAATGAGTGATGTTTAATTGAATTGTTAGTGATGCATAAGCAATATTAGGAACCACTTAACTGAGTGCAAAAGAATGAGCCGAAGCTTGTTTAAAAATGTTATCAATAAAACATTTTCAAATCATATATATTCAATATATATGTTTAAAGAGGATTTGGCGTTAAATTGCCTACAATGGTTGATATGTCATAAAACCAAACCAAACAAATTATATATATTCAATATACATGTATAAAGAAGATTTGGCATTAGATAACCTACAATGGTTGATATGCCATAAAACCCAACAAAACCAAATCATATATATTCGATCTATATGTATAAAGAGGATTTGGCATTAGATAACCTACAATGGTTGATATGCCATAAAACCAAACCAAACAAATCATATATATTCAATATATATGTGTAAAGAGGATTGGGCATTAAATTGCCCACAGTGGTTGATAAACCATAAAACCAAACCAAACCCAATGATATATATTTAATATACGTGTATAAAGAGGATTTGGGATAAAATAGCCAACAATGTTTGATATGCCATAAACTCAAACCAAACCAAACAAAAATCGTCCTTATAAAAGAACAGCAGTGGTGCTATTTAACTTGGGGGATAAGTGGGTTCATGCCTTTCCCGAGAGTATTAGTCTGAAAATGGACGTAATAATGCGACTGGAGTTCGAACTCGCTTACTCTGATGTCTCAGTCCAGTATGTTAGCAACTAAACCACGGGGAATTCCCCCCTTGAAAATTATGCAGGAATAATTAAGGGATTTTTTTTAATTCAAAAGAAACCGGAGAGAATTCGAGTGTTGAAAAGACTTTGGTCAAACTTGAATTTTTCTCCATCCCGATTTCTCAGTGTTATAAAGATGATGCAAAATTTCCCAGTGTTATATTTTCTATGATGTTAGCAAAATCTGAGAAGGGTATTCGAAGAATTCTCAGTTCTGTATTGCTCTTCAAATGAATCAGTGACTTTCAAAAAAGAAAAAAAAAAAAAAGAAAAAAAGACCCCCCCCACGAAAACTATAAAGCTTACCGGGCTATTGGCCTAATGAGTTGAGTGTTTGCCAATGGTCCGGGAGACCGGTGTTCAATCCCAGGTCGAGTCATACCAAAGACTAAAAAAATGGTATTTGATGCCCCCTTACTTAACACTCAGCATGATAAGGTAAGGGTAAAGTGGAGCAATCCAGGGAATGGAGTAGCACCCTCCCCTACACTTCAGTTTGGTTTGGGTTTTTTGTTTAATGGCATATCAACTCTTTTTAGGTTATTTAATGCCAAAGCCATTCTCATAGAAGAACAGTAGTGGTATTATTCAACTCATAGCTGGGAGGATAAGGGGTTCATACCTTTCCCAATGGTATTTGTCCGAAAGTGAACGTAATAGCGCGACTGGAGTACGAACTCGCGTACTACGATTCCGTAGTCCATCGCTTTAACCATTACACCACGAGGACACCCCCCTACACCGAGGTGTAGGAGCCATTGAAAAGGGAACCCTCGGGTTACCCTCTGCTAGGGTCACCAACTTTACTTAGTTTTATAAAGCGTAAATTACCAGTCTCATTAGATCACTAAATGATTGATTGTTTAATTTTAACGGCACGTCAACCAGTCAAGGGTAAGTTTATACTGAGAGGTACATTTTACATTTTTTTAGTCATTTGCACACTGTTTTATCGAATACGAATAATTTTCAAACTGATCTATTTAACTAATTGATGAGACCCTAACATGTACTACCATTCCGACTAACAGTGGGCCTGGGAGTAATAGCAATGAAAGGGTAGCCACAATCGAATCCAGTTTAATGTCATACTCAGGGCACTCCTTTTCAGTGATCTTACTCCTCTGCAAGGCGTACGATCAGTGTATTCAACGCCCTACCGACTGGGCAAATTAGATAAGCAAAGTTTAAGGACTACGAGCTTAGGAAAAGCATGCTTAGTGAATTTGATTCATCCGATGATCGTACCAGTCCACCGTGCGTGAAACTTCGTGTCACCGGCAGTATTTTATATTTTGTTCTAAATTGTCACTTACGATACAAGGAGCTTTAAGAATCTGAAACCCCCTTTTTTTACGTGGAACTTCAAGTCATGGGCAGTATTTGATATTTTGTTCCTTTTAATACTTTAAATTTTAAATCGTCACCTACAACACAAGGGGCTTTAAGAATCTGAATCCCCCTTTTTTACGTGGAACCTCAAGTCATGGGCAGTATTTAATATTTTGTTCCTTTTAATACTTTAAATTTTAAATCGTCTCTTATAAAAATGTAGGCTTGAAGAATTTGAAGCCCTTATTTTACGGGGAACTTCGTGTTTTAGGCCGTATTTTATATTTTGTCCCTTTAATATTTTGAAATTCTAATTGTCAGTAAAAAAGAAAAAAAGAAAAAGAAAGAAAAAGAAAAGGAAAATAAATAAATACGACGGACTTACACAGCCCAGTCATAAAATTATTTAAAAAAAGATCTTTCCCAATTTGAAAACTTGGATTTTGAATGTATTTGGCAACTAATGAAGAATTTTACTCGCTCATCGACTTCAGTGTTATGCCATCTTCACACACGGCTGCTATTACGTCGAATTTAAAGATTTAAAAATTTTAAAATAAATACAAGCATCTGTGTCTACATTGAAGATTCACATAGCGTATCGATTTCTGTTCCTTAATGTCACGCACGCGCGTGTGTGTGTGTGTGTGTATGTGTGTGTGTGTGTGTGTGTGTGTGAATATGTAACTACCATGGTCTTGCGAGAAAACGATGGCCTTTCACACTTTGTTGTATAGTGCATAGGACTGAAAGGAATCCACAAGAATGCATATATATATATATATATATATATATATGTGTGTGTGTGTGTGTGTGTGTGTGTGCATTTAGGCAACATTTCTTCTTTAACATACATTTCATTAAACAGTATACAGATCCTTTGTCTGCACATTTTTGTATATATCCTTTCAAGTCGCCACATCGATTTTTTAGTATCCGACGGGAATTTGTTCAAAAACCTCCCAAAATTAATTGGTTCCTTTATACTTTATGCCCGATCTTGGGCGATCATCAGGAGTGTGTCTATTGGAAAAGCGATGTGACCTTTGCATACACATTTCTAAGTGGTGAGCACTTATTATTTATACTAATGTGTACACATCCCTGATGATGGCCCAAGACCGAGTAGAAAGTACTGGGGAACCATATAATCATGGGAGGTTTATCTACCAATTCTCGCCGGATACCCAAAAATCGGTGCAGCGACTCGAAAGGATATATACAAAAATGTGTAGACAAAGGATATTTACACTGTTTAATGAAATATGTACACCCCCCATATATATGTATGTATATATATATATATGCACACACATATATGCACATATATATATGTACATATATATATATATATATATATATATATATATATATATAGACACATGTATATATACACATTTATATATATATATATATATATATATATATATATATATATATATTGTTTCTATTGACGATCGGATCTGTTAGATTAAACAACATTGTAATTCACCTTATCGTTGACGCTTAGAAGAATACGCTCAACGAAAACGAGTTTTTCTGAGTACGACACTAAAGTGCATCTGATGGTGAGGCTCCACTTCTAGAAATCTGGGCAGTGGAGAATGCCCTATCATTGCTCGTGCCTTTAAGGTCCACTCTGACTCGGAGTGGTTGCACTTGTTTGGCTACTATCTGTGTTTCAAATAGATCTGTTTAAAATAATTCTTTTCGAATAAAAAATACGTGAAACTATATAATTGTGAGTAAACAAATTATTAATTTTAGGAAGACAAATGGATGTTATTATTAAAAAGGAATTGTTTCTTGAAACCATATAAATGCTTGCAAATTAATATGATTAGACAGTAACACGTGAAACCATATAACTGTATACAAATTATTTATATTAAATTTTATTTGTCTCTCCCTTCCACCAGACAGGACTTGACATAAGATTCATGGCCTGAAGGTCAATTATAATTGGGATTAGGGGAGGGAAATGTCGGGCACAAACCAAGGCTCGAACCCTGCTTGACTATGCTACTTATTGGCCCACTTAGTGCAATGTGGGCCTGATGAGCCTAGCTAGACATGGACTCAAATCTGGGTCCTGGCACGGATGCTTGATTATAGCTTAAACTGGACAACGCGGTCCAGTTCTATACTTTCTGGTCAATGGCCGTTGCGCGCCCACCCATTCAAAAGACAAGAAAGGAATAATTAAAACTATATTAGTCTATGCAAATTATTTGTATTAGAGAGAAATACTTGATACCATATAAATGTATGCAAATTATTTACATTAGAAATACTTGATGCCATACAACTGTATACAAATTATTTATATTAGATAGGAATACTTGAAACCATACAACTGTATGCAAATTATTTGTATTAGATAGAAATACTTGATACCATATAACCGTATGCAAAATAGTTATATTAGATAGGAATGCTGGCAAATTATTATGATTAGACGGAAATACTTGAAACCTTATGACTGTATGCAAATACAAGTTATTTTCTATTACATAGGAATACTTGAAACCATACCACAGTATGCAAATTATTTGTATTAGATAGAAATACTTGATACCCTATAACCGTAAACAAATGCATACAAATATTCAAAGACAAATAAAAGCAAAGTTAAAAATGTCCAATGGAATTTGGAAAAAAATACGTTAGATTATGTTTGTTCAATGTCATATCAATTCTCGTGGGTCATTTAAAGCCAATTTTTTACTAGGCGAATAGTTTCTTGGTATAATTTATGTTTTCAAACGAATCGAAACTTATCTTGTTTATTCTAACTTTACTTTATTTAATCCCTCAGGATATTCTGACTATTTTTCTTCATCTTTATTATCATACCCACGATGTTTCGACCGATACGCTCTTCGGCCTTTTTCGAGTGTATAATGCCGAACCTTCTATTTTATAGATTGTTCTAATTTTATTGACCATAAATGGGTACATGTGTCAAGCTATAGTATTCTTTGTTATTTTTATATGTAAGTGGGTTTGAACCTGGAACTTCCATATGATTTCGTACAAATTATTAGATAACGAGACTTAAAACTATATAAATTATTTTTCATTAATAATCAAATTGAAGTGATATGCAAGGGTGATCCATTTTTATACATATAAACAGTTCTATTTCAGAAAATTCAATTTAGTATGAGTATAGTCTTTAGTTTACACATAGTTAGATGACAAAACAATTCTATTTCAAACAATTCAGTTTAGCATAAATACGCAGTTTCGATGTCAAAACAGTTCTATTTGAAGTAATTCAGTTTAGCATAAGTACACTGTTTCAATATCAAAAACAGTTCTGTTTCAAGCAAGAGATACCCAGCATTCCCCAAAACCCCAGCATTACTCGAACCTCACCATCAGATTGTTTAGTGTCATATCCAAGACACTCATTGTGGGAGGGGGTCTTACCTCACTGCAGAATAGCAGTCTGTGTATACTACATATAATAATACATAGAGTTAAATGTAAAAACAGTTTTATTTCAAACAATTAATTTTAGCATATGTACACAGTTTGTGGCGAATAATTAACGTGACTAGAGCAGTTGAAGGCATAGTAGGTATCAACTGTGGTTAATAGTATCGCAGTAGTTGGTGTGCTGGCAAGTTATGCATTGCTTCACTCTGGCGAGCGCCCCGGGGCCTGTTCTGGACTTCGGTCCGGAAGTGGCCCTGGAAAAGGAACAATGGCAGACTTGGGGCCTTTAATTAGGCACCTAGTTTCGACTAGGCTACCTTCGGGTGGGCGAGCTGCATTTTTGTCTCCTTTGTCCCCCATGCACGGCACTAGACCAAGCGTCTAGTTTAAGCCGTTAACTGGCATACGTGCCCGGACTCACATTTGAGTTCGTGAAACTGCTTGCCTCATCAGGCTTACATTGCACTAAGTGAGCCGATGAGCAGCACAGACAAGCAGGGTTCGAGTCTCGGCTCGTTCCCGACCTTCCCCTCCCCTTTATCCCCACTTTAATCGGCCTTCGGGCTTTTGACCTTGTGTCAAGTCGTGTCTGGTGGGAGGCAGCGACAAATACTTGGATTTGAAAGACGCATAGATAATCGTGTAAAACAGTCTAATTCAGGAACTTATGCTTTCGGTGTTCAAAATGGCCTATAACCACGAAGAATCAACCAAAACCTTTTGTCGTGCGAAAGAGAAAGACACAGTTGATCACAATACCGTAAACAGATGGTTCAAGAAATTTCACTCTGGTTGTAAGAGCCTCGACGATCAGGTAAGGTCAGGTAATCTTAAAGCTGAAGATTCTGAAGCCGTACTCCAAGTCATAGATGGCCCAGTTGACTGGGGCTGTAGAATACACCGACAGCATCTCTGCAGAAGGGTAAGACTTCACCAATGAGTGCCCTGGACATGAGACTAAACAATCTAATGGTGAGGCTCAAGTAATGCTGGAGCTTTGGGGATGCGGAGTACCTCCTTATTGCTCTCTTTCCCTGACCCAATTTGGCACGGAGTGGTAGAACCTGATTCGGTCCCATTTATGGTTGCCCAGTCGGCCGGAGCTGTAGAATACACCGACTGCACCTCTGCAGAGGGGTAAGACCCCCCACCCAATGAGTCCGGGATATTACACTAAACAATCTCGTGAGGTTCCAGTGATGCCTGAGCTTTGCGGAATGCGAAGCACTCCTTCATTGCCATTGCTCCCAGGGCAACTCCGGCCCGGGGTGGTAGCACCCGATAGGCCCCTATCTAGGGGTTAAAAAGAACTAACGCATACTGATGCTAAACTGAATTGTTTGAATTAGAACTGTTTGACTAAACGGAATAGCTTGAAATAGAAATGTTTTTGAAAATTAAATTGTACTTACATTTAAAGTGCGTGCTCATGCTAAACTGAATAGTTTGAAATGGAACTGTTTTTGATATTGAAACTGTACTTACACGAAACTGAATTGTTTTTTATGGAACTGTTTTGACATTTAACTGTGTAAACAAAATCTGTACTTATACTAAACTGAATTAGCTGAATTAGAACAGTTTGAATAAACTAAATAGCTTGAAATAGAAATGTTTTTGACAATTAAACTGTGTACTCATGCTAAACTGAATTGTTTGAAATAGAACTGATTATTTGTATAAAAATGGGTTTTTGCATTAAATAACCTACAAAGGTTGATATGCCATAAAACCGAACCAACCAACCCATTTATATGTCAAATAGAACTAAACTGTGTACTTATGCTAAACTGAATTGTTTGAAATAAAACTGTTTTTACATTTAACTCTATGTATTACCCAGTCGGCTGTGGCTGTAGTATACACAGACTGCTATTCTGCAGTGAGGTAAGACCCCCTCCCACAACGAGTGTCTTGGATATGACACTAAACAATCTAAAGGTGAGGTTCGAGTAATGCTGGAGTTTTGGGGAATGCTGAGCCTCTCTTCAGTGCCATCGCTCCCAGGTTCACTCGGGCCCTTGAGTGGTAGCACCTGATGGGGTCCTATATATTGGTCAAATAGAAATAAACTGTGTACGTATGCTAAACTGAATTGCTTGAAATAGAACTGTTTTTGACATTGAAACTGTGTACTTATGCTAAACTGAATTGTTTGAAAGAGAACTATTTTGTCATTTAACTGTGTGTAAACTAAAAACTATACTCATACTAAATTGAATTATCTGAAATGGAACTGTTGATATGTATAAAAATGGATTTGGCATTAATAACCTACAATGGTTTATATGCTATAAGATCAAACCAAACCAAACCAAATCAAATCAAGCCATAGAGACAAATACAGCGGGTAGCGCCAGGGGAGTATCAGGTGAGTTCGGCATATCTTCGTCAATCGTCATTTATTACTTTCTCAACCTCGCCAAAAGCAGAAGGAGTGGCCGAATTGTGCTTCATATCGCCAAAACACTGGAAAAACATTTGATTTATCCTTGTGATTGTTTGTGAAAAAGTATTTAATAGTTTGATTGGATTTTATGGTATATCAACCATTATTGGTTATTTAATGCCAAATCCGGTTTTTTACCTATATATTAAGTATATATGATTTGTAAATATGTTTTATTAATACTAAAATGCACAAACAGTTCTATTTCTAACAATTCAATCTAGCATAAATCAACATAGTTAAATGGTGCAAAGTATGGCTATGTATCACTAACAATTTAATTAAACATCGGTTATTTATTTGCACACTGTTAAATTATCAAACTGTTCTATTTCTAACAATTCAATTTAGCATAAGTCATTTGTTTGCACATAGTTTAAATGTCAAACATTTCTATT
This sequence comes from Sepioteuthis lessoniana, assembly GCA_963585895.1. Lineage (NCBI taxonomy): Eukaryota > Metazoa > Mollusca > Cephalopoda > Myopsida > Loliginidae > Sepioteuthis > Sepioteuthis lessoniana. The sequence goes on from OY757946.1 coordinate 31,135,827, forward strand.
TGACTCATAGATAGGACCCTATAAGGTGCTACTACTCCGAGCCATGATGAGCCTGGGACCGATGGCAAGGAAGAGTTACTCTGCATTTCTCCAAGCTCCAGTATTACTGGAGCATCACCGTCAGATTGTTTAATGTCATATCCGGGACACGCGTTGGAGGTTGGTCTTACCCTCTGCAGAGATGCAGTCGGTGCATTCTACAGTCCCAGCCAACTGGGCTTGAAAAAGAAGATTGATTTTAGTGGTAGATAATCAAAAAATGTTGATTTGCTGGAAAACCAACCAACCAATCAACCAACCAAATAATGATTGTATGAGAAAGCACCTTGGTCTATCCAAACAAGTCTTGTTTTTGTGGCCTATGGAAATTTTTTTCTCAAATTGGTTCATTCGTATTACGGATACCCAAACCTCTTATCCTACCCAGCTATTCAGGTATCAGCTTAAGGAAACGTTGTTATTGTTGCAGAGTTGGTGTTTTTAATGGTACGGAAGGCCGTGATATAACAAATAGACAATTTGGCTTCTTACTCTCCCGCGTCTCTACCGTCGCTACCTACCCAGCCGTCTGAGATGCATTTGCAAGATCCAATTGGTACTGGATCGAAATGGATTTTGGAATTGAAGCTGCCATGATCTCTTTATTTAGCAAACATCTTTATTTGACTTTTATCGCCACTTCTCTTTTTCTTCTTTTTTCCCGTTATTTCGTTTTACCGCCATTTTCTTTCTCTGCACTTCATCAAAAGCCTTTGTCTGCTCACATAAAACTCTCTTCACTCTCTCTCTCTCTCTCTCGCTTTCTCCTCCTCTCTCCTTGTTCTAGTTTGGTCCTCTCAGTCTATTTATATCTATCTGTTTTTTCTAGGTATCGCAGTTTCATCATATCTATGACGACACATACGACGTTTACGCAGAAAGTTTGATTATCTCAAAATCTCACGTTGCTTACTCAACTTGTTGTCACTCATCCAAATACTGAACAGGATCATTGCTGCTTAACTTTGGCGATCTTATTTGCCACGTTTTTTTTTAGTCTGGTACACAGGCCACAAGTCGCTTACGCTACTTGTTGTTTCTATGTGGTCACTCATCTATTTACTAGATTTACTAGATTTTGCTTAGTCTAGTACTAGAACTCAGATTGCTTACAGTATCTGCTGTTTTTTTTTTTTTTTTTTGTTTTTTTTTTACTGGTTACTTATATCAACATAAGATAGTATGAACTTTGGGTAGAAAACTTTACAAATTACATTAATTAGCATGCGCACACATGTAATATAATGGCCGAAGGATTTCGTTTTATATATCTTGCCTGTGGGTTTAGTTAGGCTGAGAACCTGGAGGTGCCCGTGGCGTAGTCGTTATCGCCGTAGGAAATGAACACGGCGATACGAGTTCAAATCCTGGACGAGACTGATTGCATTTCACATAGCACTAATACCCTTGGGAAAGGTATGAATCCAATTATTCTCCCTCCAGCTATGGGTAAATAGTAGGACAGACTAGGTTCTTCAGCCTTGGTTAGGCAACTAGTCTAGGAGAAGGAAAACTCTGAACTCAAACCTGGTAAACTCCGCTTAAAAATTGACCTTGTGTCATATCCTGCCCGAGCGGAGGGGTTGGTAAATAGTACCTTTCGGCTCAGCACATGGGTTAGTTAGGTGCAAACTTGAGCGCAGGTGTTAACGCACGCGCGGGGAGGATGAGTTGTTCACAGATGTCAAAATAAAAATCCCAGATAGAAAATTGTGACTTGGGAATGTGAATGACGTCATGCACCGGAAGCGCGTGCGGAGGATTTGGGGGATTTTGAAGAAAGTCAGTGAGTTGAGTCTTGCTGTCTGAAGAAGAAGGGTGACTTTAGCTAGCTCGCAGTGGCCTTGTGGCGGGTGCAACACGTCTTGTGGGGTGGGGGCAGATGGAAAAGCCAGCATAGAAAGATTGTGCCTCGTTTTCCTTATGTCGAAAAATCTTTAAACTCAAAAGTAATAAAAAGTTTCGTACCTGAACTAAGAATTTGTAAGTGTTTTTCGTGTTTCGGGATTCGCATATTCATGTATGGCTATGTTACACATATTCTCAAGAGCATTAGCACGAAGTGAAACACAAACAGCCTCATCTAGGATTCGAACTTGGATCACCGGTTAAGTTTCTTCAAATGATAACCATTCGCCCGGGGGTGCACTTTAGCGAAGGGTTAACGGTTGCCACTCGCGTAATGCAAAACTCTTCGAACGAACTGAAAACTTGGGTATCCGATAGCGTAAAATGCAAACAAACGAAAGTTAATACATATACGTTAAATTCCCAAGCTGAGTTGACGGGTATGTCATTAGCCTGACGTAAAGTTAGGCGGGCTTCGATCCTGGGTTAGAGCGTCTCCCGTGTCTAGCCACACTGAAGAGTTATAGTACAATGAAACAGTCTGTCGCTGGAAGACAATATATATATATATATATATATATATATATATATATATATGTATATATATATTATAATGGCGTTGGTTGTCAGTAAATCACTTTATCATATTTACCCAACCCCTCCGCTCGGACAGGATATGACACAAGATCCAATTTTTTAAGCGGAGTTTAACAGGTTTGACTAGTTGCCTCACCAAGGCTGAAGAATCTAATCTGTCCTACTATTTACCCATAGCTGGAGGGAGACTAATTGGATTCATACCTCTCCCAAGGGCATTAGTGCTATGTGAAATGCAATCAGTCTCGTCCAGGATTTGAACTCGTATCGTCGTGTCCAATTCCTACGACGACAACCATTACACCACAGGCACCTCCTTCAGTAAATCACTTTATGGTTATGTGCCGAACCAAGTGCAATATAATATGGAGAGTGCTCAATATCTAGGATAGAGCTATGATATAATAATGATAATATATAAATATATTTTAGATATAGATATATATTTAATCCATGGAAAATATGGAAAATATTGATTAAACATATATATATATCTAATATATATTTATTTATTATCATTATCATTATTATACATACATATATATATATATATATATATATATATATATATATATATGCAAGGTGTGACAGCAATACCTCTTACAGTTTAGACTATCATTTGTGAGGTGCAAACTAACTTAAGTGATAATGGTTGCTCCAACTGACTAATGTCTTCCTATTTTTCCAGATAGGATCAGTTATGATCAAAGTATGGACCGGTACACACAGTGCATTTACTGCTGAAACGATTTTTTGAGACGGATGAATTTGTAATTTCTACTAACAGAGCCTTTCTTGGTCATTTTGTTGTATCTTGACCTTCGACCCGGCCAAAAATGCCATTCCAAGATGATGCACCGGAACGAAGTGACACATTCTAAAGGCAGTTATGAGAGGAAATCGCGTGGGCGGAAATTGGCTGATGAAATGGGACGAGGTAAAAAAAATTCCCATGGTACACTCATAGACTGATGCACCGGAAGAGAGTGACCCGGGAACTGCATGACAGTTATTTCCGCTGGATGACGATCAATCATGCCATTCCAAAGATCGTGTAGGTGATTGAATGGGCGTTGAACTATTATATAACTCAGTCAAGACCGAAGTTCGAGTTCCAGTTAGAGTTGGAGGTGGAGTAGACGAGATGTGGTAGGTAAAGCCACATCAGGCCGAAGGGGCTTTGGGGCCCCTGATGAGTTGCAGTTAGAGATCGGACGGAGTTAAAGACGAGATGTGGTAAGGAAAGCCACGTCAGGCCGAAGGGGCCATTGGGGCTCTGATGAATGGGGTCCAGGGAAGTTGCTGATAAGATGCAGTAAAGAAAGCCATCACCCAGCAGAGTGAGCCCCTGGGCCTCCGGTTGAGCATCTGGAGAACGAGAAAGACACAACGTTGCCGGCCATAAGAGTGGAGGTCAAAATATTGAAGTTTCTCTTCGGTCTCCAGCTCCCTCTCACATACAAATCTTACAGTGAGAGGTATATTTTGTTAAAGAAGTCTTCCTGCGTCTGTCTTTATCATTGTATCGTTATGATGCTGTAGATGACAATATAACAATTTTTTGTTCCAGATAGAAAATAGACACTACTAATGTTAGAATAGAGACCACCACGTGGAGAATGTCATTTTAAAACTGATTTGAATGAAACCTGTAGCTCTTTATTTAAACACCAGTATAACATTTTCTAGATATCAGTTTCCTTTGTCTTTTTTTGTCAATCTTTAAAAACTTGCGATGATCATAACTGATCGTATCTCATAAAAAATGATAAGATGGAGCTACTATTGCCTCTTGCCTAAATTCGTTTTCATCTCAAAGGTTACAGTTTAAAATATGAGAAATACTTCTGTTGCGGTCATTATATATATATATATATATATATATATATAAGAGTTGTGAGAAAACGAAGCAGTCTGTCTGTGGTTGAAAATATATATCCCCTTCACGTGAGTCGATCACTCGAGTAGGGAATTTGCCTCCAATCATATTCGCTCATTAATTGAGCAGTCCGGTAGCCGAAAACCTATATATAAAAAGTTTGACGTAAAAAAATTCCTTCGCTTATTCTGAAAATAACGATGACTCTGGGGTAAGATATCCGACTGACGTAAAGTCAGCCAGGATTCGATCTCATCTGGAAGCGTCTCGCGGTTCTGGCCTCACTAAAGAGATTTGATTCAATGTAACAGTCTCTCTGTAGATGACAATAAATATATATATATATATATATATATATATATATATATCGTCTTATATTCAACGCTCTGATTCCAGTGACACCAAACAGTATATGACTATAACACACAATAATAACGCTGATCAATCCACATCTGCTAAAATGCAAAAAAAATCAATAACACCAAAATCATATTTAAAAATAACTAAAGCACTTACAAATCCTCGCAGTCATTAGTATTGAAAATAGGCAAATATAAATGAAATAGCATTCGACAATGATATTAATATACTAAACATCTTCAACAACTAACATACTTTCCAAAACACCCCCATCAATGATAAACCCTTCCAACAAGATACATATCAAACCCAAACTAAACAATACTTACAAATAGATAATTCCTCAGACATCACGAAATTCCATCGCTTGGGTTTGTCTTGGGTGGGGGGTTACGAGTGATTTGCCCGGTCGCATAGTCCATACCCCCAAGAAATACTTGCTTTACTGGGCTGAGTTGATAGCTTGACGTCTGGGGTGCCTTAATATGGGGAATGCTGAAGGGACTAAGCATTGTTTGATTTAACCACACATGAGTCTCGATTCGTACGCGGTTGCTTAACGACCATTTGTCACATCCTGACTGGGTACGAAGTCAGTCAAATACCACGAAAAATAATCCCCTCGATATGATCTAAATCACTTAAGAGCAGAACTTATGGTAACTCTTCTATGAACTGGACCCTGATAAAAAGAAACTACAGAGAAAGTAGGAGAAGAGAAAACATAAAACCATAAAGAAGAAAGTTCCGAGGTATTTTATCAATCCTGTATGCGCTGGGTTGGGTTTCATGGCCAATCAAAACCATTATAGCTAATTTAATGGTAAAGCCTCTTTATACACACACACACACATATATATATATATATGATTTGGTTTGGTTTCGTATGGTTTTATGGCATATCAACTATTGTAGGTTATTTAATGCCAAATCCTCTTTATACATATATATTAAGTATATATATTAAGTTTGTATGGGTTCGATGGCATATCAACTACTGTAGGATATTTAATGGCAATGCTTCTTTATACATATATTTATCAAATATATATGATTTGGTTTGGGTTGGTTTGGTTTTATGGCATATAAACCATTGTAGGTTATTTAATGCCAAATCCTCTTTATACATATATATTAAGTACTTATGTTTGGTCTGGTTGGGTTTATGGCATATCAAATCCCTTGTTGGTTATTTAATGGTAAAGCCTCTTTATACATATATATTAGGTATACATGTCTGGTTTGTCTGGGTTCGATAACATATCAACCATTGTAGGTCATTCAATGCCAGATCCTCTTTATACATATATATATCATATATATATATGATTTGGTTTGGTATGTTTTTATGGCATATCAAACATTGTAGGTTATTCAATGCCAAATCCTCTTTATACTTATATATATATATATATATATATATATATATATGATTTGGTTTGGTGTGTTTTTATGGCATATCAACCATTGTAGGTTGTTAAATGCCAAATCCTTTTAATACATATATATTAAGTATACATATTTGGTTTGTCTGGAATCGATGGCATATCAACCATTGTTGGTTATTTACTACCAAATTCTCTTTATGCATGTATACAAAATATATGACCAGTAAATACATTTTGTAGATAACATTTTAAAATTTGCCTGAGATCATTTTTCTTTTCGTTTTTCAAAAATTGTTTCCAGTATTTCTAACAGGAACAATTCTATTCGAAAAGGATCATTTGTTTGCCAACTGTGATGTAGACTCAAGTATTGCTATGTATCACTAACATTTCAATTAGACATCAGTCATTTGTTTACACACAGTTAAATTTAAAAACAGTTCTATTTCAAACAATTCAATTTAGCATAAGTCATTTGTTTACATACGGTTAAATGTAAAAACAGTTCTATTTCAAACAATTCAGTTTAGCATAAGTCATTTGTTTACATATAGTTAAATGTAAAAACAGTTCTATTTCAAACAATTCAATTTAGCATAAGTTATTTGTTTACACACGGTTAAATGTAAAAACAGTTCTATTTCTAACAATTCAGTTTAGCATAAGTCATTTGTTTACATACGGTTAAATGTAAAAACAGTTCTATTTCTAACAACTCAATTTCAAGTCATTTGTTTGCACAGAGATTAAATGTCAAACAGTTCTGTTTGATCCATTGATAGGACCCTATCAACTATTACCATTTCTGGTCAAAGTGGATCTGGGAATGAGGATAATGAAGGAGTACTCAACATTCCCCAAAGCTCCAAGATTAAAACCTCACCATCAGATTATTTAGTGTCCTATCCAGGACACTTGTCTTACCCCTCTGCAGAGATGCAGTCGATGTATTCTACCGCCCCAACCGACAGGGCTGAGCCGAGCGGTCTGAGACCAAGTTTAACGTAAAGTTGGACGGGTTTCGATCCCGGCTTCGAGCGTCCAACGTGTCTAGCCACACTGAAGAGTTCTGATAGAACGAAACAGTCTGTCTGTGGATGACAATATATATATATATATATATATATATATATATATATCGTAAATCCACTTTCTTTTTTCTCTCTGTCCCTATAACTTTCTAGTTAGTTAATTTCCTTACCTAAATTTATGCTTTTTTTCTCTTTCAATTTCTCTTTCCATCAAAATAATTCGCTGTTCGGACAGAATAGCCGGCCGCAGCACTCGGATCCAAGCTAATAACCACAGATACAACACTCTGATCTTAAGCTGAAGTACTGATCCATACCGACAATGTTCTAACAATTTGATGGATATTATACTCAAATAAAATAACTGCTGAATGCAAACTTTTGGGTGTTGAAAATGAATTAGAGCTGAGTTTTGTTTTTAACATTGGACAAAGTGGCTCTCGTCCTGAATTTTCGGGTTTGATAAATAGAAAGTATTTTTGGCACATCTTGTTTGAAAAAATTGCAGACGTCGTTAACCAAAACATTTGATTTCTTTTTACAGATTTAGATATCTTCACTAGTTAAGAGACACCGACAGTTGGATAGATGGGAAAAGTCTAAGAAAGATAGATAGTTAGATGGATAGACAATGAACAAACTTATACAAACAGATAGATAGATAGTGAGAGAAATAAAAAGAGAGAGAGAAAAAAAAACAGACTCAGATAGATAGATAGATAGATAAATAGATAGATAGATAGATAGATAAAAAAAGAGACATAGAGAAGCAGACATATATATATATATATATATATATATGGGAGGTGCCCGTTGTGTAATGGTTATCGTCGCAGGAATTGGACACGGTGACACGAGTTTAAATCCGGGACTGATTGCATTTCCCATAGCACTAATACCCCTGGGAAAGGTATGAATCCAATTATTCTCCCTCCAGCTATGGGTAAATAGTAGGGCAGACTAGGTTCTTCAGCCTTGGTGAGGCAACTAGTCTAGGAGAAGGAAAACTCTGAACTCAAACCAGTTAAACTCCGCTTAAATAAATTGACCTTGTGTCATATCCTGCCCGAGCGGAGGGGTTGGGTAAATATGATATATATATATATATATATATAGGGTATTATTCGGTCCAGTTAAACCAGAGTTGGGAGTAATTCCTTCAGGACAAGAAAATCATTCAAGAGCTGAACATTTAAATTTTCCTGGTAGAGAGCTCAATGCAATTAATTTTACAGAGCAATACTTTCTTTAAAGAAAAAGCCAAAGACCGGTTATTTTAGGATTATAAATTTATTTTCATCCTGTTTTTCGTTTCTGGTGTGAACCAAAAACACGAAGAAAAATATAACAGGACTTCTTCAGATCTAATGGATAAATAAAACAGAATAGACACGGGGGGAAGGGAGAGGAAGAGAGTTGAAGAGTTACCTCCTTGTTTTATTGAGTTTCCGTTTTTTTATTTACCTATTTATTTTATTTTCAAAATTCTTCCGTCAGTTATAATTACGGTAATTTAACTTTTGTTATTTATTTTATTCTATTTATTTTCTTTTCTTGTTAAGTTCGATAAATAACTTTTATGTTCTATGTCAATGTATATATATAAGTCTGTTTCTATATATATATGGGATTGAACCCAGGTATCCCGGACCATTAGCAAACACTCTACCCATTTGACCAATGAGCCGGTAAATTATATATATCATGATCATCACGTAGCAATGATAGTATGGTGTTCCCTGACACTCTCTAACCATTCATCTATATCGTCCATCACTCCTGGTAGGTCTTCGAGACTGCATCCAGTGTCCACACAGGTCTGATGTATGAAAGTATTTGCTTGTCGGCGAATACTGGCGTGTCACTATTTCTCTAATAGTACTTCACACGTCCTGGATGGTTTGTGAGATTAGCTGTAAGTGGTCGTACAGCTACTGTTTTATCAGTGCTGCTACCAAAATTTGTACAAAACAGCATGTAGCATTTTAGGGTTTCTCCATGGGTTTCGTGGGAGTCCAGGTGGTGGCTCCATACAATAGTATTGACACAGTCACAACTTTGAAGAAATCCAGTTTTATCTTTATCAGAGAGATCAGATTTCTATATGATCAATAACCTAGCAGTCAAAGCTTTTGCTATCTAGCTATCTAGCTATCTTTGTTTATCATATTTACCAACCCCTCCGCTCGGGCAGGATATGACACAAGGTCAATTTTTAAGCGGAGTTTAACAGGTTTGAATTTAGAGTTTTCCTTCTCCTAGACTAGCACTAATACTAGGGTATTAGTGCTATGTGAAATGCAATCAGAATCGTCCAGGATTTGAACTCGTATCGTCGTGTCCAATTCCTACGACGATAACCATTACACCACGGGCACCTCTAACTATCTTTGTTTATATGTCTCTATCAATTCATATGTCTGTTCATTATCTATCTATCTATCTATCTATCTATCTATCTCAGGCTTTTCCCATCTATTAAATTATCCGTGTCTCCTAACTAGTGAAGATATCTAAATCTGTAAAAAAAAATCAAATGTTTTGGTTAAAGATGGTGCAATTTTTTAAACGACAAGATGTTCCTAAAATATTTCTTGTTTATCAAACCCGAAAATTCAGGACAAGCGCCACTTTGTCTTTTTCTAGACGTATGTTGATATCACTTTTCAGTAAATGAGATATTACTGCTGAGGTATGTGAACTAGTCTACTAATTCCAGTGGCTTTCCACTTTAAATGGAGATGGTTTAATCTTGTTCAAAACATATGAATTCTGTTATATTTGTGTTCATATAGAGGCTAGTGCTTCCAAATGCTTGCACCAGTTGGGATTCGGCTCGGGTTGGTGCATTTTCAAGAAGCGTTAGATCATCTGCGTTGTCTGCGTCTGTTAATGTATCTGAGTGATATTGCCTTCTTTAGAGTGAAACCATTTTAATGAGTTCTATTGAAGCTCGAAGTACGTAGTCTCTACGGAATTTTAAAATATATGACGCTAAAGAATCTTCTTGCAAGACTCCTGCGATAATGTCAAAAAAGTCAATGTCACCATCAGGTAAGCCTACCATTGCTTTCGTATTTTCTAAAGCATCATCATCGTGGTAAGTTTCTTTATGGAAACACTATGCAAGTAGTGTCACGTGGTGTCCCGCTGAGACGATAGAAATAAGATTACTACTATCCTCGTGTTTGAATTGGCAAGCCATCAGAGAATGGCCGTTAAGACATGAAAGAATGTGGGTCAATTCCAAAGTAACAAAGCCAAGTCAGAATGGAAAAACAGATGTTTGTACTTGGTGACCTGATGGAAAAAGAATGGGACTTGGGTGACATCTAGTAGCCCTAAAAAAATCGCCTGACCAGGGGGAAGAAGAGAGAAGCCAAATGATTGGCTGGGACCCCAAAACGGAAGTGGGGACTCCTTCCCGTCAGCGGAAATAGATAATAAGAAAGTTAGTTGTTGGACAGGGTTCGTGGCGGACGGAACCAAAGCCAAGTACTCCGGGTAAAAGAAGACAAAAAGAATATCTCGCACACGAAGGAGCCATTTCTTCAAGCCAGTATTAAAAATAGCATAAAGTCTATTAGCCCGTAAAAGAAGAAAGATTCTCCACAGGAATCCATCTAAATAAGATAAGTAACTTTGGGACTGTTTCTCCTTATACCCAATATTATATGCTCTCTCTCTCTCTCTCTCTCTCTCTTTCAGTTTGAAGAAAAACGAAAGAAAAGAAAAGAAAGACAGTTATGTTCATGGACTATTCATTTAGGATATATTTGACACGTTAAAGGTGTATATCTATGTGTAAAAAAAGATTGATATATTTTAATGTTCCCACGTGCTTGCAGTTGTTATTTGCAGCGTCTGCTACGAATTTGTTATGTCATATTTCTTTTTCAGCTTCTATTCGCCTTATGATATGCTCGCTTAAAATTGTCCTATAAATTCCTTCAAATTCTTATACGGGGAATCGGAGTTGCCGACTACTACAATTAATATTATTACGTCTAAACCTAGAGGTCCATATCTTCCATTGTTCTAGGAGAGGAAGTCTAGCGGCCTGGGTGGGTGTGTGTATAGTGTGAAATTTGGAACCCCTTGCCTGCGGCAGTCAGTCTGGCCATAAATTAATCCCCCACATAATATGCCAGTTCTTTTGTGCCCGAGAAAAAAACTCTGAACGAGGACTTATTCTATGAGGGATCAAGTGTCAATCTGCCCCGTCTTCACACGTGCGAAAATAAAGTCCTGTTTTGGGATTTTAAAGAATATGCAGTCACAGACGGGGGGCTCGTCCGGGATTATTATTATTATAAATAATTATTATTATAAATAATATTTATTTCTTTAAGTCGTATGACAATTCCTGCCGTCTAAATCTGCCCTGGGAGACCGAAAGATAACTGTTGAGATAACTGTTTGGGAAAATTAAAAAAAAAAAATAATAAAGAATGGACAAAATAGAGAACTTCCTAAAAGAACCCTCTATGGAAAAGTTGGAGAGGCTGAGAAAAAGTGAGATAGTGAAAATTGGCGAGAAGCTTGAGTTAAATGTTCTGAATACTACGAGGAAACATGAACTCGTTAGAAAAATAGCCGAGCACATGGTGGACGAATATATATTCGAGGAAGTAGCATTGGAAGAGCTACCAACGGAAATAATAAGAATGACACCAGAACAAATTGAACTGGAGAAAATTAAAATACAGGCCCAAATGGAACTACAGAGAAACAAAATGGAACTGGAGAAAGCTAAAATTCAGCAAGAAACAAGGTTGCGAGAAGTCGACTTGGCAATAAGCAGACCCGAAGGAAGCCATGACAGTTTCGAAGTAACGAAGCAAGCGAGGCTAGTCCCAAAATTTGAAGAAGCCAATGTGGACGAATACTTCGCACATTTTGAGCGAACTGCACTAAATCTCGGGTGGCCAAGAGAATATTGGTCAATGCTACTCCAGACTGTACTGGCAGGAAAAGCACAGAGAGCATATGCAACACTGCCCACAGAAAATTGCGCTGACTATGATTTGGTGAAAGCAGCGGTTCTTAAAAGCTTCGAATTGGTTCCCGAAGCTTATAGACAGAAATTCAGAACATAGAGAAAAACGGAAAACCAGTCTTATGTGGAATTTCTGCGAGAAAAGGAGAATGCGCTGGATAAGTGGTGTGACTCTAAGAGGATAGACGGAGACGCTGAAAAACTCCGGCAGCTAATATTAGCTGAAGAATTTTTAAACTGTGTGCCAGAAGAAGTCAGGGTTCACCTAAGTGAAAGGAAAACTGACGTGAATTATGAAATGGCCGCACTAGTAGACGAGTACATCCTCACACACCGAAAAACGAAGGAAAAAACGTACACGGAAAGCAGAGTGAAATTTAAAACAGAGTTAAGCCCAGAAGGAAGACCTAAGGCAGAGAATAGAAGAACCTTCCAAAGTAGCAGCAGAACAGTGGTCTTCTACAAATGTGGAAAGGCTGGGCACATAGCCATAAGGTGTCAGCCAGGCAAAGGTCCGGAAAAAAAACAAACCCAGCCGAGAAAACCACAGGGAGCTGTCACGACCGCTAGAGTAGACAAGTCTTATCGACCCTGGACGAAAAAAGGGGTGATAAGAGGCCCGCATGGAGGACCAGTGGAAGTATCAATTTTACGAGATACAGGAGCATCTCAGTCGTTACTTCTACGAGAGAAATTACCTAAAGGAGTAATAGAAGCAACACGTGAGACTGTGATGATAGAGGGTATTGGCGGAAAAAGGGTAAAAATACCGCTACGTAAAATAACCCTAAAGTCCAAGTGGAAAAATGGACCAATTCAAGTTGGTGTGGTAGATAAGCTACCTATGAAAGGAATCTCCCTCATACTTGGAAATGAAGTAAAAACTAAAAAGTGTCACCCGTGTAAGATGGCGAAAATGAGCGCCAAAAATGAAGAAAGAAAGATGGCGAGAATGAACACCAAACATGAAGACAAGATGGCGGCAGAGCCACGTGCGAGACAAACTACGTAGTCGCTCGCAGAGAGGGAAGGTGGAAAGCAAAGAAGTGAAGCGTCCACATCTCAAGAAACCAAAAGATAAAGGGACCGGTCATGAGAGAAGAGATGAAACTCCAAAGAATAATGGGAATAAATTCTCTAACACTTATCGAGAGGATAAGAGAAAGATGAGAGAACCCTCACAAATGGCTAAGGAAGAATTTAAAAAGGGCGACGAGGTCCTGCTACAATCCCCAAATAAAGGACCACACTGTGGTGGAAGATATATTGGTCCATATACAATATCACAGAGAATAGACAAGAGGACATTTAGAATCGATACCAACGAGAGAAGGAAGAAGACACGAGTATGTCATGCAAATAAATTAAAGAAATATGTCCGTCAAGAAGGCCCACCTCGCAAAATTAAGAACTCGGAAACGCCGAATAAATTCGAGGAAAAATTAAGACATTTGTCTGTTTCAGAGCGAAGGGACTTAGAGAAATTGATTAAAAAATACCCAGGTTTATTTCTCTAACGTCCCACGAAAATGTAGTAGCAGAATATTCTTTCATAGTGTTGAGGAAAAGAAAAGAGAGAGAGAGAAACTGAGGGAGAGGAATTCTCGTCCCCAATGTTGAAATATGAGAGGGACGAGAAAGAGGTTCGTCAACAAGTGACGAAGAGGGGAAAGAGAGAAAAGAAAAGGAAAATTTTCTCCCCAAAGCTTGATAATTAAGATTATAAAGTCGTCAAAAATGACGAAGAAAGAAAGAAAAAGGAATTTACCTCCTTAAGGTTGAAACGTGAGACGGCCAAAAAAGCCGGGAGAGAAAAAGAAAGAAAGGGAGACAAGATTAAAGAAAAAGAAAGGGAGAGAGAGAGAAAGAAAGAGAAAAGGAATTGTCTTCCTCTATGGTGAAAATTAGAAAGGACGAAAAAAGGAAAAGGAAAGAATTCGTCAAAGCGTGAAGAAGAAAGGGGAATAAAAGAAAAGTAAAGTGAAAAAAAAAAGAAAAAGAAAAGGAGAGAGAACAGTGAAATGGATTACCTTTTTTATGTTATTTCTGTTATCCCTTTCTTCTCTTAAGTGTGAGGATGTCATGTGGTGTCCCGCTGAGACGATAGAAATAAGATTACTACTATCCTCGTGTTTGAATTGGCAAGCCATTAGAGAATGGCCGTTAAGACATGAAAGAATGTGGGTCAATCATAAAGTAACAAAGCCAAGTCAGAATGGAAAAACAGATGTTTGTACTTGGTGACCTGATGGAAAAAGAATGGGACTTGGGTGACAGTAGTATTTGCTCCATATCTCCTCTGTGTATCGAATCAAATGCTTTAGAGAAATCTACGAACAATTGTGAGGCCTCGAGATTTTTGGCACGAACTTCTTCGATGAATAAATGGATAGTCACAATCAGGGAGTTTGTGAATCGATTTCTCCGAAAGCTATTCTGGTTTTTCCTTAAAATTTTCTCGAGTTCAGGTCGGATACGATTGAAAATAACCTTATCAGCTATAGCAGTTAGAGTTATGCCTCTGTAGTTCTTTGAGATTCCGAGGTCACCTTTCTTGGGGAGGGGGGGATGCAATTTTTTTCCATTTCTCTATCTTGCCTTTTTTGCGTAACCGAAGAAGTATGTCGTCAAATTTACTTGTCTTCAATACTTTAGGGAGCATTGCAGTTTTTCAGCTTTTAATTTTGTTAAGTATTCTGTAACGTTCTTCCTTCATAAATTCGCCAAGTTTGATGTCTAGTTGGCTATCAATATGTTTTATTATGTTTATCAGTGATTTCAGTTGGGTTCTGAGCAATTTTTTCCAATGTTCTTTCCACTTTTGAAGTCTTTCTTATTGGTAGGCAGCTTTTAGTTTTGCCCTCGTGATGCTTCTCCTTCCACTCACTTTATTTGTTGTCTGTCATACTAATTGTGATTGTTTATCTTTTGCAAATATCTGATTTTATTTGTTTGGCCTTGAATGTAATGTAGTTGTTCGTTTTAGTATGTGTTAATTAAATAGCATAGAGAAAATACAACCGAGAATGATGTGTGCTAAATCTAATGGCAACCACCACGCAAAAATCGTCTCTTGTGACAGTCCTACCAATTCCAGAGATGAAACAGACATCACTACCTTCTACAACAAGCTATCTTCCCTTGTCCGACACGTTACCAAACACAGTGTTCTGAGACACAGACAAAAACGGAAATAATAAATTCTATTTATACAACTATTGGAGGTGCCCGTGGCGTAAAGGTTATCGTCGTAGGAAATGGACAGGGCGACTCGAGTTCAAATCCTGGACGAGAATGATTGCATTTCACATAGTACTAATACCCTTGGGAAAGGTATGAATCCAATTATTCTCTCTCCAGCTATGGGTAAATCGTAGGACAGACTGAGTATTTCAACCTTGGTGAGGTAACTAGTCTAGAAGGAAAACTCTGAATTCAAACCTGTTGAACTCCGTTTAAAAATTGACCTTGTGTCATATCCTGCCCAAGCGGAGGGGTTAGTAAATAGGATTTATACAATTAGCCAAACAGAAATACTGAGTATCTAGCAGTTTTTTTCACGAGATTTTCATATGTCTAAACACTTAATTAAAAAAGGACGTGAATAAATAGCGCTTTGAACTGCTCTTTTGAAGGAATATCTTCAAATCACAAAATTGTCTCAGGAAAGATTCACATGGGTCGATGCAGAAATTAGAAGCAAACAGTTAAAGCTTCACAATATGATTTGTCCTCACTTTCGAATCGTGATATAAGCAACCAATATACAGTAACTGAAAGAATCAAGTTTGATATTCTACAGGAGGCATATGAAAATTTTCTTAACACACATATAGAAGCACCAACCGAGTGCATAAAAGCCAAACCAAGAGCGAAATGTAGCGTTCTCTGGGGGTCAATAGCAGTTAGGGAAAAACGAGATAACAAGTAAAGGCATCGTTACTTAAGAAAAGAAGCCCAACCAATGCCAATGCGCAGAAACTTAAGAAAGTCAAGAGAAAACTACCCCCCATATATATATATATTAATATAAATAGATAGGAACAGATTTAAACAGACAGATAGATAGATAGATAGATAGATATGAGCAGACTGAGATGAGTAGATAGGAATAGAGTGTGATGGATAGATATGAATTGACGAAAATAAATAAATATGAATATACATACACATACACGCACAAATACACTCACACTGATAGATAGATAGATAGATAGATAGAAAAGAGTGACATTGATATATGAATACATGACTGAGATCTTTTTTTTTTTTTTAATATTTATACTCTCAAATAGAGAGAGAGAGGGGAGCACATTTTGCCCAATAAAAAAACAGAAACAAAAAAATAGTCCATTCAAAGAAAAATTATTATCCTGTCCTAGATATAGTTTTTTTTTTTCAATAATCAAGCGACTAACATAGCGTAAATTCGGTCATTGTAATTATTATAGATAGAAGAAGTGGCGGCATTTTTGTGTCCACAATTATCTCTTTATGACTTCCGGTAAATAGGATTTTTAATTTCAGTCTATTTTACTAGAACTTTAACTTAATTAGATAAATATAAGCAGACTGATGTTTATATATATATATATATACATGTGTGTGTGTGTGTGTGTGTGTGTGTACATATGTATATATATATATATATAGATAGATAGATAGATAGATAGATAGATTGGCTGAGATAGATAAATATAAACAGAGAGAGAAACGAAATGGCTGAGACAGATATATATGAACAAGAAAAAAATTTCCTTCGAATAGACAAAAACGCACATATATACACACATGCACGTGTAGACATACACACACATACAGACATACCTATGCAGACACACACACATACATACATCCATATGCAGACAGACAGACACACACACGCACACACACTCACACATACATATACACAGATAGAGAGGGTGAGAGAGACGAAGAGAGAGAGAGAGAGAGAGAGAGAGGAGAGAATGAGAACGATTGAGACAAAATTGAATTGAATGAATTACTTAAATTATCGTATCGACAAAAGATGTTGGCAAATGTCTAAAAGGCAATTTCTTTGTATTTTTGATTAGCCATGAAACATACTGATTAAAAGATGACGTCACTTGATTTTCACAATATACCGGAAAGAAGTTGTTAAGCACTTTAAAACCGTCAAAACGTCACGATTTCTGATTGGCCAAGAATTGTTTCCGAGAAAATGCCTTCTATTTTGAGCACGTTTTTTTCGCTATTTTCGTCCATTGCATAAATAAGTTAGCATTTTCGCTAGCAACGCATGTAAGCGCATGTATACTAATCTCATAAAAATCTACACCAGCGTAGGCGATTGACTTTTTGCACGTCACTGATGTTGCCTATGTAGTCCATCTTTCATTGGCCCGATTCACGCACGACGAGGCTGAACACGGTCCTTTTCATTCCATGCGTTGAAGGCAGTGTTGAACGTGACTTGTCACTCATTGTCACCAATGCTGAAACGCATAACCACCGCCTATATGTTTACATATCCATAGTGTTTTCTCTGCAAACATTCAACAAGCGTCGATGAATGTCAATGATATATATAATGTAAATGGAAAAAACTTTTACGGTCATTATAAATTTGGTTCGATGAGTTTTTCCTCGTTTTTGTTCATTGTTTTATTCCCATTTTTATTTGCCTGATTCTTCCCCTTATATATATATATATATATAAGGTAAAAGTAAAGTTGGCGACCGAAAGGTCCCTTTTCAATATCTACTACACCGATCTGTAGGGGTGGGCGCCACTCCTTTCCCTGGATTACTCCACTTTACCCTTGATCCTTACCTCATAATGCTGAGTGTTAAGCAAGACGGCATCAAGTACCATTTTTTAAGTCTTTGGTATAACTCGACCTAGGATTGAACCCCAGTTTCCTGGGCCATTGACGAAGTCTCTACTCATTATGGCAATGGGCCGGTATATATATATATGTATGTGTGTGTGTGTGTGTCTATGCGTGTATATATATATATTTATATATATAACATTTCTATTTAGAGCTATTCGGTTTAGTCATATAGTTCTATTTTAAACTATTCAGCGTAGTATACGAATAGTTTTTGTTTACACATGTTTAAATATCAAAACAGTTTTATTTCAAAAATTCAGTTAAGCGTTTGTACAATTTCACAGGAGTACATCGCTTATGAGATCGTCCTTATTTCTCCGGCAGTGTTCCACATATCTTCTTTGTCTAATTCGAATGGTTATTGAGATGGACGGTAGGTGGCAGTACTGCTGCAGTTTTAATACATATATATATATATATATATATATATATGTGTGTGTGTGTGTGTGTGTGTGTGTGTGTGTGTATTAGTAAGAACGACCCGAAGGCTCGCATATCATTAGCTACTACAATGAGGTGTAGAGGAGGGCGCTACTCCTTTCCCTGGATTGTTCCACTTTGTCCTTGATTCGTACCTTATAATGCTGAGTGTTAAGCTAGGAAGCATCGGGTACTATTTTTCGTCTTTTTTATGACTCGACCTGGGATTGAAACATATATATATATATATATGTATGTATATGTCTATATAAATACACATGTATATATGCATACATACACGCACACACACATATATATATATGTGTGTGTGTGTGTGTGTGTAATTAGGAAATACACTAATCTTTAAAATAAATGTCGAACACTAATTACGTCACAGATTTGAAATAGAACCCAACGAACGGAAATAAATTGTTAAAAACGTTTTTTTTTTTGTTGTTTCATTTAAAAATGAAATTGAATATAATTCAGAAGATACAATATAACATTAAATGCTCTGATGATGGTTTAATGCAAAAACTGAAAAATTTAACGTTGGCACATAATTCAACTGTAAATAAAATCACCCTCTGAATACCTTGTTTTTCATATCTGTGCATTTACATTGATAGATAGATAGATTGATAGATATTAACGGAGAGTGATTGATAGATTCGAACACACGCACACACACACATATATATATATATATATATAAAGAGAGAGAGATGAACAGACTGGGATAGATTGAAACTGAGTTTTTTTTTAAATAAGCGCAAAAACTCACCGTTGTTGGAATTTATTGTTCCCTTGCGTATATTAAACACTGACTTCCGTAAGAGAAAACTTTTTGTTATTTAAATTAGATTTAAATTATAATTAAATTCTAAATCTTTGTTTCGATTTCTAAGTTGAATTTTCTCTAAACTAGATTACAACCGGTTCAATGGCCTAGAAGTTAGCGAGTTCGCCAAAGTCCCTGTAGACCGAGTGTTCAATCCCAGGTCGAGTCTTACCGAAGACTTAAAAAATCATACTTGATGTATCCTTGCTTATCACTCAGCCTTATAAGGTACGGATAGAAGGGTAAAGTGGAGTAGCTCTCACTATACTACGGCCTAGTAGCTATTGAAAAGGGATCCTTCGCGTCGACTAGTGCCGCCAATTTTATATATATATACGAGGTTCGTACAAAAAGCTTTTAGCCCTACCGTAGAGAAGAGACATAGCTGAATATTTTGGTTGTGAAAACAGACTACCACTTCTTATTAAGCGAGAAAAACCAATTCAAATTTTTTCTACTTTTATACCACAACAAAAAGGTTCAGCTATGGTTCTTCTTCATGGACTGGACTTAAAATTGTTGGAACGATCCTCGTATATATATATATATATATATATATATATATATATATTCAGTAATAAGACACTGAGATAAAAGGAATCGTTTTTCGTTATTGTCACAAATTTTCATGAAACTTCAACGGCTTTGACATACACAGAAAGTGATTATTTTCCTTGATAATAGTTGTCAAAGTTCCCTTAGTTGTAGCGAAAAGTCATAATTTTTGGCTATAATTGTCTCAGAAATACCATAAAACAGAAAATTTCTCAGAATTTTCTTTTCCTTGGTTTGATATCCTAATTTTCTTATTACTCCTTTGGAAATGACTTCGTTTGCATTCAATAAACGACACCTTGTTCACTCATCTAAAGGTTTACGTTTCGCATGTGATCGACAGGACGCTTTGAATTAAAGTCTCGCTTGACAATCATTCGTGACCATTTCATTCCGCAGTCTCCATTTTTCTTTTCACACATCTGTAATTTCTTCTATCAACGACATCTGTTTAATATCCTACCATCAAGCCAATATTCAATCTGAAATATAACAATAGCATCTCCTTGAAATACCAATATGCTTACCATCTTGTAAATAAATGTCTGCCCGTTCGTATCACTAAAGCTTCGCTATTTTTCGCATGATTCAAACAATACTTTCAGGAAATTTTTGGAGCATCTCTGAAAAGACTTTAAAATGTATTTGACTAAAACTGATTCATTGTATATACCAGTCGTGATGCTGACAAAAAGAAAGACACGGGAACACAAAAAGGTTGATAGAAAAACATATATATTCAAGTAACAGAAACAAGATACAAGTGAACCTTAAATAACACACGAAGATTGATATGTCATTGAACAACAAAAAAAAGAAACAAACAATTACTCGTCTTGAAGAGCATAAAATGGGGAACCAGTTTTCTACAATAATCAAGTATTAAAATGATCCCTCACTTTAGAATAACGTTAAAATACTTCAGAATACTTTTATGATACACCAATGAATCTCCTTACCCCTCAGCTATTGGTCTAATAGTACAACTACTGTTCTTCTACAAGGATAGCTTTGGCATTAAATAACCCATGAAGGTTGATAAGCCATTAATCAAAGAAATTGAAACCGAATCTTGGCTTGCTAGAACATTAGAAACAACATGATACTACAAATTATGAATAGCACTATAATAGTTTCATTTGAGACTGGTATAGCAACCTATCACATATTTTTAATCAAATGGCAAGAAAAAAAATCATATACAAGAACTACCCACAAAAAATAGCAGTTTTGCTTCCAATAAAGTCTTCATCAGATGATGACCCTGGGTTCAAGTATGCTTTCGAAGCCGAAGCATCATTACCACTAACCCAGGGCGCCCCAGCAGTATCTCACAATACTACCAGACTTTATTGGATGGTGTTTGATCTGTACGAATGCCATATCCGTTCAAATGCAGTTAGAGTCTTCTTTTGGATCTTTTTTATATATTCCCTCTTCTTTGCTAGTGAAAGTCCGAGTTTTTTTTAATAATGTAGAGGTTGGGTTCGAAATAAAACCTCGACATCCAATCTCAAGAGGAAATATGTCTGTTGACCGGCCATTCTTAACACACTGCTCACGTAGTTCTTGGTACTTTTCCAATTTACGCTGATGTGCCCAGTCGATGTTGACCAGGTAAGGGATCGTTAATTTAGCTATAACTTTCTTTGAATTAAGTGACCAAATGACGAGATCTGGACGCATGAAATATTACATATAGATGATTTCCCTTATTAACATGAAAAAAAGGTATTTTTCCCCAATATACACTAAGCTTTAATTAGTGGGGCTCACCTCAGATTGCTTACAGGATATCAAGAATACACCCACATAGTTGGCTTTCTTTGTTTAATTGCATATCAACCTTTGTAGGTTATTGATTGCCAAAGCCATTATTCTAGAAAAAAAGTTGTGGTACTATTTAACCCATGGCTGGGAGGATAAGGAGGTTCATACCTTTCCCAAGGGTATTTCCCCGAAAGTGAACATAATAGCACGACTGGAATTCGAACTCGCCTTCTACGATATATATATATATATATATGAAAATGTGCAGAAATGAAAAAATACAAGGTCTTCAGAGGAGGATCTTTTTAGAATTTTGTTAACTAAAGCATCCTTTAAAAACCTTGTGTTTTTTTATTCTGGTACAGTTTTATATAATCAAATTCATTTCAAGTTTTTCCCATAGATATAACGTCAAATTTTTTTTTTCGTTTAAATAAAATTCCAAATAGGTTGTCTAAATATACGTTTTTTATTTCTTTCTTTTTCCCCGCTTCTCTCTATATAACAGTTTCTTTTGTTTTCTCTCTCTCTCTCTCTCTCTCTCCACACACACACACACACACACACACACATATATATATATATATATATATATATATAT
>OY757946.1:31163033-31205533 GCA_963585895.1 Sepioteuthis lessoniana
AGTCTCGATATTTATTGAACGTAATTAAAGTCAGATATATATATATATATATATATATATATATATGTTTGTGTGTGTGTGTGTATGTGTAGGTGTGTGCGTGTGATCGTGCGTATGAATGTACGTGTATTCTTATATGCTCATGTAAATCTTATGGCTCTAGTTTCAAGTATTTGTAAAAGAAATACAATCTGTAGATGAAATGTGCAGCTTCATGTGAAAATTGTATTTTTTTTTTCCAAATACATGAAACTTATAGTCAGTAGGATGTGAGAAAAAATTTATGTATTTTTGGTTATATTCTGCTCTACTAGCCAGTATTTGAGCATTTTTCAGATTTACATAAAAATATTCCCAACGATATGTTTATTTCACCATTATATATATATATGTGTGTGTGTGTGTGTGTGTGGCGGGTCCACAGGGCTTCCTCTCGTATCGTCACAGAACTGCTGTATTTAGGTTCGAGCTGGTCGTCCTGCTATAGCTCGGCCATATGAGGGGTCCATAGGAGTACATCCCTTATGAGCTCGTCCCTGCTTCTCCAGCAGTGTCCTGCATGTCTGGTTCGTCTAACTTTGATAGTTTTCGTGATCGGAAGTAGGTGGCTGTACAGTTGGTGCTTAGTGGGATGTTGCCTCCAAGACTTGTTCAATATCGCTCGCAGCATTCTTGTGTAGTTGCCGTCTAGGCTATTCTCCATCCGTTTAGTTAGCATCCATGTAGTGCATCCATATAGCAGTATCGAGACGACCGCTGCTTGGAAGAAACTGTGTTTCATTTTATCGGTCAGGTCAGACTTCCATATGACTGATAGCTTATCGATAGCTGTGCATGCCTTCGTTAGCCGCGTGTCGATGTCTTTTTTGGTTGATGAGACACTGCTTCCTAGGTTGGTGAATTTGTCTACTAGTTTCAGAGAGCTACAGTCTTGTGTGGAAATGTCGCCTGTTTGATTAAAGCACATGTATTCCATTTTGTGTGCACTGACATGGAGGCCAATGCCTGCGGTGGCTCGTTCCAAAGTATGCAGTAGTGTTTCGGCTTGGACGGGTGTATTTGCCAGAATCGCTATGTCATCGGCGTAGTCGGTGTCGGTAATTGGTTTTGCGGGGTACCTTCTGCTTCTTTTCTTTATCAGCTCGAAGCCGTTTACTTTGATTTTATCAATGTTCTAAGCACGTAATCTAGACAGATGATAAAGAGGTAAGGGGGTAGTTTGTCCCCTTGCAGTACACCTGCTACAATGTCGAAATAGTCTGTGTGTCCACCCGAAGAACGTAGTTTCACTTTGGTGTTTCTATGGAGAATCGTTATTGCTGCGACGGTCTCTTTTGGTATGCCGTATGCTAGTAGGATATATATATTTTTCAGCTGGTCACTCCATTAGAAAAACTAAATGACGGTTTGTTGAGTTTTTCTTCTAATTATATATATATATATAAAGATTCTCAGCATGAACAGCATTTTGAAATTGTTTTAAAATGCGTACGCATTCTAAAATAATTTAAAAAAAAACGTTTTTTTTTTTTTCGGTCTCGTCTTTTTGGATAATGTCCGACACACAGCCAATACGAAAAAATTACATGAATTGACAGCAAAAAAGAAGTGCGGGGAGAAACCAGATACGAAAAAATAAAGAATAAAAGACCATCACCTAGGGGGACGGGAGTGATAAACTATTGTTTTCGCCGTCAATTCATGTAATTTTTCCGTCTTGCCTGTGTCTCGGACATTCTCTAAAAAGACGGAACCGAAAGAAAAGGTCCCTTTATGAATATAATAAGTTGTGATACAACGAAACAGTCTTTCTGTGTATAACAATATGTATATATATATAAGAACAAAACTAATACGACAAATAAGAATATCAGTTTTACGCCGATTATTTTTTGATTGTTGTCAACAAGTTTCAACCTTAGGTGATCGTCAGGAGAGAAAGATTTTTAGGGAAAAATGTTTTTTTTGAAAGTTTCAAAGATTTAAAAAAAGTTGTAAATAGCTGATATACTATAGAAAAAGCTAAGGAAAATGTAGTGTGGTGGGTAATATATATATATATATATATATATAGGTGTGAGTGTATATGTGTGTGTTACCCCAACGTATATATATATATATATATATATATATATACGGGAGTTGTTCAAAAAGTTTCATAAAACGAGAAAAACTTAGATTTTTCTAGTTTTATAATTGGTGATAGTGTGTGGCCACAACAAAAATATTAAGCTATACTCTTCTTTCTGTTTGAGGCTTAAACCCTTTTGAATAACTCCAGTGCTCTCTCTCTCTCTCTCTCACACACACACACACACACGTATATATATATATATATATATATATATGAAAAGGTAGACACAATAGATAAACAAACACAAACACACACATACATGCACACATAAATATAAATATATATATATATATATATATATATATATATATATATATACAGAACATTTTTGGAAAATTTCGGAGTTTCAAGAGTTTTCGGCTGTGTCTTCAGTCATTCCAAAGAATGGTACAACACACACACACACATATATATATATATATATATATATATATATATATATATATATATATATATATATATATATCAGTCAGTGTGTCAGTATCTCTGTGAGTATGTGTGCGTGTGTGTATGTGTGTGTGACTTGTCGTATATAAGGACATAAGTCAAAGGAAACATACATTGAAAAATATAATGTACTAATGTTTGAATTGATATGTCTTTTTTTGGCATACTTCGAGGAAACCTTTCGTCTTCGTCCGTTGAAAATAAAAATGAACAGCCGCTGTGTCGTCCATAAGAGTTAACTTCAAGTTGAATTGTTCCTATGTGTTCGTTTTTGTCTCATTTGTAGCATCCAATCGCCAGGTCTGTTAGAACTGAACAATACGCCGACTGACCTTTCCATTGAGGTAACACTGACCAGTTCGTGATCTGGCACCTAGGGAAGACACGTGACCTGCAAGACTCCACTTTGGCCCTTGCTAGGCTTGATTAGTGGTTGGAGAGGCCCGATTCGATCAATCAGCCAGTTATGTCAAGCCCTTGCACTTATAACGTATTCATTCAATTGTTCTTGCGGCAAAAAGTACCAAACTAATTTTTTTTTTATCTTAAAGATGCTAGAAGGCGGTGACTGAGAGTCAATTGCGCTGAGATAATAATACTCTCAGCCATTTCAATGGCTTTGAGTATTATTATAGAGTGCCAACAAATGATTTATATTAAATAAAATTATTGGCGTTTGCAATTCTTGAAACCATTTAACTGTAAGCAAATAACTGATGTTTAATAGAATTGTTAGTGATACATAACAATACTTGGAACTGTATGTAAATGAATGAGTAATGTTGAATAGAATAATCAGTGTTAAATAGCAATACTTGTAACCACTTCTGTGTCTACAAACAAATGATTAATATTGAATAGAATTATTAGTGTTTGATAGCAAGAAATGAATCTGTTTAACTGTAAAAACAATTGTAATACTTGTGTGACAAGAAATGAGTTATAATTCATTTAAAAATGAAATTACCAACGAACTAATCTTTTTCATATCATGTATATCTATTTAAATGTGTGAAAACAATTGTGAGTTTTCTGCAGCAATACTTGAAACTATTTAACTGTGTGTAAAGAAATAATCAATATTAAATATAATTATTGGTGTTACAATTACTTGAAAACATTTAACGGAAAGCAAATGAGCTCTGACTCGTTTCGAAATAAAATTAGTTACAAACTATTCACTAACAAATTATATATATATATATATATATATATATATATATATATATATATATATATATATATATGCGTGTGTGTGTATGTGTGTGTGATACGTAGAAAACAAGAAATTAAATGGATTCACCAATTACACACGCAAACATAGACTAAATTCATTTGTGGGCTTTTCAATGGGACCCCCGATACTTTTTGAATAAATTACCCAAAACACTTCATGTAATAAATTTGCTACAGCACAAACAAATAAACAAAACGAATTCACAAATTGCTCCCATACAAACAAGGACTTAATATAAGCCTAGAAAGACAATATTTTCTTAAAGGGATACAAACAACCCCAGGTGACCTGGAGAGAAAAGTGAGATGCCACACCTTTCGAAATGTAAACCAGACAGAATTAGATTCATTCAAGTTAGATGCTATTGGTTCCCTTTGGTTATTTGGTTTAACGACACATCAACCCTTATCGGTTATTAACGCCGAATCCTGATATATATATATATATATATATATATATATATATATATATATATATATATATTACCAGTCAAAAGTATTTGGCTACACTCATTTTTTTAATTTCTCACCCTAAAGGTTTTCTTTTTTTTATGAAACAAGTTAAGTACCAAAATGTTTTATTTATTATGCTAAATACAAGCCTTCCTCAGTAACTTTGACCTTAGTATAACCAGATATTTTTAGAAAAATTGATTTGAAAGCTTTTTTTCTTTTTCTTTATGCACCTTGCCCAGTAGTGGAATCTGTTATTCTTATTTTGTAAACCTAAATTTAGCAACCTAAAATTTTGTAAAACCTAAATTTAGCAACTTTCTTCCTGATCAAAACATTTTTTCTGAACAAAATGCCCAAAACACATGAACTTACGCTCGAACAAAGACAAGAGATCACTACTTAAAAAAAAAAAAAATAAAGTTAAAAAAGGATATTCAAGCAGTGACATTTTTTTAAATCCCGGAACTACAGTGGATTACACTTTTGAGAGACATCATAAAACGGGACAAAAAAGACCAAAAATAGAGCTGATAGAACAAATTAACAACAAAAGCAGATGGAAAAATGCGTCAACATCCTCTATGAGGAGGAGACTCTGTGAAGCTGGCCTATATGCCAGAATTACTGTTAAGAAACCACTGTTGAAGAAGCAAAACAATGTCAAAAGGCTCCCGTGGGTTAAGGCGCACAAAGACTAAAAAAAAAAAAGACCTTTGGACTGACGAATCAGTGGAACAAAATCCTTTGGACTAACGAATCAATCGAACAATGTCTTTTGAACCGACAAATCAAAGTTTGAAATATTTGGGTCAAATAGGAGGGTCTATCTGCAATTCCCTATACCGCAACAACCCTAAAGCATGGGGGCAGCTCTGTTATGGTATGGGGGAGATTTTGCCAATTGCAAAGTCAGGGATATGCACCGGATGAAGGGCAAATTAAATCAGACCGGCTATCATAACATACTGCAACATCACGCGATCCCATCTAGAACGCAGTTTGTGGGTCAAGGATTTGTACTCGTGCAAGATAATGAATCATAGCATACAAGTAAACTCTACCAGACGTACATTAAAAGGAAAGAGAAACAGCTCGTCCTTTAACTGATGTCTTGGCCAGCGAAATCAGCGAATTTAAATCTCATTGAACTGGTGTGGGGTGAAGTTGACCGAAAAGTCAGAGCAAAACAACTCACTGATGCGGTTCCCCTCTGGCAACTCTTGTAGAAAAGCTGGGTAGAACTATCTTCAGTCTACCTCCAGTCTTTGATGGAAAAAATGTCGAGAATCTGTGAAGCAGTGGTAGCGGCCAAAAGAGGGTCATTTTGATGAATCAGAAGTTTAAGAATTTGTTTTTTTTTGTAAAATTTGTATTTAATGAGGCTTAGGAAGACTTATATATATATATATATATATATATATATATACGAACAATGTATACATATATATATATATATATGTGTGTGTGTGTGTGTGTGTGTGTGTCATAAGCTTTGAATAACCCACAAAGGTTGATATGCTATTAAACAAAAAAAAATTCAAATATATATATGATTTGGTTTCTTTGTATAATGTCATATGAACCTTTGAGGGTTATTTAATGCCAAAGCCATTCTCGCAGAAGAGCAATAATACTATTTTACCCATAATTGAGGGGATAAGGGGGCCTAATACATTTCCCAAAGGTATTAGTCCGAAAGTGAATGTTATAGTGGACAGGAGTTCGAACTCGCTTACTTTTAAGTCCGCAGTCCAATACGTTACGATACGGATATATATATATATATCTTCTAAAAATGTTTTCTTACAGTAATATTGGTCATTTTGTATAGAAACTTCGACGCATTTTTAATTTGTTTCCTTCTGATGTATATTTATGCAAAATATTTTCCTCTCTATTTTCACGAGTCTATGGCGTCGCGTTTGGTGAGAACATTTTTGTTTTCATACGATTTAGACAAGCTTTATTTTTATTATTCCAAGCCACTTTAAGAATGCTGTAAACAGTCATGTATATGTTGTGTGACGTCATTTGGCGCCTGATTCATGAAAACTATCTTCGTTGGAATTGTGACTGTTGAAAGTCAACTAACGACGTCAACGGCCGTCGCCAAACCTCATTCAAATGCCGCAAAAACAAATTAGTCAAAAAAAAAAATATATCAAGTAAAAATCAGTTTGCACCATTCATACAATCCTATAAAAACAAATTGTACCATTTTGGAAAATAGATGAAGACACAGCTGAAAGAATTTGAAATTATGAATTTGTCGAAAGATTTCTTCATTCTTTTGATTCAAGTTTA
This sequence comes from Sepioteuthis lessoniana, assembly GCA_963585895.1. Taxonomy (NCBI): domain Eukaryota; kingdom Metazoa; phylum Mollusca; class Cephalopoda; order Myopsida; family Loliginidae; genus Sepioteuthis; species Sepioteuthis lessoniana. The sequence goes on from OY757946.1 coordinate 31,169,611, forward strand.
CGTCCCCTGATTATTTAACGAACCCTTATACCATAAGCAGGAAGTGACAAAAATTTACGTCCCCTGATTATTTACCGAACCCTTATACCATAAGCAGGAAGTGACAGAAATTTACGTCCCCTGATTATTTACAGAACCCTTTCCCTATTAGCAGGAAGTGACAGAAATTTACGTCCCCTGGTTATTTGCCGAAACTTTTCCCCATAAGCAGGAAGAGACAGAATTTTACGTCTTCTGATTATTTATCGAACCCTTTCTCCATAAGCAGGAAGTGACAGAAATTTATGTCCCCTGATTATTTACTGAACCCTTTCCCCATAAGCAGGAAGTGACAGAAATTTATGTCCCCTGATTATTTACTGAACCCTTTCCCCATAAGCAGGAAGTGATATAAATTTACGTCCCATGATTACTAAGCTAGAAAAAAGTTTCAAACATTTTCTCTGGCCTGTTTTTTTTTTTTTTAGTTTTTTTGTTTTGTTTTTTTTCTTCAATAATATAGATTTATCTACCGAATCGTTTCCCCAAGAACGGTAACAATTACACCGCCAACACCAACTTTTTATAGTAGGTATCATACAATAACTGATGTTTATACAACAGCCTTGCTTCGAACAAAGCCTTTATCAGATGATGACTCTGGGTTCGGGCATGGTTTCGGGGCTGAAGCATCATTACCACAAGCCCAGAGCGCCCCAGCATTATCTCACGACACCACAAGACTTTGTCAGATTGTTGTCGCTCAATAGGATTGCCAGATCGACGCTGATGCAGTTAGAGCCTTATCTTGGATCTTTTCAATGTATTTCCTCTTGTCTGATGGAGGAAGTCCAAGATTAGTCAAGAAAAGGGTGGTTGAGTTGGCAATATAACCTTTGCATCCGACTTCGATATATATAGTCATTCACAGATGGACTTTTTTTTTTGTTATATCACAACTCTTCAGTGTGGCTATACACGTGAGATGCTTCAAGCAGGGATGGAAACCTGGCTGAAATTTAAGGCAGTTGGATATATTACCCCTGAGTTATCATCATTCTCAGTACAAGCGAAGGGATTTTTTGTGCGTATATATATATATATATATATATATATATATATATATATATTCACATATACGCTATCGACTAATGGATTGTTCAATTCATGAGAAGAGCTCTGCATTTAGGCGTAAGTGGTAGCCGACAATTCATCGCTCGAATGCTCAACTCATTGTAGGGAGTATATATATATATATATATATATATATAACAGTTCATTAACAACTTCGTTTATAGTGGTGAAGGATTGTGTAAAACCCAACACACTTTTTGGATGAGCTGATAACAGTTTGGTTTGGTTTGGTTTGGTTTGGTTTGGTTTTATGATGCACCAACCATTGTAGGTTATTAATGCAAAATTCATCTTTACACATACAAACAGTTCTATTTCAAATAATTCAGTTTAACATAAAATACTCAGTTTAAATTTCAAAAAAAGTTCTATTCAAAAGTATTTAGTCAAGCATTAGTACGCAGTTCAAATGTCAAAACAATTCTATTTCAAGCTTTTCAATTTAGCATAGTTTAACTCTATTTGGCATTAAACAATCCAGCTACGGGTAAGTAGAAAGGCAGACTTTCTATCGCATCCTGCCTGTGTGAAGGAGTTGAGTAAGTATATATATATATATATATGTATAAAGTAAAATAAATTTTGCGACTGTAGTCGATGATGACCCGAAGGCTCCCTTTTCAATAGCTACTACACTGAGGTGTAGGGGAGGGTGCTACTCCGTCCCCTGGATTGCTCCACTTTACCCTCGATGCGTACCTTATAATGCTGAGTGTTAAGCAAGGCGGTATCAAGTACCATTTTTTGAGTTTTTGGTATGACTCAACCTGGGCTTGAATCTCGGTCTCGCGGACCATTGGCGAACATTCTACCCACTAGTCCAATACCCTGAATTATCCTGGGGATCCTTTAGGTGAAACCTGTGTAGGTAGTTTCTGGCTCTTCTCGGTATTCTCTCTCTCTCGCTCTCTATTTCTCTCTCTCACTCTCTCTTTCTCTGTATATATATATATATAGGTACATAGGCCTCAAGATGCTTCCAGTATTTTATGATACTTGTTGGTCACCCATCTAAGTACATAACAAACCTTTTGCGGCTTAACTTTGGTGATCTTATTTATTAAGCTTAACTTTAACAGGCGCATGTGACTCAAGTTGATTATGTTTGTTTGTTTGTTTGTTTGTGTTTATGGCATATCAACCTTTGTAGATATTTAATGCCAAATCCATTTAATACAAATAAATAGTTTTATTTCAAACAATTCAGTTTAGCATAAGTACACTGTTTAATTGTCTAAAATATTTATTTCAAGCTATTCAGTTTAGTCAAACAGTTCAAATTCAAATAATTCAATTTAGTATAAGTATAGTTTTTGGTTGCATACAGTTAAATGTCAAAACAGTTTTATTTCAAACCATTCAGTTTAGCGTAAGTACAGTTTCAATGTTAAAAACAGTTCTATTTCAAATAATCAAATTTAGCATAAATGCACAGGTTAAAATATCGAAACTTTTATTTTAAGCAATTTAGTTTAGCATAAGTATACTGTTTAGTTCTTATTGACCAATAGATAGGACTCTATCAGGTGCTATCTTTCTGGTTCAGAGTGAACCTGGATACAATGGCAATGAAGGGGTATTCCGCATTCCCCAAATTACTCGAACCACACCATCAGATTGTTTAGTGTCATACCTTGGACACTCGTTGGGGGAGTTGTACTTCTCTACAGAGGTGCAGTCAGTGTATTCTACTGTCCCAGCCGACTGGACAAAAGTTGATGATGATACCTACTGTTACTAAGTGGTCACTCATAAGAAAATGAACTGGATCATTGTTACTTAACTTCGGTTATCATATTTACAAGGCTTTGCTTAGTCTAACAGTCAGGTCTTCTTACTGTACTTGCTATTTCTAACTGGTCACCCATCTAAGTACTGAACACGATCCTCGCTGCTTAACTTCGTTGATGTGCTGGAAATTATTTCTCTCAAAGTGACTTGTTGGTAAGCCAATTTATTTGAATCAGAGGAACTGATCAAAGGTTAATGTTTTGAATTGTCCTTCTAAATATTCCTCCTTCATTGTTTCTCTGGATAATTCCGTAGCTAACCCGGTGTGTGTGTGTGTGTGCTTGCTGGTCATTTGGTCCATTTCCGTTGGATAGCGCCAAGCTCTGAATCAAGTCAGATTGTTTCTTGAATCTTTTATAAATATCGGACTCATATATTCTGTTTTCTTTTTCCATCTATTCTTGTTTTGTTCTCAAACAGTAGACATTAAGTCACAGTAATTGCTAGTGGCTAATAAAAATGTTATTTTCGAAGAAAAAAAAAACGCACCACGACGTCTCGAGGAAAGAGAAAGAGAAGAAGGGCGAACAAAAAGTGCTGTTTAAAAAAAAAAAAAAAAAAAAAAAAAAAAAACAGAAGAAGAAGAAGAAGAAGAAAAAGAAGAAGAATGTAAATAATGAAGAACTTTTCACGAGTCTGAATAAAACCATTTCCAATTCAATTTGCGGTTTAATGTCGATCCTAGGAAAAAAATACTTATGCACACATCAATGTGAAGTGATGCTGACAAGTTCTCGACCCCACTAAACCAAACTGATCAAAGTTATATATATATATAAATCTACATGTATAGGTTGGTTGGTTGGGTTTTATGGCACATCATTCTTTGTGGGTTATTTAATGCCGAATCCATTTTTATACAAATAATCAGTTCTATTTCAAACAATTCAGTTTAGCGTGCGTACAGTTTCAATATCAAAAGCTGTTCCATTTCGAACAGTTCAGTCTAGCATAAGTACGCTGTTTAATTGTCAAAAACATTTCTCTTTCAAGCTATTCAGTTTAGTCCAATAGTTCTGATTCAAACAATTCAGCTTAGTATAAGTATAGTTTTTGTACACACACAGTTAAATGTCAAAACAGATGACCCTATTAGGTGCTACCACTCCGGGCCACAGTGGACCTAGGAGCAATGGCAATGAAGAGGTACTCTGTATTCCCCAAAGCTGCAGCATTACTGGAACCTCACTATCAGATTTCTTAGTGTCATATAGTGAGGTTCTAGTAATGCTTTAAGGAATGGCCCGGAGTGGCAGCACCTGATTGGGTCCAATGTATGGGTCAAAAAGAACTAAAATGCGTACTTATGCTAAAATGAATCGCTTGAAATAGAACTGTTTTTTGGCATTGAAACTGTACTTAAGCTAAACTGAACTGTTTGAAATAGAACTGCTTTGACATTTAACTTTCTAAACAAAATCTATACTTATACTAAAAGGAATCGGTTGAATTAAACTATTTAACAAAACTGATTAGATTAAAGTAGAAATGTTTTTGACAATTAAAATGTGTATTTATGCTAAACTGAATTGTTTGAAATCGAACAGATTATTTGTATTAAAATGGACTTGACATTAAATAACCCACAAAGGTTGATATACCATACAGAACACAACATGTAATTTGTCGTAGTTCGTAACTTTTAAAGAATTTCGAACCTTTATTCAGTTGGTAACTATTAAAGAATTTCGAACCAAAATCTTTATTTAATCCACTAGAGTAGTCGGCTGGGGCTATAGAATACACCGACTGCCTCTCTGCAGAGGGATAAGATTCCCTCAACGAGTGTCTTGGTATGACACTAAACAATCTGATGGTGAGTCTCCAGTAATGCTGGAGCTTTGGGGAATGCGGAGTACTCCTTCTTTGCCATTGCTCACAAGTCTATCTTGACCTGGAGTGGTAGCACCTGATAGAGTCCTATCTATGAACCAAATATAACTAAACTGTGTACTTATGATACATTGAATTGCTTGAAATAGAATTGTTTTGACATTTAACTGTGTGTAAATAAATGACTGATGTTTAATTGAATTGTTAGTGATACATTGCAATACTTGGAACAATGTAACTTTGTTGACTAAACTGAATTGCTTGAAATAGAACTGTTTATATGTATTAAATTAGATTTGGCATTAAGTAACCAACAATGGTTGATATGCCATAAAACCAAACCAAACCAATTATTCAATCCATTGGGGTAGACATTATGTCTAAGAATCTTAAAAATGGCATTTGAATTATCTCGCAGAGAGATGGGTGATAAAATGAAAGCGTTGCTTAATCATTATGAGTGGATATCGACTCGGAGGTCTTAAGTTCAATCCGTTGGCCCAATTTCGGCGGAAAGAGAATCAACGTGAAAATACCTGTAATATAATGGCCGAGGGATTTCGTTTTATGTTTCTGGGTTTAGTTAGGCTGAGAACCTTTCGGCTCAGCACATGAGTTAGGTGCAAACTTGAGTGCAGGTGTTAACGCAAGCGCGGGGAGGAGGTGTCGTTCATAGATGTCAAAATAAAAATCCGATGGAAAGGTTAATCTGTGGATGTGAATGACGTCATGCACCGGAAGCGCGTGCGCAAAGGATTTTGGGGATTTTGAAAAAGTCAGTTAGTTGAGTTGAGTTCTGCCTCGGGAGAAGACGGTTCTCTTTCGCTTGCTCGCGGAAGCCTTGGGCAGGTGTCGCACATAATGGGAGGCAGATTAAAAAGCTAGAATAGAAAGAATGTGTATCTCTCTCCTTATGTCAAAGAACCTTTAAACTCCAAGGTAATAAAAAAATTTCATACCTGAACTAAGAAGTCGTAAGTGTTTTTCGTGTTTCGAGATTCCTATGTTCTATATATATATGTTATGGACATTCGATATACGTTTCATGCGTAGCCATATCTGGCTATGGCACATACCTCGTACCATTCAATAAAAAGGTTAATTTTCTTTTAAACCAAATATCCTCGTATTGTTTTATTTCTTGAGGAACTTCATACAGTCAAAACGGATATCTTGGAGTATTATTTATTACCCCAGCTCTATGATAAAAGACATGTAACTTTCCAAGCATTTGTGATTGTACTTCAACGAAAAGTAGAAAAAACAAGTACCGTCTAACAAGATTCAATTGGAAGACTGCATTATGAAATACTGAAGAGTTTAGTAATAAATAATCTATTTGGTTTGTATAATGTTCTACAAGAAATAATAAGATCATATGGAAATCAGACCTAAACGATAAAATGAAACGAAGTTTCTTCCAAGCAGCGGTCGTGTTGATACTGCTATATGGATGCACTATTGGACGCTAACTAAACGGCTGGAGAAGAAGCTAGACGGCAATTACACAAGAATGTTGCGAGCAATATTGAACAAGTCCTGGAGGCAACACCCCACAAGGCACCAACTATACCCCGACCTGCCCCCCCACGAAAACTATCCAAGCTAGACGAACCAGACATGCAGGACACTGCTGGAGAAGCAGGGACGAGCTCATAAGTGATGTACTCCTATGGACCCCCGCATATGGCCAAGCAAAAGCAGGATGACCAGCTCGAGCATACATACAGCAGCTATGTGAAGATACGGGATGTAGCCCTGAAGATTTGCCAGAGGCGATGAATGATAGGGAGAAGTGGTGAGAGAGGGTCAAGGATATCCGTGGCACGACATGATAATGATGATGATGATGAGAAATAATAAGCACTGCTGGAGAAGCCGGGACGAGCTCATAAGTAATTTTCTCCTATGGACCACCTCACATCACCAGCTCGAACATACATACAGCAGCTCTGTGACGATATGGGATGCAGCCCTGAGGACCTGCCAGAAGCGATGAACGATAGGGAGGAGTGGCGAGAGAGGGTCCTGCTGGTGGCACGACAAGATGATGATGATGGGAAATAATAAAATCCTGTTATATTTGGTTTAGTAATTTACTAAGCTTTTTGCTTAGATCTGGCACAAAACTGTATGGATAGCGCACATAGTAGGACTCTAACTCGTGAGGGTTTGCATGTCTAGCTCGCAAACTATTTTACTAATCAAGGTGCCCATATGATATTTGGTTCAAAAGAAAAGTTTTATTGCACATCGACACCGTGAGCAGACATTTACAAAGAATTTTAGAAAACAAAAAGACTAAATATTTGATAGATCATGTGGCTACACCATATCAAAAAGTATAAGTCGTGCATATCTTAAGGATCAGTTTTTGAAATCCTGGACTTTCACACAGACAAATATAAAGGGATTGGATATGGCACTAAAGAATCTGATGATGAGGCTCCAGTAATGATGGGGTTTGGGGGGAATGCAGAATACCCCTTCATTGCCATCGCTCCCTGTCTACTCTGACCCGGAGTGGTAGCACCTGATAGGAACCTATCTATGGGTCAAATAGAATTGTTTGACATTTAAACTGTTTCCAAAGAAATGACTGATGTTTAATTGAATTGTTAGAGATACATAACAATTCTTAGAACCATTTAACTGTGTGCAAATGAATGAGTAATGAATGAGTAACGTTGAATACAATAATTAGTTTTAAATAGCCTGTTCTGGACTTCGGTTCAGAGCGTGGCTCCCCAAAAAGGAACAATGGCAGACTTGAGGCCGTAAGGCTCCCAATTTCGGCTGGGCTACCTCCGGGTGGGCGAGCTGCAACATTGACTCCTTTGTGCCCTATGTATGGCACTAGACCTTGCTGTCTAGTTCAAGCCATAGCCCGGCATCCGTGCCCGGACCCACATTTGGGTTCGTGAAACTGCTTGGCTTATCAGGCTCACATTGCACTAAGTGAGCCGATGAGCAACATAGACCAGCAGGGTTCGAATCTCGGCTCGTTCACGACCTTCCCCTCCCCTTTATCCACACTTTAATAGGCCTTCGGGCTTTTGAACTTGTGTCAAGCCTTGTCTGGTGGGAGACATTGGCAAATAAATAGCAATACGTGTAACCACTTCACTATATGAAAATAAATGATTAATATTAAATAGAATTATAAATCTTTGATAGCAATAATTGAAACCATTTGACTGTGTAGAAACGAAATAGTTCTAACTAGTTTAAAAATTGAATTGCTGAAAAACAAATCTATTACCTATTATTCATATTTACCAACCCCTCCGCTCGGGCAGGATATGACACAAGGTCAATTTTTAAGCAGAGTTTAACAGATTTGAATTCAGTTTTCCTTCTCCTAGACTAGTTGCCTCACCAAGGCTGAAGAACCCCGTCTGCCCTACTGTTTACCCCAAGCTGGAGGGAGAATAATTGGATTCATACCGTTCCCAAGAGTATTAGTACTATGTGAAATGCAATCAGTCTCGTCGAGGATATGAACTCGTGTCGCCGTGTCCATTTCCTACGACGATAACCATTACACCACAGGCACCTCCTAGGGATAAGGGGATTCATACCTTTCCAAAGGGTATTTGCCCGAAAGTGAACGCGACTGGAAGACGAACTCGCTTACTACGATTCCGCAGTCCATCGCTTTAACCATTACACCACGAGTCATGGTCTTAACTAACAAAAAAAAAAAAACGTTTTTCATCAAGCTGCTTCCAACATTCTCGAATAACACTCGCCCAGTCGGCTTGAGCTGCAGAATGCAGAGAGATAAGGCTCCCCCAACGAGTGTCCTGGTTATGACAGTTAGCAATCTGATGGTGAGGTTCCAGTAATGCTTGATCTTTGGGGAATGCGGAGTACCTTTCGCTACCATCGTTCCCAGGTCCACTGGCCCGAAGTAGTAGCACCTAATAGGATCCTATCAATGGGTCAAATAGAACTAAACTGTGTACTAATGCTAAAGTAAATTGCTTGAAGTAGAACTGTTTATATGTATAAAATGTATTTGGCTTGATATGCGATAAAATCAAACCAAACTCAAATAGTTAGTGACATCAGCTTTGCAGACTGGCGTCTGACAAGAGACAAGTTTTCCACCTTAAATTTCCGATTCGATTAAGACCGTTAGCAGGCCATTTCATTAAATTAGTATACCTTTCTTGAAAAGGGGCTTTAATCTTCGCTCAATGAGAAAATGTATTGTCATCATTTTGAAAAAAATAACTCCCTTATAAATTGGCGGAATTTAAAGAGTCCAAAATTTAAATGTACACTTTAGTAACGATTTTTGAGGTAATAATTGCCATTTCCTCTGGTCTTTTACTTGACATACAAAGCCATATCACAAATAACGAGATGATTTATTTTTGTTTTCACCTGGCAGTCATCGTTCGATATTTCGTTAGCACGACACCAGAAAAAGTTCCATCATCATCATCACCTTGCCCAACGAATATTCATGAGTCATCACTAAATGTTAGTTTTATCCAAACATCTACACTTCATGATTTCGTCTCTTTAGCCCACTGCAATCTTGCTTGATTATGTTTAGCTGTTAGGGTTGGTTTGCGTTTGACCATTCTGTATTTAAATCCCATTTCATTATGTCTGTTTCTGACAGTTCTGTCACAAATATAAACCTCTCTTTGTATTCGTTTATTTGCTTGGTTATCCATTTTCTATTTGCAAGGCATATGGCGTTTAGTGTTTTTGTCTCGAAACTTTAATGTCTTCCAATTTCTTATAAAATTACATTTTTTTATACTACTGACAAAAATAGCTTGGTTTTGGCCACTTGTTGGATGGTTGGTTGGTTTTTATGGCATATCAACCATTTTAGGTTATTTAACGCCAAATCCATTTTTATGCAAATTGTCAGTTTTATTTCAAGCAATTCAGTTTAGCATGAGTACACAGTTTAGTTGTCGAAAACATTTCTATTTCAAGCTATTCGGTTAATTCAAACAATTCTAATCCAGCCAATTCAGTTTCGTAATATTACAGATTTTGTTTACACACAGTTAACTGTCAAAACAATTCTATATTAAACAATTCAGTTTAATGTAAATACATTTTCAATGTCAAAAACAGTTCTATTTCAAAGAATTCAATTTAGTATAAGTACGCAGTTTAAATGTAAGTACTGTTTAATTGTCAAAAACATTCGTATTTCAAGCTATTCAGTTTAGCATAAGTACGCAGTTAGTTCTATTTAACCCATTGATAGGGCCCTATCAGGTGTTACCATTCCAGGTCGGAGTGGACCTGGGAGCAACGGCAATGAAAAGATGCTCCGCATTCCCCAAAGCTCCAGCATCCCAGGAACCTCACCATCAGATTGTTTAGTATCATATCCAGGACACTCATGGGGGCTTACCTCTCTGCAAATATGCAGTCGATGTATTCTACAGCCCCGGCCGACTGAGCAAACATGACTTGTTGACTTTCCCCCCTAAAAATGAGTCTTATCATTCCCCCATTATTTCAAATAGAATTCATCCGATTGGAGTCATATTGCAGAAAACAGGGGGGACCAAATTTCTTATTCTGTCCTGTAACGGTTTACCAGGCAAACAATTATTATAGATACATTTATAACTATGACACAAGGCCTTATAAAAGGGGTTGGTTGGTTGGTTGGTTGGTTGGTTGGTTTTAAGATGTACCGACTCTTTTCGGGTCATTTAACGCCGAATCAAATTTCAAACAATTCAGTTTAGTTTAAGTATAGTTCTTGTTTACAAAGTTAAATGATAAAACAGTACTATTTCAAGCAATTCTGTTTTGTTTAAGTACACTGTTTAATTCTATTTGACCCTTAGATAGGACCCTATCAGGTGCTACCACTCTGGGATACGGTGGACCTGGGATCAATGGCAATGAAGGGGTACTCTGTATTCCCCAAAGCTGCAGCATTACTGGAACCTCACTATCAGATTTCTTAGTGTCATTTATCCAGGACACTCGTTTAAGGGGAGTCTGCAGAAAGGCAATCAGTGTATTCTACTGCCCCAGCCGACTGGGCCACTTAAAAATGGAAGGAGAGGCTGGTTAACTATCTTAACTAGTTCCATTTACTGACCCAAAAGATACTATAATAATACATTCATCACACAGACAGTTATTCTGAAAATCTTTTGCACTACAGCCGCTAAAACAAGTCCTGCGCCTCTTGGGCAAGACATACTGCATTAATTTGCTGTTGGCTTTGCCCCCAGCCAGCATTGTCCAGCAAAGGCAGACTTGAAGCCGAAAGGCCCCCAGCTTCGGCTGGGCCACCTTCGTATGAGCTAGCTGCATTACTGACACCTTTGTCACCCTTGTATTGGACCTTGCAGTCCAATTTAAGCATCCATGCCTGGACCCAGATTTGGGTCCAAGTCCAGCTAGGCTCATCAGGTCCACATTGCACTGTGGGTCGAGGACTAGCATTGACAAACAGGGTTCGAGCCTCGGCTCGTGCTCGACCTTCCCCTCCCCTAATCGACCTTCAGATCATTGACCTTGTGTCAAGTTCTGTCTGGTGGGAGGCAGAGACAAATAAAGCCGCTAGAACAAGTCCGTTGCACTGAGTGTTTCGCCTAATCCCATGTTTACATAGTTATTTAGTAGGTAACAGATCTCTTGACGCACCATAGGGGCACATTCCACCTCCAATCGAACTGACACGGGATTCTTTCTACATTAACCAGAAGATACACCGAGGAGGAAATACTGAAAGACAGTAAAAAAACAAGGAGTACATAGATGTCTGCCAAACACTGCGGCTCTGCCTTTTACCGAGAACTTCCTTTGTGACTAAAAGCCGGCAACGACCACAACCTTTTGTCATACCTCTGACCAATTTTTCTCCAATAGGAGATCGAGATCGAACCAGACGCCAGGCATCTTGCACAGACCATCTGTTTAACCAAAGGGACCAGAAAAAAACAGCTTTGCTTTCAGTAAGTTAGTTTTAACGATAGCTGCCGCCTTCACTGCCCTATCTATTACAGTTTCTTACGTTCTTTGCGCCGCTATTTTGTCAAGTTCGAGTCTTCTAATATAGTCAGCAGCAAAGGATCTAATTCTATCCGTAAGCTTTACCCACCAATAATTCCCAGTTATTTCCCCGTCAATTCTCGCTTGTTCTGAAAATTCTTCTCTTCAAATAAAGACGTGTTGAATTTCCAGGAAGCAGACATTATTAGCCTTATCTAATTTCATTAGTCGTCTCTCTTAACACTCGGTTGAGCAAGCAAGAAAGCTGACCCGAAGCGCCCAACCGGTCTAAGTCTATTCTACCCGAGTTGCATGTTTTTACCAGAATTTGTCGACGACGTTGAGTCTTGCAACAAACACATGAAAATATTTTGCATCCAATTTGTTCCTAAGTTGGCTAGTTATATCTCGGTCTATATAGTTCCATTCTCCCCCAAAACTACCTGCCTTGAAAACGTCAAAAAGGGCTTCATAGACCAAAAAAGTCAGGAAGCTCACTGGTGACATTGGACCCATAAACCCCGATAAAACGCTTTGTCCAGCACACTGCTCGCCGGATCGGGGGATGAGAGGGAACCCTTTAGCACAACCATCAAAGTAGGCTGAAAAAGGCCGGCACACCTTTTGACAGTATACGTGAAGTCAAAACGGGTCTCCTATAAACAACAAATATCTACCTCACGTAGTTAGAGAGGAAGAAGTTGATATCTGCGTCCGTCCAGCAAAGTCTTCTCTTTTCTGTGTCTTTGACAGTCTTTTAGAGTTTAGGGTGATTTTAGGGGGAGTTGCTGTTAATAGTGGTAATGCTTGTGACGGCAGCGGTGGAGGATGAGTTCCTTTTGCGCCCTTTATGACTTAATTTTGGAGGACACCTACTCCGTCCTAGTGGCATCTATGGTGGCCTGAAAGAAGACTAGGTTGGGTGAGAAGGCCCCGGAGAGAAGGCCGACGACTTTGCCTTGTCTAGCTGCTTCCTAAAGTCTATGAGTTTCAGGTATTTTCCTCTTCCCGGAAAAATGCACCTGTCTCTTCTGATGAGGTGTATGTAGATTGGGGCTCTAGACAGTTAGTGTCTGACCGGAGAACTTTCTGGGACTGAGGAACCACTTGTTGGGTCCACCTACCACCTTTTCCCTACAGTCAGCTTCTTCCCTTTGACTTGTCGGTGGTATCCAACACCTTTGAGGTTTGCAAACAAATCTCAGTTGGAAGGGGATGTTTTTTCACCGTAGGCAATAACCGTTATCTTGACACTGGGTGAGACGACGAGAGCCTCTTTTTTTGTCTTTCGCCGTGGCAGGTGGAGTGAACTCTAAATACAGTCGGAGGCTTTCTCAGGAGCCTTCTTCTTAGGACAAATTGTAGAGAGGTGACCAAATTGTCCACAATGCCAGCTGGCTGGTTTTCTTCTTGTCACTATGATAGGCAACCTGCGCCCTTTCAAATCCAGACTGTTGGGATTGGAGAAGATTTTACTGTCAATCATGATGTCAAACCTCCATTAACCGCCCATACCATCAGGAGATGAAAACACCACATTCCCATACTGCAACATGTTTGCGGCTAGATTCTCATCGAGAAGATAGCAAGGAACCTCATATGCAAATATTTAGTCCCGAAGATATACTCTTTAGATTCCAGACTCTTTCTGGTAGGTACGACGCCATCTTCAACGTCCTGGAAAGAGTAAGAGGTACCAGTTATTATGTCTTGTACCATTACTTCCAGAGTGGCCTGTGATTTCATGACCAAGTTTTGTATTTTTGACTGTTATGTTGTCTTAGCTACTCCAAATGGAACAAAAGACCCTTGCCAGCTGGAGCACCTCGTCGACGTTAACCGCGACTTTACAAAGCTAGGGGATCCTCCACTTGTATTTTCCTCAGATATACTTTGTTTTTTAAGAGGGGGTCAGGTTAACCCTCTTTTTCTGGAGTAGCAAAAAAAGGGCCTTCGTAGCCGAGCTGCTATTCCGGCTGGACATAAGGAGTGAAGAGTTTTTAAAAACCCTTACCCGAAAAACAAACACGCTAGTCCGGCCTGGTGTGATCTCTTTTTGGAAAAAGAAAATTATGGCAAAAGTCAGTCATGCCAAAGTCCAACGAACAGGGAAAAAATATTGGTCGGACGAGTATGGCACAAGGCTCTTTTTAGGAGGGTCCTGGTGCGGGGCCCTAGCCCAGACACACCTGGCGACTCCAAAAATGCCTCTGGCCTCGTCGGCATTCCTCTTAAAAAGAGTGCTTCAGGCGCCAACAGATAAACCTAAACCCTCCAAGGAGGGTTAAAGCCTGGGGGACGGCCTCCTGAGGCTCGAGGATGCCAGTCAAGGCGCACCTTGACTGACTGCCAGCCGAGCCAGAACATATCCGACCAGATCCTTGTACCGACCAACATGACCGACCGAAGTGTGTCCCAGCTTAGTTACGATACACACATCAAGAATTTTTGGAGGTATAAGTAAATCTTAGTCGACAACTGAAAAGAAAGCTGGTCGTTTCTTGTTGCGTTCCATACGAAAAGTTCACCCTAAACAAAAAGCATGACAGGTGTCCCATTGCTTGCGAGTCACTATTCTTGTTGGAGATTCCATAATTTTTTCTTCATGATTTAGTGATTCCATAATTTGTCTCATTACTTTACAATCCCAGTCGGTTGAGGCTGTTGACTACACAGACTGCATATCTGCAGAGGAGTAAGATCCCCACCCAACCAACGAATGTCCTATACATGATATTAAACAATCTGATGGTGAGGCTTCAATAATGCTGTAACTTTGGGGAATGTGGAGTACTCCTTTATTGCCATTACTCTCAGGTTCACTCTGGTCCCAGAGTGGTAGCACCTGATTGGGTCCTATCTGCGGCTCGAATAGAACAGTTTGATATTTAAACTGTGTGCAAACAAATGACTTATGCTAAATTGAATTGTTCGAAATAGAACTGATCATTTAACCGTATGTATCAACTGAGTGTGTTTATAAATCATATATTTAATATATATGTAAAAACAGGATTGGCATTAAATAACGAAAAATGTTTGATATACCGGTATACCAAAGCAAAACAAGGCCTTACTTTACTTTGAAAATATCTCGATTATTAATTAAAATAATTCATTTTATTTTTATGTTCCATGGAGCCAGAAAGTCTGGCTAAGCCAAAAAGTACACATAGAACAATCTGTGCGGCTACTATCCAAGTCTGGAATATTTTCCGAAAAAATTCTACATCCTTGTCCGCTGGGGCTGTAGAATACAATGACTGCATCTCTGCATCCCCCGTCATTAGTATCCTGGATATGACTTTAAATAATCTGATAGTGAGGTTCCCGTCTCGGAGTTTGGGGAATGAGGAGTAGTACCCTTTCATTACCATTAATTACTCTCAGGTCCACTCTGACCCGGAGACCTGTTAGGGTCTCATCTATGGGCCAAATAGAACTGTTCAAACTTTTACTATGGATTATTATTTATATTCAATTGAAGTATTAGTATTAAATAGCAATTCTTGAAGCCTTTTAACTATGTGGAAGAAAATTATTCATATAAAATAGAATTATTAGTGTTAAAAATCAACACTCGAAACCGTTTAACTGTGTGAAGACAATAAATAGCAATACTTGAAACTATTTAACTGTGTGCAAACAAATAAGCTCTACCTCGTTTGAAAATAATGTTACCAATAAACTATTCACTTACAAATTATATGTATATAGCGTAAAGTCAGGATTTTGATCACAGCTTGAAACATCTGGCAAGTCTACCCACACTGGTGAGTTGTGATACAACGAAACAGTCTGTCCGTGATAACAATATATATATATATATATATATATATATATATATATATATATATAAACAGGGTTTGACATTAAATAACCCACAAGGGTTGATATAAAATACAAATAAATAACCGAAAAAATACATTTACAAATTAGTTCACCAAACCTAAATTTCAACTTTTTCATGGCATCATTATGAAGAAAATGTTGTTCGTGTCAATCCCATCTGATCGAGGAACGTAATTTGAGTTGAAAACTGCACTTGTCATTCACATCATTGTCGCCACTGCTGTGCCACAGTACCCACCGTCTAACTGCGCTCGCATCGATCAATAACAAGGGGTGCCTTTGCTTTCACCTCATGAAGCATTTTGTTAATCTGCCGCTCAGCCGTTATCAAAGCAAAAATATTGGTAAATGACTTTCTACCAGCATCTGCGGAAATTGTAAAAAACAGAAAATCGAAGGCATTGCTTTTGGGAAAGAGCTAAGCATAACGGTGACCGTTGTGGAATATGGAATAGATGACTGGAGTTCAAATCTTGTGTTTAACGTCGTGCAAATTCTGGTCAATATGAATTCATCTGCACCCACCCCCAATGAGTAAATAGTTGGACTAAATTTGATGTTAACAACTAGAGGTGGAGCCGGGGTCATATCTGTTTCATCCATCAAAACATTGTGCGGCCCACTTCTTGCTCTTGGTCCATTGTGGAACAGAGAAAAATGGAAAACAGATAAGGTTAATTCATTCATTTTTCTGCAATGTCAGTGGGGTTCAAAATATGCTAACTGTATTGCCTGCACAGGGGTAAGACCGCCCCCCACACACACACCAAGAGGTGTTTTGGGTATGACACTAAACCGCATCTAGTGATGAGGCTCCAGAACTGGAACTCTGGGAGGTGTAGAGTACTCCGTCATTGCCATTACTCCCAGGTTCACTTTGATGCGGAGTGGCAGAACCTGTTAGGGTCCGATCTGTGGGTCAGATAGAACCAATGTCCTGAGTATAACACTAAACCACATCTGATGGTGAGGCATCAGTTCTAACGATCTAAGGAGTGCCAAGTACTCCTTCGTTGCCATTACTCCCACGTCCACTCTGACCCAAACTGGTATTACCTGTTAGGGTCCAATCTCTGGGTCAAATAGATCTGTTTAGAAATTATTTGTGTACAATCGGCAGGAAAAAAGCGTTAAAAAACAACTACACAAAAATGTAAATATGAACATTCAATGAACGATATTCCTTAACCTTTTGACATAAAATAGCCCTAGACGGGTTGAAATGCAGTTAAAACCAACAAATCACTCATTTCTATGGATTAAATTCATATCAATGGTATATTAATTTTGATTAAAAAAATATCTAAAAGTCTTCATGTGTAAGTTACTACAAACTAAAATCCGACAACAAACTCATGATTAACACTAGTCTGACATTAAAAAGATAATGTTACAGTGTACTTTTCCTGTCATGATTGATGAATCGGTTGATTTTAATGGCATGTTAACCCATCTAGGGTTATAATATGTCTAGAGGTTAGGGAATTGAGTTCATTGTTCGTTCGTATTCACATTTTTGTGGAGTTTTTTTTTTCTAAAGAGTGTTTATTTGCACACAGCCTTGTCGAGTACGAATAATTTTTAAACACATCTATTTCACCCATAGATAAGATGCAAACAGGTACCACCAATTCGGGTCACAGTGAACCTGGAAGTAATATCAAGGAAAAGGCACTCCACACTCCCAAAATCTACAGAAAGAGGGGCCTCACCACTCAGGAGGAGATATAATCAGCGTATTCTCAACCTCACCCACAGGAAGAAAACCTGGCTTGAGTTAATCTATGCATATACGTTTGGGAATCGCGTTCATATATATATTTTTGGTGAAGTCGTTTCGTAAGAAGGTGCCACCACTTTTGGTACTACCATTCCAGATCAGAGTGGACATGGGAGTAATGGCAATGAAAGGGTACGCCACTCTCCCCAGATCTCCAGGAATGGAACCTCACCATCAGATGCAGTTCTGTGGTATACTCCTTTTGAGGGAAGAGTGGGAACCCTCTGCTGTGTTATATAGTCAGTGCTTTTTTTTAACCCCCCACTATTGCCATGGATATGAAAACGGCCGGGAAAAAATCATTCTAAGTTAGTCTGATCCCTTGTTAAGGTCCCCGATATTACTGACCTCGTACCAGACATGGACTAGTTTAATAAACACCCAAAGCGTGCGCATTGATATTTGAGAAATGTTTAAACGCATTCTGTGCACAAATATCTTTAATTTCGGTTTACATTTAAATTTCCATAAATCTATTTTCGTCCTCGGAGTTTTGTCTGCTCTTCGCCATCAACCTTGATTGTTATTTTATGGCGCATTCAAAAGAACTCTAATAGCTGCGTGTGAGTCTGTTAAACCTCCTCACCCACGCATACGGGCATATAGGCCTTGCGAGAATTTCTTGCCTATTTATCATCAATATATTTCTCTATCTAATCTCACCTCTCACTGTTCTCATATATATATATATATATATATATATATATATATATATATATATATCGAGCATCGAGCATCATATATATATATATATCCTATTCTTCCTCTCTCTCTCTCTCTCTCTCTCTCTCTCTCTCTCTCTCTCTCTCTCTTATATACACACATACGTGGTGCATTCAATAAGTTTCCTGACTTTTTTGCACAGGCATTTAAAATTGTTGTAGACTCTTGAAAATTTAGTATATTTTTGCTATACATCTTATGAGATGAATAACTAATTTTTATGATTTCAGGTTAAAATGAACAGCTACAGCAGCAAATGGAATACACCCTACAAAAGCCTGATTGTCAGAGTTGGTGTATTTAAAAAATGCAATCTGACACTTTAAAAGAACGATATGCAATAAAATTCTGTTTTAAACTTGGAAAGAATGCCACAGAGTTGTATGGAATGCTTCAGACTGCTTTTCGACCATCTTTCATGAATCGAGCATCAGTTTTTGAGTGACATAAAAGACTCAAGGAAGGCAGTGAGTCTGTGAGAGATGATGAGAGGTGTGGGAGGAGTAAGGAGGTCAATACACCGGAGTTGATAGCCAAAGGGTTGGGGTTAGGACTAGGGTTACTATGTTGAGGTTTTCAGGGAGTTCAGGAAGAGATTCCTAGGGAAGAAGCCAGCGCTCTTTAAATCGAGTCAGTGGCATTTCCACCAGGACAATGCACCAGTCCACAACTCCATCCTTGTCACAGACTATTTGACTAACATAGGCATCAAGACAGTTCTTCACCCTCCTTATAGTCTAGACCTTGCTCCCTGTGACTTTTGGTTATTCCCTAAGCTCAGAGGCTGTCGTTATGAGACAATTGAGGAGTTGAAAGCGGATGTGACGAAGGTCATTGACACGCTCATACAAGAGGACTTCCATGGGGCCTTCCAGAAGTTGTTGGAACGATACAACTAGTGCATTGCAGCCTGAGGAGATTACTTGGAAGGGGGCTAGATTTTCATGTGTGTACTATCAATAAAAGTGCCCATACGAAAAATGTCTGGAAACTTATTTAATGATCCTCGTATATATCAGACTGTTTTAATCTATCTATGTGTGCCTATGTGTGTTCATATCTATCTCAGATGATTCTTATTTATCTATCTAAAATAAAAAAAATTGAAAAATTTAAAAAAATTAAAAATTATATACAAAAACTGCCGCCAAAGAAGCAGTTTTGCTTCCAATAAAGTCTTCATCAGATGATGACCCTGGGTTCAGGCATGAATTCGGGGCCGAAGCATCATTACCACTAACCCAGGGCGCCCCAGCAGTATCTCACAATACTACCAGACTTTATTGGATGGTGTTTAATCTGTATGAATGCCATATCCGTTCGGATGCAGTTACAGCCTTGTTTTGGATCTTTTTTATATATTCCCTCTTCTTTTCTGGTGTAAGTCCGATTTTGGTTAAAAATGTAGAGGTTGCGTTCGAAATAAAACCTCGACATCCAATCTCATGAGGAAATATGTCTGTTGACCAGTCATTCTTAGTACACTGTTCACGTAAGACTGATGCGCCCAGTTGATGTTGGTCTCGAAAGGGATCGTTAATTCTCCAATGATAACTTTTTTGAATTAACTGACCAAATGACGAGATCTGGACGCTGCCGAGTTGATGTTATTTCCGTTGGAAAAGTGAGTTGTCGATCTACGTCAGCAATAACGCGCCAGTTCGTGCAAACATCAAGCAATGTTGGTTTGTGCCTATTATTTCTATGTGGAGTTTTTGAAACGTTTCCTTCTTTAACAAATTGTATATTTGTCTTTATACATGGAATTTCATTGGCAGTTTCACAACACATTCTTGCAATCTCAGCAATAATCCCTAAGATTTCATTATGCCTCCACGTGTAGCTTCTTAGGGAATACTGACATCCAGTTAGGACGTGTTTGAGGTTAGCAATTTTCCTACATGCTTTGTAAAGGTTAGATGTACTTAACCCCCAGAGTTTTAAATTTACTGGTGTAGGTAATATGTCGTAAACTGCTTTAATGAGGAAACCTAATTGTTTAGGATCCATTTGCTTGATGTCGCTCCATGTGATAGTCCCGTCCTTGGTGTTTTCCCACCTCGTCCATGCACCTTGTTTGGGTTGCGCTACAGCTATGGCAAGACGTTTGCTTTCCTCAAAATCATGAATCTCTTCCGAAATCATTCTTCGTTTATTCTTTGTGGTCTCTTTCGACCACAACCTTTGTGGGTGAAGACCAAATCCGGCTCTCCCAGTTGTCTATATGTAGCTACATAGACATGTGTATGTGTATATTTTCATATTTATCTCAGTCTTTTCTCTCGTTCTCACTCTCTCCCGTTTTCTCTCTCACACCAACCCATATTTATATGTTTTATCTATCTTTCTAATAATCTATATATGTGTGTGTTCAGATCTATCTTAGTTGGTTCTTTTTTGTCTATCTACATGTATAAGAGAGAGAGAGAGAGAGAGAGAGAGAGAAAGAGAAAGAGTGAGAGAGAGTGCAAGTCTTAAGATTTTGTAAGTATTTGTTATTTTCTTGTAGTTGGGATTGAACCTGCAACCTCTAAATGATTTCACTTTGAAAGACTCCTAAACACCTTTATCTATTATATCATGTGTCCTGCAGAATCTAACAATAAAGATGTAAATAATTGTCCAAATACTCTCAGTGATAAAAATTAGAAAACTTAATCTCAGAAATTGAGACAAATTATATATCGTTGTTGGCCGACCAGAGTCGAGGGAGGGGTGACCTGAAGGCTCCCTTTCCAATAGCTACTACACCAAGGTGTAGTTGAGGGCACTACTCCATTCCCTGGATTGCTCCAATTTACATTCGATTCTTACCTTTTACAAGCTAGGCGGTATCAAGTAAGATTTGTTGAATCTTTGGTATAACTCGACCTGGGATTGAACCCCGGTCTCCCGGACCATTGGCAAACACTCTACTAAATTCCCCGCTAGGACAGTCTAAATCAGTAAAATGTACTGTTCTATGCTCAAGAATGTCATTTCAGCTTCAGAATAGAATAGAACAAAGTAAAGGCTCACAATTCCTATTTTTATTATTAAGGGTTTTTGGACTATAGTCTTCATCCTTATTGTTATTTCTATAGCTGGACAGTTTAGAGTGAATTTTTGGGACTTATAAACTTAAACACACAGCGTAACACTTATAGGCGTTGGCTCCCTAAGCTTCTAAGGAGGCAATGATATGGAGGTTGCAGGTTCAATCCTGACTGCAGGCGAGTAACAATACAGGAATACTTAACACTTCTACCCGGTTATGGCTAACGGAATTAGAACAGGCGACCTCCGTGGATTCAATAAAGGACGTAGTTCGAAGTTCCGTGTAGGTTCCCGAGTTCGACAAACACTTGAAGAAGACCGGAGGACATATCGACCGAAAGGTTGTGGAAATAACAATAAAGATAAAGAGAATAGTCCGAAAACTCTTAATGATAAAAATCATCAAGCTTTGTCACACGATTCCTAGTTCCACATATTCGATATTCAGGTGATTTTCTTTTCTCACACCTAATCTTTTCCTTTGTTATTTTACGATGTGTGCTCATTACTTATCTTAAGCGGCTGAAAAAATTGCACTGAACATGAAACTCTTGTTATGGACAATTAAAAATATTAAAAAAACTAAATTGAACATTTTTTTAAATTGATTTTAATTACATAAAAAGCAAAAGTTAAATAGATATATACAGACTGGGATACATAGATAAATTGATCGATTGGAACAGACTGAAATAGATAGATAGATAGATAGATAGATAGATAAAAATAAGCAGACTGAGATAAATAGATAGATAGATAGATAGATAGATAGATGGTAACAGACTTAAATAAATAAATAAATAAATATAGATAGATAGATAGATAGATAGATAAGAAGAAACTGAGATAAATAGTTTAAACAGGATTCCTTAGATTAGTGAGGGTAATTGGCTCGCGATGTCACTCCGGATATCAAAACCGCCTTAATCAAACCTAAAACCAAATGCAAAATATCAAAATGAATGTTGAAAGATAAAAATTTTAGTACTAGATAGTAAGGAGAATGTTCGTAATTGTATGTGAAAGGTTATTCTCTATATTCCTACATTCAAACAGGATACATTTTCTGTGCAAGCTACAAAAAATAGCGTTTTATTGGCCTTAGACGTAATTGTTCTAAATTATTGTACCCGGAAGGTAAAAAGTTTAATATCAAACGGATTGAATGTTTTTACAATTTACATAATGTGGTATCGTCAAAAATCGCCTTGTATAATTTCAAAAAATTGTGTAAAATTTTAGACATTAAGATAATTAGAGCATACTAAAACAACTAGAAAAAGTTGATGGAATGAAAATTACAAAAACTACGGGGTGTTTCACAATTGTTAAAACAATGCAGCGGACTTTCAGATCTTCCAAGCCAAGTCGGTTGGAGCTGTAGAATACACTAACTGCATCTCTGCAGAGGGAGAAGATCCTCCAGCGAGTGTCCTATGGCCCAGTCGGCTGTGGCTCTAGAATACACTGACTGCATCACTGCAGAGGGAGAAGATCCCCCAATGAGTGTCCAGTGGCCCAGTCGGCTGTGGCTATAAAATACACTAACTG
The DNA here is from genome assembly GCA_963585895.1 of Sepioteuthis lessoniana. NCBI lineage: Eukaryota > Metazoa > Mollusca > Cephalopoda > Myopsida > Loliginidae > Sepioteuthis > Sepioteuthis lessoniana. The sequence goes on from OY757946.1 coordinate 31,192,286, forward strand.
CATTTCTGCAGAGGGAGAAGATCCTCCAGCGAGTGTCCTATGGCCCAGTCGGCTGTGGCTCTAGAATACACTGACTGCATCACTGCAGAGGGAGAAGATCCCCCAATGAGTGTCCAGTGGCCCAGTCGGCTGTGGCTATAAAATACACTAACTGCATTTCTGCAGAGGGAGAAGATCCTCCAGCGAGTGCCCTATGGCCCAGTCGGCTGTGGCTCTAGAATACACTGACTGCATCACTGCAGAGGGAGAAGATCCCCCAATGAGTGTCCAGTGGCCCAGTCGGCTGTGGCTATAAAATACACTAACTGCATCTCTGCAGAGGGAGAAGATCCTCCAGCGAGTGCCCTATGGCCCAGTCGGCTGTGGCTCTAGAATACACTGATTGCATCACTGCAGAGGGAGAAGATCCCCCAATGAGTGTCCAGTGGCCCAGTCGGCTGTGGCTATAAAATACACTAACTGCATCTCTGCAGAGGAGTAAGATCCCCACTCAAGATATGGCATTAAACAATCTAATGGTGAGGCTTCAGTAATTCTGGAGCATGGGGGAATGCGGAGTGCCACTTCATTGCCATCACTCCCAGGTCCACTGTGGCTCGGGGTGGTAGCACCTGACAGAGTCCTATCTATAGATTAAATATAACTGTTTGACTTTTAAACTGAGTGCAAACAAATGACTTATGCTAAATTGAATTATTAGAAATCGAACTGCTGGATCATTTAACTGTGCATAAACAAATAACTGATGTTTATTGAATTGTTAGCGATACATAGCAATATTTGGAATCATTTAATTTTGTTGACTTTCATTTACAAATTATATATATATTTGATATATATGTAAAAACGGATTTGGCATTTAATAACCTACAATAGTTGATATGCCATAAAACCAAACCAAACCAAACCAATTAGATCTTCCCCGTTGACTTTATTCTCTTTTTCTTATCAGATTACTACAGAGAAATAGTTAACGTTTTGATATATTATACGAAATATAGCAAAACTATACCTTGAATGACGGAACAAGATCTTTTGTGTGAAGACATTACGAAAAAGTTTCTCAAGACTGTTGAAGCAACATATAGAAGAAATTCGATTTCAACACATTTTCCAAAAAGAAGCCAAATTTTCAAGTTGTTCAAGAAATTTTAAACTCATGACATTTGTGAAGATTGAAGGGAAACGGTTTTCTTACCTTATGGATCTCCAATCACCCTACAACTTTACTGGCCGAATTCAACAGTGCCTTTAACTGAACGGTGGACATCTGGAATATGTACTCTTGGACTACTCTTGACATTTTTAGTTCATATTGGAAAATAAATGGCTGTAGATACTAAATAAATAAGTAACAAATAGTTACACATCCTTTTCTCGTTCAACAAATGTAATTTCTATTCTATCTTTGTTTTCCTTAATTTAAGCACAATAATTTTGTTATATATATATATATATATATATATATATATATATATATATATATATATATATATATATTCCAACAGTATACGGTTATCTCTGTCTCACTTAGTGGGTTGTGGCAGACCAAATGCGGTATAATTTGAAGAGTGCTCAGTGTCTGTGATAGAGCTATCATATAAGAAATAAATGCATATTTGTTTTCATACCACATCAAAGAAAAACTTTTAAATATTAGTCATATTTTTTATAATAACATTTATTTCAGTCAACCTTATATTTTTTTTAAGTTAGATCAGCATCTTCAGACAATGAATTAAGATTATTTCTTTGTCTGAAGATGCAGATCTAACTTTTAAAAAAATATAGGGTCTGCTAAAATAGATACTATTACAAAAAAAAAAAAAGAGTAATTTTTAAAAGTTTTTCTTTTACATGGAATTATTTGCTCTGTACTTTAATTTATTATTATTTTATATTGGGCTCTCTTTTGGATTTTGATTTTATATGGATATTGTAGAAAGAAAATCCTAAAATAGAATTGTTCCCATCATCGGCTGACTTGCCGTTGGATAATATAAGGATATTAGTTTTTATATATATTTAATAGCATGGATGCTTATCTGCGACCACAGGTTTCGTGTCGTCTGCCTGATGATTGTTGTTGGTTGGTTGGTTTATTGGGTTTTATGGCATATCAACCCTGTAGGTTATTTAACGCCGAATCCATTTTTATGTAAATAATCGGTTCTTTTTAAAACAATTCAGCTTAGCATAAGTACACAATTTAATGGTCAAAAACATTTCTATTTCAAACTATTCAAGCAGTTATATGTAACAATTCAGTTAAGTGTAAATACAGTTTTAATGTCGAAAAACAGTTCTATTTCAAATAATTCAGTTAAGCATAAGCACGAAGTTTAAATGTATGCACGGTTTAATTGTCAAAAAGATCTTTATTTCAAGCTATTCAGTTTATTCAAGCAATTAAGTTAAGCATTAGTATGCTGTTAGTTCTATTTAACCCATAGATAGGGCCCTATCAGGTGCTACCATTCCGAGCCAGAGTGGACCTGGGAGCGATGGCAATGAAGGGGTACTCCGCATTCTCCAAATCCCCAGCACTGGATTGTTTAGTGTCATATCCAGGACACTCGTTAGGGGGTCTTACCCCTCTGCAGAGGTGTAGTCAGTGTATTCTACAGCCCCAGCCGACTGGGCAAGATGATTGTTGTACAAAGACGGCATGAAACCAGTAGTCACAGATAAGCATCTATATTATTATATATATATATATAAACTAATATATATATATATACTAATCACAGTCTGCCTTCAGTTGGATCTTGGATCCTTGGGGGGTTAGTGTTGAAGAAGTGCTTAGTTGGTACGAATTAGATTTTTGGACATATGCTGCCAATTTTGATGTTTGAATTAACCTCCGCCCCCGATTTTTTTGCTTTGGACGTCCGATATCGATTTTTGATATTGATTGAATATAAAAATAAAATCACCATTAAAAAAAGCCTGCAAAAATGTGTATTATGTACATGGAGGCCCATCAGGCCTTGTCGTACCTACAGCAAAAGATATCTCTATATCTATCTATCTATGACTAAATTTTTTCGACGATTTGTCAGCTTAATCATGGTTTATTTTCTAAAACAAATTGGATACACTTCAAGCTAACAAAATATTCCTTGCTAGTATGGCACCATAGGGGCGCATAAAATACATTTGCAGTGATTATGGGTCAGAGTTCACGCCTGAAAAATTCGAAAATTTATCGATCAATAATTTTGGTACGATTTGCAATGTATACGCACAAAACAAGACAAAATTACATCCCTGAAGTGAACGAGGCATCCCCCCACCACCACCACGTCAGGAGGGGCAGTAGAATACAGCGGCTGCATTTCTGTAAAGCGCTAAGACGCCGCCAACAAGTATAGTGGAAATGACCCTAAATCATCCGGTGATGAGGTTCAAGTTCTGGAGCTTTGAGCATTGGGGAGTACCCATTCATTGTGATTACCACCACGTCCACTGTGACTCGGTGTGGTAGTACCTGTCACGCTCTCATCTATGGGTCTAATAGAACTGTTTAATCATTTTCTATATTTGAAACCATTTAACTGTGAGCAAACAAATCGTAAATGCTAAATTGAGTTGTTGGTGTTGGATATCAGTACTTGAAACCATTCGAGGCTTGACATTAAACTGCATCTGGTGATGAGGCTTCAGTCTTGGAGTTTAGGGAATATGTAGTACTCCTTCGTTTTCATTACTCCCAGGTCCACTCTAACTTGGAGTGGTAGTATATGTTAGGGTTTTATCTATGGTTCAAATAGAATTGTTCAATCTTCTACTTGGGATTATTATTATTATTAAATAGAATTATTGGTGTTAAATAGTGTTGCGTTCTGGTTAGTGAACGCTTGTAATATTTAATAAAGGACAAACCACGATATGAGAGGAAATAGAGATATATTCTTAGGAAAAAGTATATACAGTAGAGAGACTATTAGTAGACAAGAACATAGAATTAGTGAACGCTTGTAATATTAGATAAAGGACAAACCACGATATGAGAGGAAATAGAGATATATTCCCAGGAAAAAGTATATACAATAGAGAGACTATTAGTAGACAAGAACATAGAATTAGTGAACGCTTGTAATATTAAATAAAGGACAAACCACGATATGAGAGGAAATAGAGATATATTCTCAGGAAAAAGTATATACAGTAGAGAGACTATTAGTAGATAAGAACATAGGATTAGTGAATACAGTGTAAAGATATAGTCCAACGATAGTATTGGCTTCCGTTATTACAGTAGTCAGTCTAGTGCGATCTCCAGTCTCCAACGCTCTAATACTATTTCTATAAGAAGCTGCTCTTCACCTTCTAGTCTGTCCTGGTATTAGTAGCTACTGCTATATATCGCAGATGGACTAGTTCATTGTGTGGAAAAAGGTGGGTGATACCCAACAAAAGCAATACTTGAAACCATTTAACCGTGTTTAAACAATAGCAATACTTGAAATCATTTATCTGTGGGGAAACAAATAATTTGTATTAAACTAGACAGGAAAACTTGATGAATAGAATTACTAGTGTTAAATAGGAATACTTGAAACCATTTAACTATGTGTAAACAAAAGATTAATATTAGAATATATAGAACTACTTGGTAAATAGAATTACTTATCTTACATAACATACAAGAGATGATATGTCATAAAACCCAACCAACCAACAACCCAATCAAACAGAACAAAGCATATTTGTTGGCTATGCTACGTTACTCTACAAGAGAAAGAAAAAAAGCCAGACTATTACATAATGTTTTTTTTTATTTGGTTTTATGGTATATCAATCAGTGTAGGTTATTTAATGCCAAATCCATTTTTATACATATAAACAGTTCTAATTCAAACAATTCAGTTCAGCATTAGTACAGATTTATTTGCTTTCACACAGTTAAATGTCAAGACAGTTCTACTTCAAACAGTTCAGTTTAGCTTAAGTACGCAGTTTAAATGTCACAACAGTCCTATCTCAAGCAATTCTATTTAGCAAAAGTTCACAATTTAGTTCTATTTAATCCATAGATAGGACTCTACCAGGTTCTACCATTGCGGGCCAGAGTGAACCTGGGAGCGATGGCTATGAAGGAGTACTCCACATTCCTCAAAGCTCCAGCATTACTGGAGCCTCGCCATCAGTTTGTTTAGTGTCATAACCAGGACACTCGTTGGAGAAGGGGTCTTACCCCTGTGCAGAGAGGCAGTTAGTGTATTCTGCTGCCGACTGAGCCATTTTACTTAATGGAAAATGTTAAAGATTACATAATTCATTATTGCTATTCAATGCTAACAGCCCTTAAAAATTATAAGGAGGTGATAAATTTAATCGATTCAGAAAATTGGCTGGTTGCTATGCAACATGAAATGAAAGCACGCGTAAAAAAAATGATACAAATGACTTAGTGTCTGTATTTCTGTTTAGTACGGAACACCTTTCAATACGTGATGTGATGAATTGACAACAACAAGAATTATCACAGAATTGCTTCTTTATTAAACATTACAGCGTTAGTATTATTATTGCTACTGTAGCATGTAAGACAGCCATCTTTGAGTTATTAGAGGTCCTGTTAAGAGTTCTGTTAAAGGGGAATAACCCTGGAAGTTTACCATAACAACGCACTAATCAAATTTAAATTTTATATAACTGTTATGTCCTCGGAAAAAAAGGGTATAAAATAAATAAAACAAACATGTACTTAGAGAGAAGAATAAAAAGTTATATATCACAGAAAACAAGTAACACAATGTCGCCAGTCTAGCTTTTGCGACTAAACTCCTTTATTTCCTATGACCTCCACTCTATTAGCCATAACCGTGTTTCTTTCCCGTTCTCCTGGGCTGCTCTCTGCTGGGTGCTGGCTTTCTCTAGCGCATCTTGTTCACCATAGTGTAGCAAAAGTCGTGTTTGCTGTTTGAGAAGAGAAACGTTGAAGTCACCGTTTGTAGTTTGTAGTGAGTTTGTAGTTGTTTCTGGTTGTTTCGGGGAGAAGCGTGAATGTCTCCAGAAAATGTTGCCCAGTGAAGAAGTAGCTAGGTATCGGAGCGCAATATTGCATCGCAGTCGACATAGCCAATTTTGGGGGCGACGTAAAGTTGTTCCTGTGAGTGGCGTATTGAATTTATCTAATTCATATTTAACTGTGAACCCTTGGTCTAAGAGAAATAGATGCCAGGGATCCATAAATTAGATAGCTTCCCTCGTGGTGGCGTGATGCTGCTGCAGCTATTGAAGAGCAGACAGTAAGATGTCTGTCCTGAACGAAGAAGTTCTGCCAAAGAGAGTGTTTGACGACTTCCCCAATTTGTGATGCCCAGAAGGGTGATTCGGGTTGAATAGGATAAGTCATCCTGATTGGGTGAAATTATGCGTCGACCCTAACGGTCAAATTAAAGTACGCGCCAAACAAAAATACGAAATTCCTTCTGCTACAAGAGCATAAAACTCTGAGGGTTTGGGGGGGGCGTCATGCCATATCTATATTTTCTAGGGGGCCCCAACCAGCCACATTCACCGATCCATTCATCAATACAATATATAAGCAACCACCCTTCACCAATCACGCTGCAGCGACCAAAATACCTCATTCGCTTTGTAAAAATACCTACTTAAAACCCCGAAGGAAATGTATGATTTTATTTACAGAGATCTTATTTACAAGGATGTGATGGGGATGGGAGAAAAAAAACCGAAAGAGAAAAGGAAACGAAAGAAAAAATCCCCGTTTGGTTTCCCTTCCATCCCCGTTTCTGTGATATGAAGACTGACTGTTTTTCGATGTCCAAGAACGCTAAGTTGGAGGGGGGATCTAATCTAATGGGTCAATAGAAAAAAGCAGGGTCGGGAGCGATGAAGACAGGTTACATTTATTTATTCTTATGAGGTTCCAAGATCTTCAGAAAAAGTGGACTGGAGTAAGGTTTGGGGTATAAAAAATAGGGATGGGGAAGATCTTGGAGGCTAACAACAAGGTGACGGGGATGATGACTCACAACATACGGCTAACTAGGGATTAGAGGGGAATAAAACCTACTTGCCCGGGATGGGGTCCCGAAGGACCCGGATCGTAGTTGTCATACGCATTAAGAGGAGGGAAAGATGATTCCAACATTGCCCTCTTTCGTACGACCTGGCTCGCTGCATTCACCCACCTTTTGTCGAATGTTATGCGATCCAAGCGTTTTCTATCGCATCGGATCTTGACCTTAGGCTGATGCCTAAAGAACAATATCAGATCACGATGAGAAAGGTATGCATCGTCATACAATCCATTTTTTTTTTTCGCGTCGTCCAAATCACCATTCTGGCTACAGCTAGGATCGCGAGAAACACCACACACTTCTCACCCTGAAACAGAGGTAAGACGTTGTCAACGACGTAACCAACGCCGAGCAGCACGAGCTTTTTGGGTTCGATGCGAGCCGTCTACTCCCCGAGGTGATCCCAGAACGAGTGAACTCGCTCTCAGTAATAGCAGGCGTGCTCAGCCGTTTCCTCTTAGCCACTCCAGCAGTGAGGACAATTAGACATGTCTGCCAGGCCCGCTCTGAAGTTCAATCCGAGAAGGGGCAACGCGCTCCGTGCAAGCCGCCAAGTGAGCGAGAACTCAGAATCGTTCAAGAAGCCCAATCCTGGCGCTCAATTCCAGTGGGAACGGATCTCCTCCGTCATCCAGCCGTGCCGCTCTCTGAGAGGCTTCGAAGCGGAACCCACCCTTAGTTCCCGTTACAGTTCTGTCCGAGGCCTTGAAAGATCACTGGACCCAAGAAGGTTACGGAGGGCAGCATGGCATTCGCGGACAAACGATGCTTCGCCCATAGGCCTACGTCAACCTTCGGCCTTTGGGTCTGACTTGAGGTGAGGGAAAGTATCGCTCGCCTTTCGTCTCTATACCGTGTCCCCCAACAAGGATCGGCCCAAGTAAGCGAGTCTTTCAACGAGCCAGTGGATTTCCAGATCAGGCATACCTAGATCCCCATTGCGTTTACGTTGAATGCAGACCTGTTTGCGGATTACAGTCAACTGTTATATTTTTATTAGAAGAGTCCATCGTGTATCGAAAACAGGGATGATACCACAACAAAAACATCGAATGATCACAGTATATTTTTGCGTAGTAATCAAAATCGCATTGTTAAAAATCACACTAATTCAAAGCCTGGATGAATATGCTTGTGCTTCACTTTTGTACTAATACTCATGGGGTTGGCATCAATACCCATCTTCTATCCATCCAAAGTTGTGACGATACAGCTGTCCTTGCCAAGCACGGTGGTGATTCCTCTTCCAATCTGCTGATCGTCCCGCTGGCCAGATATATCTAAGGATGACACGATCGATTCACTATCTGCCCATGTGTTTTTAGATCCAGAGAACAGATCAATCGCTAGTCGGAGTCACCGGTGAGTAAATGAATGAGACCGCACAAGTAACTAAGCCAAAAAAAAAAAAAAAAAATAGAAGTCGATGCCAAAAAGCAAAAAAAAAAACAACCAGTTACCAGTCAAAACAATTCACCTATCTTCTGACAGGTTTAAACCATAATACATTCAAACAACTCGCTTTGTCAAATACCTTCTAATCGTAAATGACTCACTTCATTTCAAAATTTCAAAAATCGATTCCACCATCACACATTTGAAATATACTACTCTATTATTCCAAAATGCAAATCGGTTTATTTCTCCTCTGGTGAATAAAATTTCTCTGATTGGTCTCCGATCCAATAGAATTAACACCACTCCCTTTTTCTTATCATTTAGTAATAAATGACACCCCCACTTTTTTTCCTCTCCTTTTTTTTTTCAGAAAGAAAGTCTGTAAAAAATATTCCACAAAACATTTAATAGAATCTACAATTCTATAGAAAAAAAGTCTCTCTCTTCAGTAATAGGATATAATACATTTGACTACATGTTATATCACGCAAAAAGAACAAGGAATTTTTAAACATGCAAGTAGACATTTTTCTCACACATTTGGGGTTCGAAATACCCCTTACACATTACTTATAAATGATAATTGGTGGAAAGTTTATCCGTTTTTCTTTCTTTCTATTTTTTCTTTGGGAAGTTTCTCTTAGGGAAAGGATTCCTCTTTCGGAAAGTCCAGTTCAGTCAAACTGAACAAGCTTAGATGAGGCACACTCTATGATCCCTTCCTCGTCTCTCCACCGCCGGTACATTTTGTTTAATTAGTAACTTTTTTATACGTCCCTTCAGCCTCCATCGGGTTGATATTACTACTGCTATCACAATTATGGTTCCCAGCATAGCGGACCAACTTATGGCTTCTGGGTTATTTTTCCATACTGCACTCGTTTCTTTTATGGCATTTAATTTTTCTTTCAACTGCTCAAAGTTTAGCTTCTCTAAGAACTTTAGTAACCCAGGCATTCTTGTAACGCTGCGCAGCACAAATAGAAGCTTGTAACACCAAGGGTCTCAAGTAGAATTTTGTAACACCACGGGTCTCAAATAGAAGTTTGTAACAGTATGGTGTTCGAATGGACGTTTGTACCACTACTACACCATACTGACCCTTGTGCCACCACGGTTCTCGGCAAACCTTTGTAGCACTATGTCGTAAGTGTCAGTCGGACCCCTATTGTAACCTCCACCGTGATGTAAAGAAGTGACGAACACACAAAAAACCCGTCATAGTTTGGTAATGCAAACCCAGTGTCTGTTAATACCTTTATTTGGCAACTATCCTCAATTCTTTTCTTATACCCTCTCAACAATTCGAAAGCACACAACCTGTGATTTTTTGCCGCATAAATTGGGCTAGCTACCCCACAGGTTCCCAGGGCATTAGCTTCGCATTTTTTTGCTTCTTCACTGGTTAGTAACATAATCTTCCTCTAGTTATGAATTCTGTCTCTATTTTGTATTTTACAACTATTTCTGATTCATTTCTACCCGAGGGTGTGGAATGGGGAGATTTATCACTTGTGTATCTCAAATCTACTCCTCCTATACAGATCTACTGATAATCTTAAGTGATGAGTTCATTTGGTTTGTATTTCCTATAATAACCTCCTCAACCGACCAGGGGATACCACGCTAGGTGAAAGGGTGTCCTCGTGGTGTAATGGAGGGTGTCCTCGTGGTGTAATGGTTAAAGCGATGCACTGCGGAATCGTAGTACGCGAGTTCGTACTCCAGTCGCGCTATTACGTTCACTTTCGGGCAAATACCCTTGGGAAAGGTATGAATCCCCTTATTCTCCCTCCAGCTATGGGTAAATAGTAGGACGGACTAGGTTCTTCAGCCTTGGTGAGGCAAATAGTCTAGGAGAAGGAAAACTCTGAATTCAAACCTGTTAAACTCCGCTTAAAAATTGACCTTGTGTCATATCCTGCCCGAGCGGAGGGGTTGGTAAATAGTACCACGCTAGGTGAAAGATAACATATCTAATTGCATTCTGACATGCTCCAATAATACCATTAAAAGTTGGCTAGTTTGTCACATCCTATTGTTAAACATTATCCAATGGAAACATTGTATAAAATCACTAAATTCCGGCTCTTGCGTCAAACATAATAACCATCTCCTCTCTTAATAAGTGTAACTCGCTCATCAATTCGTTTATTTCATCCTTGTTCTGTGACAGCTACAATTTCGTTAATTTACTATAGATATACTTTCTTGGCCAAGAAATTTTGATCTTCTCCAACATTTTTCAGTCTTTTCCGTACAACCTGTATCTATTCCTCGGACACTGTCCCGAACAAAACACTCAACGCCTTCCCTACTATGGGAATAATTGCCCTCTTATTCTTGGCCTGTAATAGCTCAACTTCTTTTTTAGTTTTCTCTTTACCACTTGTATCTCTTCCTCGGACACAGTCCCGAATAAAACACTCAACGCCTTCTCTACTGGGGGAATAACTACCCTCTTATTCATGGCCTGTAATAGCTCAACTTCTTTTTTAGTTTTCTCTTTACCACCTGTATCTCTTCCTCGGACACAGTCTCGAACAAAACACTCAACGCCTTCTATACCGGGGGAATAACAACCCTCTTATTAATAGCCTGTAATAGCTCAACTTCTTTTTTGGTTTTTTCCATACCACCTGTATCTCTTCCTCGGACACAGTCCCGAACAAAACACTCAACGCCTTCTCTACTGGGGAAATAACTACCCTCTTATTCCTGGCCTGTAATAGCTTAACTTCTTTTTTAGTTTTCTCTTTACCATCTGTATCTCTTCCTCGGACACTGTCCCGAATAAAACACTCAACGCCTTCTATACCGGGGGAATAACTGCCCTCTTATTCCTGGCCTGTAATAATTTATTTTTTATTAAATAATTATTCATGTTTCACTAATTACATTCCAACATAGTTGCCTCTTAGAAATACAACAATCGCAAGTATTTTTCCTTACGTCTGTATTTCTCTGTTATCAGTGCCTAAGTATTCTCCAGCTTAATCATTTCGCTCTTTAATTTATCTAGTAGTATATCATACGGTTTTAAATCAATTACTAGGATTATCAGCTATATCGATTTTGTGACACCCACATCACTTGACTTTTTAAAAATTGTTTTGACTGCGTCTCCATGTGTGTTCATTAATAATAGGAATAATAACAGTTAAGGTGATCACCGAAGGATCCAGCCTAAACTATAACCGCTAATGCCTCACATGCATAGGGGGAAATCCACATGAATGACAGCACCAACGATCACGCCACGACTGGACCCACCGACGTATCATTTATTTACCGAGAATCGAAGGTGCACTCGTATGGTTTTCTCGAGGGTTAATGAGGTTTTGCTCCCCTAAGGCTTAGTTTTATTGGTAATTCCTGTTCACCTTCTACTTGCTCCTCCCCAAACAAATGTCCTGGATATGATACTAAACAATCTGATGGTGAGTTTCAGTAATGCTGGAGCTTTGGGGAATGCGGAGTACTCCTTCATTGCCATCGCTCCCAGGTCCATTCTCGCCGAGAGTGGTAGCACCTGATAGGGTCCTATCTATGGGTCAAATAGAACTAAAATGCATACTTATGCTAAACTGAATTACTTGAAATAGAACAGTTTTGAGAAACTGAATTCTTTGAAATGGATCTGTTTTTGTATCCTAAACTAAATTGTTTGAAATATAATTGTTTTTGATATTTATGTTTTGTATAAACAAAAGCTATACTTATACTAAACTGAATTGAAATAGAACAGTCAGTATAAACTGAACAGCTTGAACTAGAAATGTTTTTGACAATAAAACTGTGTACTTATGCTAAATTGAATTGTTTGAAATAGAATTGATTATTTGAATAAAAATAGATTTGGCATTAAATCTTGGTATTCCGTGATAGGTAACCTATTACGGCGGATTCCTCGTTCGTCGTTTTCAGGTTCGCTTTCTATTTCAACATCTTCTGGTTGTGCTAGAGTTACCCTTCTTTTCCTTTTCTCTTTTACTTATGGTTTGGGATTTCTCTTTCATCATCTTCAGTTTCACTTTCTGTTTCAACATTTTCTGGTTCTGCTAGAGTTACCTTTCTCTTCCTTCTCTCTTTTCTTTTTTGATTAAGGAATGCCCCCTTCGTCCTTTTCACTTTCACTTTCTGTTTCAACGTCTTCTGGTTCTGCTGGATTTACCTTTCTCCTCCTTCTCACTTTTCTTTTTGGTTTGGGATTTCTCTTTCGTCATTTTCAGTTTCACTTTCTGTTTCAATATCTTCTGGTTCTGCTGGAGTTACCTTTCTCTTCCTTCACTATTTCCCTTTTGGTTTGGATTTTCCCAACCATTCACTAATTTCAAGTCATTAGCATGCACTCTCTTAACTCCATATTTGTCGCTGCCTCCTAACAGACAGAACTTGACACAAGGTCAATGACCCGAAGATCGATTATAGTGGGGATTTAAGGGAGGGGAAGATTGGACACGAAACGAGGCTCAATCCCTGCTGGACTATGCTGGTCATCAGCCCACTTAGTGCAATGCGGGCCTGATGAGTCTGGCTGGACTTGGACCCAAATCTGGGTCCAGGCACATATGCCGGATCATAACTTAAACTGGACAGCAAGGTCCAGTGCTACACAAGGGGGACAATGATGCAGCTTGCCCACCCGGCTTGGGCCAAAGCCAACAGCAAGTTAATGCAGTAGGCCTTAGCCCTGAAGCAAGGTACATGCACTCTCTTAACGCGACCTGACATTTTGTCCTATATTACAAATGTTACTGGTCTCGTCTGTTCCACTATTCAGAAATAGTGTTTC
>OY757946.1:31210533-31215533 GCA_963585895.1 Sepioteuthis lessoniana
TATATTTTCCTCTTTTTTTTCTTTTTGCTTTTTCCCTTTTGTTTCTATTCTTATTTATTTTCTTCTCTCTTTAATTCTTTTTTTCCTTCTTTCGTTTTCTTCCTTTTCTTTTTCATTATTTCCTATTTTGTTTTCTATCACCCTCTTTATTTATTTTTTCCTTTTTGCTTTTTCACTTCTTGTTTATTTCATTATTTCTTTCTAATTTCTCTTGTTTCTTTCATTCTTTCTTTTCAATTTCAGAATGTCTGAGTGTCAATCTGAGGATAGATTCGTATTTATATTGATGAAAACTAAACTTCCCGTTCACATCATGGTGTTTGGAGTGACCACAAGCGATGGTGACGTTATACCTCATTACACCTTCCAACATGGCTTCAGACACAACGCAGAAGCCTTCACAATTCCTGGATCGACAGGATAGCTACTTGAAGGCCCTACGTATAGTAATAGGACTCTGCAACATACAACCAGGAGAACCTACTCTTAAGTGTTAGAAAATTTTTGCGACCACTTTATCCCTAAAATCTGGCCACTCAACTCCTCAGATTACAATCCCTTTGAGTAAGGTCAGAGGTTGACCAACAAAACTCAGAGCAACACCAAAGATAAACTATAGGCAAGAATAATGGGAGCATTTACCAGTTTAGACAAGCTGACCGTCAGAAAGGCTGGCGAAAGATTTCGAATTTGTCTACAAGCCATGATTGAAGCTGATGGTGAATTCTAAAAAATTGATTTAATTTATAGTATTACTCTAATGAGTTGAGTATTCGCCAACGGTCCGGGAGACCTGGGTTCAATCCCAGGTCGAGTAATACCAAAGACTCAAAAATGGTACTTGATGCCACATTGCTTAATACACAACATTGTAAGGTATGGATCAAGGGTAAAGTGGAGCAATCCAGTGAAAGGGGGAGTGCCCTCCCCTACACCTCGGTGTAGTAGCTATTGAAAAGGGAGCCTTTGGGTCACCCTCGACTACAGTCGCCAACTTTACTTATTTCAAGTTATTTTCATATAATTTTGGTAAATATATCTGATAAACGGAAACGTCTGTGTTAGTTTCATTTTTGCTTAATTTCAAAGAAAATTGACTCCTCTCACCTTGTATAGTATTAAAAAAAAAACAATAAAGACAGCTAGAAAAAAACAATTTTCTTATAACTTTTTTAAGGAAACAGCAATCAATGAATGATGCTGATTCACTTGTTTTGAAATATTGCAGAGTGACAATACACAATGTTTGTATGCCTCAATTTGACCTTTTATATAAACATAGACAATGCCTTCCTAGCCATTGGCAAAGTACTAATCACAAATTAGGATATCAGGAGGCGCTCGTGGTGTAACATTTATCGTCGTTGGGGAAAAGGCGACGGTGATCCGAATTCAAATCCTGAACAAGGGAAGGAAAAATCTCCCATCTTTACAGTTTTCGTAGATCATTTTCTTCTTATATATATATTGTAAAAAGAAATTGACTAATCGGAGAAAAATAAAATAAAAAGAACGCCGAACTTGTCGGAAAACAATCAGATGCTGGATATTTGCACAGGGTAGGTTTATCGAAACAAATAAAATAGCTGAAGGCTTCGACTGAAGTTTTACCGAAAAGAATATTCAGGAGAACTTAGTTTATATATATATATATATATATATATATATATATATATGAGAGAGAGAAAGAGAGAGAGTGAGAACTTTTTTATTAGAAGTGCTCCATACTGGGCAGCAAAGCAAGAGAGAACCTAAAACTAAAGTATGCTTATTAACATCTAGGCTATAATTAAATAGTTGTATTTTTTGAAAGAATATGAAACTGATAGTGTTGAGACTGTCATAAAACGCTGATTAAACAATAATTTATATATATATATATATATATATATATATATATATATATTGTTGTTCCGTTTCAAATATTATTAATAATACAAACCCACACACACACGCACGCATGCATATATATATAAATATTATTGTTCTGTTTCAAATATCACTAGTGACACACGTGTGTGTGTGTGTGTGTTTGTGTGTGTATAGTCAGAATAGAGAAGACACATTTAATTATAAAATTCCCGTTGTTTTAGTTATAATACTCAATATTCAGGATCGCGCCACTTAACAATATTAGGCAACGATTAAAAACGATTATATAAAACCTAAAAAAAACTCATAACGATCACAAGCTTCGAGTATTACGGCCAGTTTCTGGACCCAAGTCCATCATCTCTTTTTTGGATATTGAACACTATCACTAAAACAAATTGAGTTTTTTAAAAATATCATTGATAATTCATATATAATTGGAAAAGTCCGAAGACCTGCGGGAGCAGTGTGTTAAGAATGGCTGGTCAACGGACATATTTCTTCTCGAGAGTGGATGTTGAGATTTTGTTTCAAACTCAACCTCTACATTTTTAAAAAAACTCAGACTTTCACCAGTAGAGAAGAGGGAGTATATAAAAAAGATCCAAAACAAGACTGTAACTGCATCTGAGGGGATATGGCAATCGTACAGATCAAAAAACATTCAATAAGGTCTGGTAGTGTTGTGAGATATTGCTGAAGCACCCTGGGTTTGTGGTAATGATGCTTCGGCCCCGAAACCATACTTGAACCCAGGGTCATCATCTGATGAAGACTTTATACGAAGCAAAACTGCTATTTATGCGGCAGTTTTTGTATATATATATATATATACTAGGATGAGCTAAAAAGTTAAAAGGCTAAAAATGTCATATCTGCTGGTAAGGATTTTTTTGCCAATGGGATCCACCCACTGCAACACCACGAGAGTATCTTGATCGGTCTATAAACTTTTAAGCCGATCCTATTGTGTTAGGCAACCATTTATAACAATTATATAAAATTTAATAAAAGAAAACTTAAACCCAGCCATCACAAGCGTTTAGTGCAACTGCTAGTTTCACGACCTAATTCGATCATCAGGAAGCTGATTTATGTATTGACGAATTAATGTGTTTTTCCACAGCACCTCCCCATCTCCACACCAATTGATCTTTTGACCTCTCCCTGTCGGTCATGTTTACCAATGCCGGCGGGGCTGAAGTTAATCGGGACCCACTACATTAGATATGTGCCAAATTTACGTAATAATGTGATGATGGCTAGACGTCTAGACACCGAAATAAGTAGGTACCATTTCATTACATTTTCATCAGCAGTTTTTAGTGAAATACAAAATTGTTCTAAGCAAAACCCAACCATACCACCTCCATGTGATCTTTCTCGTAACCTAAAGGGAAAATTCTTTCTTTTTTACCGGCATATCAACCTTCGTGGGTTATTTATTGCCAATGACCACTTTATTTTAAAGCTTACATAATACAAATGCTTGCACTTAGGAGTTTTGGTTTGGTTTAGTTTCTTTGTTTAATGGCATATCAATCTTTGTGGGTTATTCAATGCCAACGTCATCCTTTAGAGGAACAGCAATGGTAGTATTTAACCTATTGCCAGAGGAAACAAGAGAGTTCATGCCTTTCCTAAGCGTATTTGTCCGAAAGTAAACGCAATAGAGCACCTGGAGTTCGAACTCGTTCACTACGAAGTCGCAGTCCAGTACATTAGCCTCTACGTCACAGGGATTACCCTTCTGAACTAAAAATTACCGCTTTGAACTAAAAATTCCTCCGAAAAGCAAGATTGGATGACATGGACGACATGAAAAGATACAGGGGTTTAAGGAGTGCTTTAATAATAAAAATACTCATTTGAAATGATTGGATATAAGAAAGAAAGAAAGAAAGAAGGAAAGAAAGAAAAAAGAAGGAAAGAAAGAAAGAAAGTTTTTAGAAGAGAGAGAGGCCAAGAGGAAAATGAAAAGGAAGAGATAGATAGTTTAAGAATGAGATAAAAAGGAGGAGGAACGTAGACGACAAGAGGGAAAGAGGAAAGAGAAAGAGAAAATAAGAAGGAGAAAAGGGGAGGGAGAAAGAGTGACAAAAATGGGAAATAGTTGATAAGTTGCAGATTGGTCGAAAAGGTGAAATATGGGAGAAAGGAAAAAGAGAGAAGATATTGTACTTGAAGAAAATGAATGGTTCATTTATTATTCACCTCTCTTTTGGTAAATACAACTTCAGTCGCGATACCATTGGACGCACCCCACTTATAGTAGGTCTGGCAGAATGATTTCCCGCAATTCAAATAGCCGCCACTCAGGCGATAGTCGTACTGAGTGGGTGGGAGGTGAGTCCTTTAGTAGCTGCAACAGTAGCAACATCAACAGTAGCAGCAGCCAAGCCATTTAGATTGTCATCATCTCACGTGATGGTGAACATCGTGCATTTTTTTCTGAATAACTCATCTCCTGGAGTGACAGTTCTATTCCTAACAGTTCAATTTAGCGTAAATCAACACACTTAAATAGTTCCAAGTATTGCTATGTATCACTAACAATTCTAGTAAACATAAATCGTTTGTTTAGACAAAGTTAAATGATCAAACAGTTCTACTTCAAACAGTTCAGTTTAGCATTAATCATTTGTTTCTTTATAGTTTAAATGTCAAACAGTTCTGTTTGACCTATTGATAGGATCCTTTCAGATGCTACCATACCAGGCTAGAATGGTCCTGAAAGCGATAGCCATAAAGGGGTACTCTGCATTCCCCAAAGCTCCAACATTACCGGAGGCTCACCATCATATCCAGGACACTGGTTGTGGTTGGGGGTTACCTCTCAGTATAAATGCAGTGTATTGTACGGCCCCAGCCGAGTTTCTAGTTTTACATAATCCTAATACATTTAACATTTAATGTTAAAATTGGGTCAACGTTTTTATTATATTCCTTATATGCTTTATAGTTTTCCAATATATCACATCACAAATGATAATCAAGTGATATCTTATAGGATCATTTTCCCAGTCGGCATTGACTGTAGAATACATCGACTGCACCTCAGCAGAGAGGCAAGACCCCCTTTTCAATAATTACCTTGAATATGACACAAAACAATCTTATGGTGAGGT
>OY757946.1:31223033-31305533 GCA_963585895.1 Sepioteuthis lessoniana
AGAATCATTACTTGAAGTTATAATTGTTTACTATGGATTATTAATTATTAGTTACTCGAAACCGTATAACTGTGTGCAAAAACTGATTATTTTTAATATAAATAATTACTTGAAACCATATAATTATTACAATTAAATAGGAATATGTTAAACTATACAATTCTGTACTAATAATTTGTATTGGATGGGTAGACTTGATACTATATAACAGTAAATTATTTGTATTAAAATAGATACAAGAAGTATTAATTGTTTACTAATGATTATTATTAGTTACTTGATTATGATAGCTTGTAAATTATTGTTGTTAGATAAAAATACTTGAAACCATATGGGCACCTTGGGTGTTGTAATGGATAGCAAGCTAGTCTAGCAAACCTTCATGAATGAGTTTGAGTTTCATTGGGTGCCCCATTCATTCGGCCTTGTGCCACATCCAAGCAAGACGCTTTGTAGATTACTGCTTGAAACCATATAACTGTACATATGATCATTACTAAATAGAAATAATTACTTGAAACCATATAACTGTGAGCAAACAAAGGACTATTTTTGATAGAAATAATTACTTGAAACAATATAATCATTACGATTAGATAGAAATATTTGAAATTATACAGTTGGGTGCTAATCATTTGTATTTGATCGGAATACTTGATACCATATAACTGTAAATTATTTGTATTAAGAATAGTTACTTAAAGCTAGAATTCTTTACAAAGGATTATCATTAGTTACTTTTGCCCAGTCGGCTGGGGCTGTAGAATACACTGACTGCACCTCTGCAGAGGGGTAACCTCCCCACCCCCAACGAGTGTCCTGATATGACACCAAACAATCTGATGGTGAAGTTCCCGTAAGGCTGGAGCTTTGGGGAACGTGGAATACCCCTTCATTGCCATCGCTCTCAGGTCCACTCTGGCCCGGAGTGGTAGCATCTCATAGGACCCTATCTATGGGTTAAATAGAACTAATTTGCGCACTTATGCTAAACTGAATTGTTTGAAATAGAACGGTCTTTGATGTAGAAACTGTACTTACGTTAAACTGAATTGTTTGAATTAGAACTGTTTGACTAAACTGAATAGCTTGAAATAGAAAGACTTTTGACAATTAAACTGCGTACTTATGCGTACTAAACAGTTTGAAATTGAACTGTTTTTGTCATTGAAACTGTACTTACGTTAAACCGATTTTTTTAGATAGAACTGTTTTGACATTTAACTGTGTGTAAACCACATCTATACTTATACTAAACTGAATTGTTTGAAATAAAACTGTTTGACTAAACTGAATAGCTTGAAATAGAAATGTTTTTGACAATTAAACAGTGTACTCATGCTAAACTGAACTGTTAGAAATAAAATTGATTATTTGTATAAAATGGATTTGGCATTAAATAACCTACAAAATTTGATATGTCATAAAACCCAACCAACCAACAAACCAACATTAGTTACTTGAAACTATGTAATTGCTTATGAAAATACTAAGTTCGGCATTACATAACCCAGCAAGGGTTGAGTTGTCACAAAAGCAACCAAACCAAACCTTACTGGAATGGTTGTACCTGTCATAGTTTGATTAATGAGTAAAATTGATCTTTTTGAGATAGTGAAGTTTTACCTGTTTAAAATGAGTGTAAGTAATATTTTCGCATCGTATGTAATTGATGTTCACGATTGTTAAGCTGACTCCGTCATAAAATACCCAACAAGTGTTAATGTACTGTAAAAACCAACCAACCAACCAGCCAACTCATCAACTAACCAACTAACCAACCTCTTCATATCTCTTTTTTTAATTCTGTTTCTTAAATGTTTTCTATGTATATATTACTAAAGATTTAATAATATTTTCATTTAACTGTAACCCAGCAAAAATAGCACATTATAGCGAGAATTTTATGAGAGCAATAATCACAAACTCTCCCCCTATGTGAATGAAGACTTTTTTGTAAAATTTGAAAATAAGTATATATTTTTTACAGGGGGCGGTCTGAGCATCATTTTCTTAATTATCGAAATTCTCAATATAACGGAGATTACTATGAAATGTTAATTAGAATTATTTATTGCTTCTTTAATAAAATTATCAGTATCATCATGGACTGCTGTTACAACGAGAACCAATTGATTCTCGAATCGTCCAGTTGATTTTAATTCCCTCTGTTTATTTGAATTTTTCATTCTTACTCTTCTTTTTTTTATCTGATTCTTTCTACTTATTTGAAATTTTCATCCACACTCTCCTTTTTATCGGATTTTTTCTACTTCTTTCAGTTCATTTGAATTATTCATCTTTACTCTCCCTTTTTTATCATTTTTTTCTACTCATTGGTATTCTTTACTCTTATTCTTCTTTTCATATGATTCTCTCAACTTCTTTCTGTTTATTTGAATTATTCATCTCTATTCTCCTTTTTATTAAATTCTTTCTGTTTATTGGAATTCTTCATCCTTGCTCTCCCTTTCTTATCCGATTCTCTTTTACTATGTTTGTAATCCTATTTAAAAAAAAAAAAATATCGCCTTTTCCCGCAAATTAATTTGATTTCTATCCCCAAATACTTCAAAATTTATTCCTGTTCTTCTTTATCTTCTCTCTCTCTCTTTCTCTCTACCCTCTATCTATCTATCTATCTATCTATCTCTCCATTTTCCTTTATTCTTTGATTATATTGACTCTTTCTTCCTCATCTCTAATTGTTCCTCATTCGTCCTCTTTTTACTGTCAAGGAGCCTATGTTTACTCTCCTTTCATAACAACTATCTCCTTACCCTCTACTTATCAATACCGTCTCTTTGCTCACCTTTTCCATTAACATTCACTCCTTTTCACTGTCACCCTCCTCTTCATTTCTTTCTAACTTTCCTTTTTCAGTATCCGTTGTCTTCATCCTCAGATGATTTCTCATTAACCTCTTTCTCTCTGTCTCTTTCGTTCTCTCTCTCTCTCTCTCTCTCTCTCTCTCTCTCTCTCTCTCTCTCTCTCTCTCTCTCTATTGTTAATCTTTTTCTTCTTATTAGACTCCTTACTGTCCTGGTTATTGGTCTCCTTAAACTCTCTTTATCATCTTCCTTGTCCTGATTCGAGTTTTTATTTTCCATATATCTTTGTCCTCCTCCTCCTCCTTCTCCTCCTCCTCCTCGTTGTTCACCTTCATTCAACTTCTACCCTACCTCCAATCGAACAAATACTTCTTCCGTATCAAACTCCCGCCCTCTTTCCGGATCAGTTTTCTTACTCCTCCCCGCCGTCCACCTCGCATCTTTTCTCTCCTTTCATTTACTTCTTACTCTCCTCTCACCTTACTCTCCTCTCTTTTTTACTTTAATTTTCTTTTCCTACTGTTTTTATCCACTCTCTCCTTTACACTTAATATCTCTTTAAATTTATTTTTGTCCTCGCTTTCTTTTACACTTCATACCTTCTCTTTGAATTTATCTTTATACTCTTTTATCATCACTATCTTCTCTCTCAGTCTTTTCCACTTTTTCTGCCTCCCCCCCCCCTCTCTCTCTCCCTCTCTCTAATTCTGTTCTCTCTTTTACGATAACTCTATTCTATTACCCTCTCTTTAATTTTTGTATTTACTTTTTCTCTCATCTTTCCTTTCCACGCGGTCCTCTCTGCTTACTCTTCCTTTCACTTACTTTTTTTCCTCCTTGCTCTTCTCCACTATTACTCCTCTCTTTATTATCCCTCGTCTCTTTCTTTTCTTTCCCGTTACTGAGCTCTTTGCTGTCTCTTTCTCTCCTTATTCTCCTCCCCCGTTATTCTTCTCTTTACTGTCTCACCCCTTTACTCTCATTAATCCTTTCCTCCTTACTCTCTTTCTCATTTCTTCCCTCTCTTTTCTATTCTTTCTCTTTCTCTCTCTCTCTCCACTTTCGTCCACTTCATCTCTTTTCTTCTCACTCTCTCCCGCTACCTTTCCCTCTCCCCACTCTCCCTCTCTTCTTACTCTCCTTCCCATTTACGCTAAACTTTCTCTTCCTCTTTTTCGATTCTCCTATTCACTCGCTTTCTTTTCCAGTTACTTATCTCTCCCCCCTCTCTCTCTCGCTCTCTCTCTCTCTCTCTCTTTCCAGTTTCGTCCTTTTCATCTCTTTTCTTTTCACTCTCACCTGCTACCTTCCTCACTTACCTTTCTCTCTTCTCACTCTCCTTTTCATATTCTCCACCTCTTACTCTCCTCCTCGTTTAGGGTACTCTCTCTCTCTCTCTTCCCTTTTTTCTCTTGCTCTCTTTTCCTATTATTCCCCCTCTCTCTCTCCACTTTCGTTTTCTCACTCTCATCTGATTCCTCCCCCTCCTACCTTTCCCTCTCCTCACTCTTTTTTCTTTTTCCTGTCCTCTTACTCGCCTTCCCGTTTGCGCTATACTCTCTCTCTCTCTCTCTCTCTCTCTCTCTCTCTCTCTCTCTCTCTCTCTCTCTCTCTCTTTCCTCTCCTTTTCGCTTGCTCTCTTTTCCAGTTACCTCCTCTCTCTCTCTTAAACACTACTTTATTCTCACTCATCTGACACTCTCTTCAGCTTATTCTCCTCTGCCCTCCCTCCAACCCCGCTTCGGCTTCAGCCAACTCTCGCTCCATATCTTACTAATTTTTCAACGCCTCCAACCGGGTCCTCTACGCCTGGTAACAACTTTGTGACTACTATTTAAGCGCTAATCGAAATCGACTTTAGAAACGAAAGGCACCAACACACAAATCGCAAGACGACAAATACCCCGGGTAGAAGCAGACGCGCACTGTCCGTGGCTTTTGCTTTCAAAACAAAACCAAACAAAATTTAGAGAACCAGAACAATTAAGATCTTCATAATAACAACTACGACTACAGCGACAACTACACAACTCGCACCGATCAACAATCAGCTTAGATACCAGTCACACTGAGAGAAAAAAAATAAAACAAGCAACGAAAGAAGAGAGAGATAGTTGATCATCAAAACACAAACACACACGCACGCAGTTTCCCGTGAGTAAAAGTTTTCTCTTTCTCTTTTTATTTGTAATATCTTTCTTTCTTTGTTTCTTTCTTGTTTTCTTTCTTTCTTTCTTTCTTGCTTTCTTTCTTTGTAATACCTTTCTTTCTTTCTTTCTTTCTTGCTTTCTTTCTTTCTATCTTGCTTTCTTTCTTTCTTTCTTTCTTGTTTTCTTTCTTTGTTTCTGTGTTTGTTTCTTTCTTTCTTTGTAATACCTTTCTTTCTTTCTTTCTTTCTTGTTTTCTTTCTTTCTTTCTGTGTTTGTTTCTTTCTTTCTTTGTAATACCTTTCTTTCTTTCTTTCTTGCTTTCTTTCTTTGTAATACCTTTCTTTCTTTCTTTCTTTCTTTCTTTCTATCTTGCTTTCTTTCTTTGTAATACCTTTCTTTCTTTCTTTCTTTCTAATATCTTTAACTCTTCTTTTTTTCTCTTTTCTTCGTAATTCATGTAAGTTTTGCTTTCTCTCTTTCTTCTTAATAGCTTTAACTCTTTCTTTCTTTCTTTCTTTTCTTTGTATGCCTTTAATTCTTTCTTTCTTTCTTTCTTTCTTTCTTTCTATGAAATATCTTTAAGTCTTTCTTTCTTTCTTTCTTTCTCGTTCTCTTTCGTTGTAATACCTTTAACTCTCTTTCTTCTTCTTTCTTTGTAATGTATTTATGTCATTATTTATTTCTATGTAATAAATTCAGATCTATTTTTCTTTATCTCTTTCTTTGTAAAGTATTTAAATCTTTTTTTTTTTTCCATGGTAATATATTCAAAATTTTCTTTGTAATACCTTTCTTTCTTTCTTTCTTTCTTTCTTTCTTTCTTTTACATTTATTCCTTTCTTTCTTTCTCTCTTTCTCTATCTTTGTAATGTATTTAAATCTTTTTTTTTTTCCATGGTAATATATTCAAAATTTTCTTTGTAATACCTTTCTTTCTTTCTTTCTTTCTTTCTTTCTTTCTTTCTTTTACATTTATTCCTTTCTTTCTTTCTCTCTTTCTCTATCTTTGTAATGTATTTAAATCTTTTTTTTTTTTCCATGGTAATATATTCAAAATTTTCTTTGTAATACCTTTCTTTCTTTCTTTCTTTCTTTCTTTCTTTCTTTCTTTCTTTTACATTTATTCCTTTCTTTCTTTCTCTCTTTCTCTATCTTTGTAATGTATTTAAATCTTTCTTTCGCTTTTTCGTTTGTGCAAAACGTTTAAATTTCCTCTGTAATACCTTTAGATTCCTTTCTTTCTTTTTTCTTTCTTTCCGCCTTTCTTTCTTTTTTTATCTTTCTTTTTTCTTTTTTGTAATTTATTTAATTATCTCTTTATTTGTGATGCATTAAATTTTTTCTTTCTGTTTTTCTTTTTTGTAATATATTAAATTTTTTCTTTGTAATACCTTTAAATCATTTTTCTTCTTGTCTTCCTTCCTTTTTTCTTTCTCTTTTTCTTTCTTTGTAATTCATCTAAATATTACTTTCTTTCTCTTTTTTTTCCATTCATTTAAATCTTCCTTTATTTTTATTTTTATTTTTAATTCATTTAAATCTTCCTTCCTTTCTTTTTTTCTTTGCAATTCATTTAAATCTTCCCTTCTTTTTCTTTCTTTGTAATTCATTTAAATATTTCTTTCTTTCTCTTTTCTTTTCAATTCATTTAAATCTTCCTTTCTTACTCTTTTTCCTTGTAATTCATTTAAATCTTCCTTTCTTTTTCTTTGTTTTCAATTCATTTAAATCTTCCTTTCTTTTTCTTTCTTTTCAAATCATTTAAATATTTCTTTCTTTCTTTTTATTATTCCTTACTTCCTTATCATACTTTACGCTTTCTTATCAATATAATACCTTCACATATTCCTTTCTTGCGATTTACCTTCTTCATACTTTCAATGTATTCTTTTTTCCGTTTTTTTCTCTTCACTGTAATTGTTTAATTCCTGTTAATTATGGTCACTTGAGTTTTTTTTTTATCTTAATGGCATTTCAACCTTCGTGGATTATTCAAGGCTAAAACCATCTTTGTAGAAGAATAGTAGCGGGACTATCTAACCCATAGCAGTGGACGATAAGAAGGTTCCATACCTTTCCCAAGAGTATTAGTCCGAAAGTGAACGTAATAGCGCGACTGGAGTTCGAACACGCTTTTTATGTTGTCATAATTCTATGTGTTAGCAACTACGCCACGGAGACTTCTGTTAGTTATCTTTCAATCTTTTTTTTAATTCCTTCTTTTTTATTTTTCACTTTAAAAACAAATTCGACTCACGCAAAAAGAAAAAAATAACGTACTGACTGAATGGAAAATGACTAGTTCAAAGTTTATGACACACGAATTAAAGTGATTCTTTTTTGTGTAGGGAAGTGGAGATAAGAAGGAATGACCCCCTACAAAAAAGTTATTTTATGAAGAGATGATCTGTTTTCTTTTTTATGGAAGTGCTTGGCTTATTTCTCCTGATTGTACTACTCCTTCCGAGGTATTCCTTTGATGATATTTTTTGCAAACAAACAACCGGGCATTTTGTAGATAAATTATCCAAGTGAGCTTGAGATGAAATTAAGTGACTCGTATTTACGAACACATAAGACGCTGGGATATCAATGTTATTTGAAGGATTAGCGTCCACTGCAACTTATCCAAGATTCAAAAGTCTTTGATTTGAACTTCTGTATAAAGGACCCGTGGTAATAATACCAATATTTGTATGTCCTTTTTTAAATTGTTTTTTTATTTAAATATGTGTCTGATGTATCTACAGTTATGGTGATTTCTTTCAGAAGCATGATTAAGTCTTTAGTTTCTTCGTTTAATGGCACTTCAAACCTCGTGGACGGAAGAAACACGAGCTGAATAATTATAAAGAAGATATTACACTTATCAAGCATTCTGTTATATTCCCACATTTCTTTCTGTTTGCTAAAATAAAATCTTATTAAATACGCAATGAATATTTACTCTTTTTATTAATTGTTTACGAGAAAACTCCGACACAAAACGGTTTGATTTCTTTGTTTAAAGCCATATCAACCTTTGTGGGTTATTTAATGCCAAAGGCATTAATCCGAAAGTGAACGGAGTAGCTCGACTGGAGTTCGAACTCGCTTACGACGATATCGCAGTTCAGTACGTTAACCACTGCGCCTCGGGAACAACCTCCGATTATGTCTTTGAATTCAGATCATAAAATGAAAATTGATTATACGAACCTATCAACTTGTGTACGTATTTACCCAACCCCTCCGTATGGGCAGGATGTGACACAAGGTCAATCTTTAAGCGGAGTTTAACAGGTTTCAATTCAGAGTTTTCGTTCTCCTTGACTAGTTGCCTAATCATGGCGAGAGAACCCAGTATACCCTACTATTTACCCATACCTGGGAGACCTGGATTCAAGCCCAGGTCGAGTCATACCAAAGACTTAAAAATACCTCCTTACTTTACACTCAGCATTATAAGGTACGGATCAAGGGTAAAGTGGAGCAATCCAGCGAAGGAGTATCGCCCTCCCCTACACCTTGGTGTAGTAGCTATCGAAAAGGGAGCCTTCGGGTCACCCTCGACTATGGTCGCCAACGTTACTTTTTTTATACTAAGTTAATACTTTGTTTAATATTCTGTAATTAATTTAAAAAATTTATTAAGTTGGTTTGGTCACTTTGTTTAATGGAACATTAACCTTTATGGGTTATTCAATGCCTAAGGCATCCTAGTAGAATAACGCTAGTGCTACCATGTAACCAAAAGCTAGGGGGTATAACGGGGTGCATACCAAGGATATTTGTCCAAAAGTGAAAGTAGTAGCGTAACAAGAGTTGGAACGAGCTAACAACGTTGTCGCATTCCAGTGCGTTACTCAATACGCCACGAAGACGCCCACTTTATCCGGTCGCTTCTTTTGTATTCTTCTTTCTTTCTTTATTCTTTTTAATTTTTAATCTTAAATACTGATCAGTAATAGTTTATTATAATATATCATTGTGTTCAATCAAGCTCGAGTCATAAAAAAGACTCAAAAAATGGTACTTGATGCTACCTTGCTTAACACTCAGCATTATAAGGTAAGGTGAGGGCAAAGTGGAGCAATTCAGAGAAAGCAGCAGCGCCCTTCGCTACACTTTTCGAAAAGGGAACCTTCGGGTCACCCTTGACTACGGTCGCCAACTTTACTTTATTTACTTACGAAGAAAGGGCGCTAAGAATATAATCTTAGCACCCTATCGAAGAGGCTTAGATTACCCTGACTGTAACACTGTGCAGAGGGGTATGACCCCCTCCCCGCAAAAAAGTGGTATCCTGTATATAACACTGAACTAGAACTAATGGTAAGGCACCAGTTCTAAAGATTTGGGGAGTGTGGAGTTCCCCTTCATTGCCATTATTCCCAGGTTAACTCTGACCCGGAGTGGTGGCACCTATTAGGGTTCCATCTATGGGTCAAATAGATCTGTTTGAAAAATTATTCGTCTGTAATAGAATCATGTGCAAAAATGCATATAGGAACGTACAAATAAACGTGATTCTCTAACTTATAGTCATAGAATAACCCAAAACAGGTTAACATGCCGTTAGAATAAATCAATTTTACCTTAACAGAAATACAGAAAGTTTCTTTTGACATGATTTTTAATGTAAAAAACAAAAAGGTTTCAACTTCCTTTCTCTTTCCATGGAAACTGCAAGGGACCCAAGAAGCTTAATCCATTTTTGCCAGTATATATGCTGTACTCCTATCCAGTTGTACTGGGTTTATACAATGAATAAGGGGAATCTATCTATCTAGGTAGCTAGCTAGCTATATATCTAGATAGCGAGCTACGGGGTTCCTTCACAAAATAAGAATTCTTTAAAATCAAAATAATTTCTTTTTTCAGAATTTCTTTTCCATAAATGTAAACTCAGCATTCTTTGGAATTGGTTTATAAGAAAAATTATTCCAATCTCGCAAAAATATATTTTGAGGTTATTCAAAATGGCGGAAAGTCAAACAGAGTTCTTCAGGTGAAAACGGTTTAGTTTGGTTTGGTTTGGTTTCTTTGTTTAATGGCATATCAACTTTTGTTGGTTATTTAATGCCAAAGCCATTCTCCTAGAAGAACAGTAGTGGTACTAGTCAACCCATAGCTGGGGTGGGACAAGGGTGTTCATTCCTATCCCAAGGCCATTCGTCCAAAAGTGAAGGAAATAGTGCAACTGGAGTTTGAACTCGCTTATTATATTATCACAGTCCAACATTTAACCACTGCAATATATATATATATATATATATATATATATATATATATGTGTGT
Source organism: Sepioteuthis lessoniana (assembly GCA_963585895.1). Lineage (NCBI taxonomy): Eukaryota > Metazoa > Mollusca > Cephalopoda > Myopsida > Loliginidae > Sepioteuthis > Sepioteuthis lessoniana. The sequence continues at coordinate 31,233,295 of OY757946.1, forward strand.
GTGTGTGTGTGTGTGTGTGTCCTAGTGGATACAGTGTTCGCCAATGGTCCGTGAGATCTGGGTTCAATCCCCGGTCACGTCATACCAGAGATTGTAAAAATGGTACTTGATAACACCTTGCTTAACACTCAGCAATATAAGGTACGTATCAAGGGTAAAGTGGAGCAATCCTGGGAAAGGAGTTGTCCCCTCCCTCACATCTCGGTATGGTAGCTATTGAAAAAGGAGCCTTCTGATCACCCTCGACTATGGTCGCCAACTTTACTTATATATATATATATATATATATATATATATGTATCTGAGTGTGTGTGTGTGTGTGTGTGTGTGTGTGTGTGTGTGTGTGTGTGTGTGTGTGTGTGTTTTGTATATTCTGTGGAAGGTTTGATTTGGGTTTTGCGCTTTAATGGCATATCAACCCTCTTAGGTTATTTAATGCTAAATCCATCCTTCTAGAAGAACAGTAGTAGTACTATTTAACCCATAGATGGGCGGATAAGGTGTTCCATACCTTTCCCAAGGTTATTTTCCGAAAGTGAACGTAATAGCGCAACTGGATTTCGAACTACGACTACGACTCCGTGGTCCATCGCTTTAACCATTACACCATGAGGCTTAAACGGTGGTCTGTTACCAAATGAGAGGTGTAAACCATGAGAAATTCATAGAATCTGTGATGCGTACAGAGAAGTATTCTTTGGTAAAAAAATTGTTAACAAATCAACGAAACATAGGTTTACCATAACGAGTCAGAGCCGAAAAGAGAGTCCATGGAGTGAAAACACGCTGACTCTCCGGTAAAGAAAATGTTCCGAGCGCAGCCGTCAGTAAAGAAGGTCGTGCAGAAAGTCTTCTGGGACATGAACTAACCTATTGATTATTGATTTCCTTGAAAAAGGTGCAACTGTCATCAGTGCTTCCAATCGGCAATTCCTCAGGCACAATCCTACTTATTTATTGAATGATCCTCGTATTTTAGAATTCTTGGTGGGGAAAGTCTGTTTAACTTGTGCGACGGTCATAATTATTTTAACGATTTCATAATACAAAGCGTGTACCTCGCTGTAACGAAATGGCTGATTGAACACTAATGAGACCTTTTTTTCTTAGAAAGTTTATATAATCTTTCCCCTTGGAAAATTAACTATTTATCAAGGAAATTGCATTGTATTTATATTATGAAATTACAATTTATTCCTTTGGTTTGGTTTCTTTGTTTAACGGCATATCAACCTTATAGTGCTGAGTGCTAATCAAGGCACCATCAAGTGTGTGTGTGTGTGTGTGTGAGAGAGAGAGAGAGAGAGAGAGAGAGTGTGTGTGTGTGTGTGTGTGTGTGTGTGTGTGTGTGTGTGTGTGTGTGTCTGTATGTGTGTGTGTGTGTGTGTGTGAGAGAGAGAGAGAGAAAGAGCGAGAGAGAGAGAGAGAGAGAGAGAGAGATGTACACTTACTCAAGAACAAAAAAGAAAATTTATAACATTTTCCACATCCGAGACTCAAAGATGCAAATTATGTTTTTTGTTATTTTAATGTATCAAACTGCTATTTCTGGGTTTCAATCCATAAAGCTGCTGATATTTCTCGTCTGGTCGACAGTTCTAACAATTTCAAGATACCAGAAAATTATTGGAAAAAGTTATCAATACAAAACCCAAATTTTTCTTTTAGAAAAGAATTAACAGATTAAAAAAAAGTCAGGGATGGTTTTTTGATTGGTTTGTTTTGGTTTTATGGCATATCAATTCTAGTAGGGTATTTAAGGCCATATCCTCTTTATACATATATATTAAATATATATGATTTGGTTTGTTTTGGTTTTATGACATATCAACTCCAGTAGGGTATTTAATACCAAATCCTCTTTATACATATATATTAAATATATATGATTTGTAAACACATTTTGTTGATAAAGTTTTTAAACGAGCCTAAGCTCATTCTTTTGCACAGTTAAATGATTCCAAGTATTGCTATGTATCACTAACAATTCAATTTAACATCAGTCATTTGTTTGCACACAGTTAAGTGATCAAATAATTTTAATTCTCACAATTCGATTTAGTATAAGTCATTTGATTGCATTCAGTCTAAATGTCAAACAGTTCTATTTGATCCATAGATAGGCTAAAGTGGACCTGAGAGTGATGGCAGCAAAGGGGTACTCTGCATTCTTCAAAACTACAAGATTTCTTGAGCCTCAGCATCAGATTGTTTAGTGTCATATCCAGAGCATTTGTGGTTGGCAAGTGTAACTCCTCTGCAGAGATGCAGGTGATGTATTCTACAGCTCCACCCGAATGGGCTCATGATATCCATTCCTCTAAATTCATAGCATTCATAAAGATGCTATGAATTTAAAGGAATAAATTAATTGATGAAAAAAAATGTTGGAAACTTTTCTATCGGCTTGATATTTTTTTGTTCCTTCCAATTTCATTCGTTTATTTAGTCTTTGTTTTAATATCTTTTTTTCTTTTAACTTTGTCAAAAAAAAAAGTCCTTCATCAAGGAGGGCTATTCAAATTAGTTTGAGATATAGATAAATGATTGATAATTTCAGATACATGTATGCAAGAATCTTTCACATTTCACTGGCCAATTACATAAAGGATCGACGCTGAAGTGTTCAAACAATTCCTTAAATAAAAGTTTTCTTTGATTACTTGAGACTACTGTCAGAATCTCTCTGAAACTGGTTGACAAATTCACCTACCTAGGAAGCAGCGTCTCATCAACCGAAAAAGACATCGACACACCGCTAACGAAGGCACGAACAGCTATCGATAGGCTATCGATCATATGGAAATCAAACCTGACCGATAAAATGAAACGCAGTTTCTTCCAGGCAGCGGTCGTGTCGATACTGCTATATGGATGCACTACTTGGACGCTAACTAAATGGCTGGAGAAGAAGCTAGACGGCAATTACACAAGAATGTTGCGAGCAATATTGAACAAGTCCTGGCAGCAACACCCCACAAAGCACCAACTATACGGCCACCTGTCTCCCATCACGAAAACTATGCAAGTTAGACGAACCAGACATGCAGGACACTGCTGGAGAAGCAGGGACGAGCTCATAAGTAATGTACTCCTATGGATCCCCGCATATGGCCAAGCAAAAGCAGGACGACTAGCTCGAACATACATACAGCAGCTATGTGAGGATACGGGATGTAGCCCTGAAGACCTGCCAGAAGCGATGAACGATAGGGAGAAGTGGCGAGAGAGGGTCGAGGATGTCCGTGCTAGCGGCACGACATGATGATGATGATGATGATGATGATGATGATGACTATCAGAATAAAGCACAAGTTTAGCACATTCAGCAATAGAATACACCGACTGGATATCTGCAAAAGACCCCTCACCAACGAGTTTTATGGATATGACAATAAACCATTTATGGCGAGGTTTCAGTCTTGGAGATTTGGGTGATATGGAGAACCCCTTCATTACCATTGATCCCAGGTCCCTACTGACCCGGAGTGGTAGCACGTGGTAGGGTAACGATGTCTGCAAAAAATGACTGATATCAAATTGTGACTGTTATATAGCAATACTTGAAACCATTTACCTGCGATCAAAAAAGAGCTTAGGCTCGTTTAAGAATGTTATCTAAAAATGAGTTTAACAATTTAAACAATATCTAATATATGTGTATAAACAGGATTTGGAATTAATAACCTACAAAGGTTGATATGCCATAAAGCCTAACGAAAATCATTTATATCTAATACATATGTTTAAACAGGATTTGGAATCAAATAACCTACAATAGTTGATAAGCCATAAAACTCAACTCATATATATATGTATATTTAATATATATGTATAAAGAGGATTTGGCATTAAAAAACAACAAGGGTTGATATGCCATAAAACTCAACCAAACCAAACATATATATTTAATATATATGTATAAAGAGGATTTGGCATTAAATAACCCAGAATGGTTGATATGCTTTAAAACAAAACAACCCCAAAATCATATGTATATTTGATATATATGTATAAAGAGGATTTGGCTTCAAATAACTTACAGTAGTTGATATGCCATAAAACAAAACAAAGCTAAATCATATATATTTAATATATATGTATACAGAGGATTTGGCATTAAATAAACAACAAGGGTTAATATGCCATAAAACCAAAGCAAACCAAATCATATATACTAAATATATATATATATATAAAGAGGATTTGGCATTAACCAACCTACAATGGTTGATATGCCATAAAATAAAACAAACCCAAATCATACGTATATTTAATATATATGTATAAAGAGGATTTGGCATTAAATAACCTACAATAGTTGTTATGCCATAAAACCTAATCAAACCAAAGCCAAATCATATATATTTAATATGTATGTATACAGAGGATTTGGCATTAAATAACCTACAATAGTTGTTATGCCATAAAACCTAATCAAACCAAAGCCAAATCATATATATTTAATATATATGTATACAGAGGATTTGGCATTAAATAACCAACAAGTGTTGATATGCTATAAAACCAAAGCCAAAACACAAGTTGCAGAAAAAAAAAATGAATAAATAAATTAGATGAATATAAATAAGAAACAAATAAATAAATAAAATTGCTAAGCGACCATCTTTCAAGTTTTCTCACAGAACCAGAGTTTGAAACAGAACCATAAATCTTCTTAGGTTTTATCTATGGAAAGAAAAAAAGAAAGAAAAAACATCTTCGACGCCTAAAATTATAACTCTTATTTTATGTGTTTTGTCTGTCTGTATATTACCAAAATTCGCATTATGTTTATGTATCTTTATGTAATCATGGCCTTGCAAAAAAAAAAAACAAAAAAAAAACGGCCCACCATAGCGAGATTTTTATTAGATCTATACATTTAAAATGTTCCAATTGAAAGGATGTAGCTATTTTCTGTCGGGGTTTTACTTTCGGTGAAATGGTTAAAGCGCTGGACTGCTGAACCGTAGTGACTTCGAAACCCAGTCTTGCTATTACGTTCATTTTCGGACAAATACCTATGGGAAAGGTATGATTCGCTCTTATCCTTCCGGCTAGGGGTTAAATAATACCATTACTATCCTTCTAGAAAGATGGATTTGGCATTAAAGGATCCAAGAAGTTTGCCATTAAATAACAAACAAATCATTTTCTGTCCAATTCGGCGCGGAATGATAATTTTGTTAGAGTCACCATTCTATCTATCTATTTATCTATCTATAACCTTAAAGTTTATTATCTTGTCTATATGTATGTGTGTGCCTGTATTTGTTTTTATGGCACATCAACCATTGTAGGTTATTTAATGACAAATCTTTTTTATATATATAAACAGTTCTATTTCAAACAATTCAGTTTAACATAAGTACACAGTTTAAATGTCAAAATCAGTTCTATTTCAAACAATTCAGTTTAGTATAAGTAAAGTTTTTTGTTTACACGCAGTTAAATGTCAAAACAATTCAGTTTAGTTCCATTTGACCCTTAGATAGGACCCTATCAGGTGCTACCGCTCCAGGCCAGAGTGGACCTGGGAGCAAAGGCAACAAAGGGGTTCTCCGTATTCTCCAAAGCTCCAGCACTACTGAAGCCTCACTCTCAGACTGTTTAGTGTGATATCCAGAACACTAGTTGAGAGAGTCTTACTCATCTGCAGAAATGCAGTTAGTGTATTCTACAGCACTAGCCGACGAAGGAAGCGTACGTATTTGCGTGTGTGTGTGTGTATGTGTGTGTAACTCTGCAAAAACGGCACTTTAGTGAGATTTATATAGGGTGCTACACTTCAAATGTTCTAACTTAAAGAATAGAGCCATTTTCAGTTCAATTCGTTCCTGCATGAATATTTGGGGGGGGTCTATATTCACACAGAAAAAACAATTTTTATATATTAATAAAATATTCATTATGTGTGTGTGTGTGTGTGTGTGTGTGTGTGTGTGTGTGTGTGTGTGTGTGTGTGTGTGTGTGTGTTTGTAACGGTAACTCAACAAAAAGGGCACGTTATAACGAGATTTTGTTAGAGTACTACACTTCCTAGTGGCGAGAGTGTTCGCCAATTGTCCGGGAGACCAGCGTTCAATCCCAGGTCGAGTCATTACAAAGACTCAAAAATGATACATTCTTGCTTAACACTCAGCATTATATGGTTCAGATCAAGGGTAAAATGGAGCAATCCAGGGAAAGGAGTTGCGTATTCCCCTACACCTCGGCGTAGAAGCTATTGAAAAGGGTCACCCTCAACTACGGCCAACTTACGACTTACAACAATTCAAAAGAATAGAATCATTTTCAGTCCAGTTCGTTACTGTATGCTAATTTGGGACTTGTGGAGGTCTGAATTCTCACTGAACGGCAATTATCTATTGCCTAAATATTCATTGTCTGTGTGTGTGTGTGTGTGTGTGTGTGTGTGTGTGTGTGTGTGTGTGTGTGTGTGTGTGTGTATCGGTTACCCAACAAAAAAGGGCACGTCATAACGAGATTTTTGTTAGAGTAATACACTTCTAATGTTCTAACTTGAAGAATAGAGCAATTTTCAGTCCAATTCTAAATAAAATTTTGTGGGATCTGAATTTACGCTGAACACTATTCTTATCTTTATATCCTTCTATTACCTTAATTCTCTTTGTGTTTGTATATATATATATATATATATATATATATATATATATATATATATCAGTGTGAAAAATTAGAGGAAAAGTGGATATATCGAAACACTGACAACGGATTCAAAAATGATATTTCGTCTTTATTTCATAAAGACTTCATCAGAAATACTTTTTCACATTTTGTCAAATTTACCAAATCTACCCCCGTCTCTCTCTCTATATATATATTATATATATAGATATATATATATATGTGTGTGTGTGTGTGTGTGTGTGTGTGTGTGTGTGTGTGTGTGTGTGTGTGTGTACCAACCCCCTCCGCACGAGCAGGATGCGACACAAGGTCAATTTTAAGCAGAGTTTAACAGGTTTGAATTCAGAGTTTTCCTTCTCCAAGATCAGTTGCCATACCAAAGTTAAAGAGTTTAGTCTGTCCGACTATTTACCCATTGCTGGTAGGAGAATAATTGGATTCATACCTTTCCTAAGGGTATTTATGCATGTATGACCGTACCCATCAAAAACAGCACATTCATTGGGAGGTTTTTTAATTGAGAGATACACTTAAAATGTTTCTGCTTAAAAAAACTGAGCTATTTTTAGTCCAATTTGCTCCTGGGTGATAATTTTGTGGGGTCTGCAATCGCGCTAAAACCATTTTAAATCTATCTGTTAAGTCAATTCTTATCATGTTTGTATAAGTGGGTCTGTTTGCACGTGTTTGAGCGTGCGTGTGTGACCCTAACCTATGAAAAACGGCACGTTGTAGCGAAATTTTTTCTAAAGCAATACTATTGAAATGTTCTAACAAGCGAATAAACCTGTTTTCGGTTCAGTATAGCGGTGTTTTCATTATCACTGAAGGTTACTTCTTTTAATCAACTCAATCCTCTATGGGGGTGTCCTCGTGGTGTAATGGTTAAAGCGATGAACTGCGGAATCGTAGTAAGTGAGTTCGAACTCCAGTCGCGCTATTACGTTCACTTTCGGACAAATACCCTTGGGAAAGGTATGAACCCCCTTATCCTCCCAGCTATGGGTTAAATAGCATCACTACTGTTCTTCTAGGAGAATGGCTTTGGAATTAAATAATCTACAAAGGTTGATATGCCATTAAAACTAAGAAACTAAACTAAACTCAATCCTCTATATAATTAAGATAATGGTGAAATACTAATTAGAACCTTTCCCTCCTTAATAAATAAAAGTTGGCGACCAGAAGGCTCCCTTTTCAATAGCTACTACACCGAGATGTAGGGGAAGGCGCTACTCCTTTCCCTGGATTGCTCCACTTTACTCTCGATACGTACCTTATATTGCTGAGTGTTAATCAAGGAGGTATCAAGTACCATTTTTAAAGTCTTTGGTATGACGTGACCAGGGATTAAACCCAGGTCTCCCGAATCATTGGCGAACACTCTACCCACTGGGCCAATGACGCACCATTATCATCCTGAACGGCTGTTAATTATGAAAAGCTAATAAGAACCCTTCACATTTTTATAAATAAACGCATCAGTTCATCATGGATGGCTGTTACAACGAGAACCCAAGGAATCCACGGATCGTCTAGTTAATACTAACATCTGATATAAATATATAAACTTCTCGAGAATTTGTTTTAACTGTTTGAGAATCCACACCGAATTTTTTACGAATATATTCAATCGAACAGAGAAGTTACCGCAATGTTGCATAAGTGGGTTTATTTTTAGTCATTGATTCTAACTTTTTTGGAGCCATGATGTCGTTGGGGACACTTTTAATTAACTTAATATCTATCAATAAATTGATTCATTATGATTGCAAATACCTTTGCTTTAAAAATTATAATTTCAGTAATTTCAGTCCGTTTAATTAGATTTTCTTGAAAATGAAAGAAATGTCTGTTTTTGTTTTTGTTGTTTTTAAATTTTGTTTTGCTATCTTTGTATCTAAAAGAAAAATATTATTTCCAGATATTTCTAGTTTACAAGTTTTTGTGGGTATTTTGTTCAGCAATAATAATCAATGAAAAAAAACGACTTCCAGAGCAAAATATTGGTGTTTAACACTCACACAAATATTCTGAAAACATCGTACATACAGTCAAGACACCAGTCTCTTGGTCATTCTGTCAATCACATAGATAGATAGATAGATAGATAGATAGATAGATAGATTAGAATACATAGAATCTATCTATCTATCTATCTATCTATCTATCTATCAATCTCCTTATAAGTAAAAGTAAAGTCGGCGACCGCAGTCAAGGGTGACCAGAAGGCTCCCTTTTCAATGGCTACTACACCAAGGTGTAGGGGAGGACGCTACCCCTTTCCCTCGATTGCTCCGGTTTACCCTTAACACGTACCTTCTATTGCTGAGTGTTAAGCAAGGCGGTATCAAGTACCATTTTTAAAGTCTTTGGTATTGAACCCAGGTCTCCCAGACCATTGGCGAACACTCTACCCACTAGGCTAATGATGATAATTTTCTGGGATTCAAAGTATGCCACAAATAATTTTTTTATAAAATTTAATTTTCTTCTCAATCAAAAATTCTAGGATTTTATCATTTCTTATATCAAAATAGCGCGGTTGATTAAAATTATAGCTTAAAATGTTTCAACAATTTTTTTAAATTACCCCCCTCTCTCTCTCTCGCTCTCTCTCTCTCTCTCTCTCTCTCTATATATATATATATATATATATATATATATATATATCATAAATTGATTTTAAGATTGTCTTAAACCCAAGTCATATAAATGTTATTTCATTAACTTCACTGGTATAATAGTATAATATTCTAAAAGCTTTTTGCTGTACAAATAAATCATAGACCAACTTTCTCCCGATAGAATGAACACATTTTTCGGTTTTTGTTGTGGTTGTTGGTGTTGTTATTGTGCTTGTTTTTGTTTTTTTTATCGTTGTTGGATTTTTCTCCTTTTTTGGGGGGTGGTGGATGGAAGGGTTTTCAGTCTTTCTTCACAATAACTACAAATAACTTTTTATATAAAATTCTTATAACTTCCGGTACTCCTTGGGTTTTGGTTTCTTTGTTTCAATGGCATATCAACCTTTGTTGGTTATTCAAAGCCAAAGCAATCGTTGTAAAAGAAAAATAGTGGTTCTATTTGGTTTCTTTGTTTAATGGCATATCATCCTTTGTAGGTTATTTAATGCTAAAGCCGTCCTTTCAGAAGAATAGCAGTGCTACTATTTAACCTATAGCTTGGAGGATAAGGCGTTTCATACCTTTCCCAAGAGTATTTGTCCAAAACCCTGTGGTACTATTTGTTTATCATAAAGGCGTTCTTAAATGGGGGATAATTTTCGTACAAGGATATAATAGAAAACTGATCCCCCACTTCATACCAAATTAAATATAAAGTATTATATTTGTATTATAAAGGTTTGGTTTGGTTTATTTGTTTAATGGCATGACAATCTTTGTGGGTTATGTAATGCCAAAGGGAGGTGCCTGTGGTGTAATGGTTATCGTCGTGGAAAATGGACACGGCGACACGAGTTCAAATCCTAGACGAGACTGATTGCATTTCACATAACACTAATACCCTTGGGAAAGGTATGAATCCAATTATTTTCCCTCCAGCTATGGGTAGTAGGTTCTTCAGCCTTGGTGAAAGAGAAGGAAAACTCTGAATTCAAACCTGTTAAACTCCGCTTAAAAATTGACCTTGTGTCATATCCTCCCTGAGCGGAGGGGTTGGTAAATATGAGTAATGCCAAAGCCATCCTTGTAGAAGAAGTGATATTATTTAAACCATACTGGGAGGTTAAAGTGTTCATACCTTTCCCAATGGTATTCGTCTGAAAAGAACGTAATAACGTGACTGGAGTTCGAACTCGCTTACTATGATGTTGCAGTCCAGAAAAGTGAGCCACTACACCATATGATTATGTATACATAATTTGTATATTAAAAAGGAATACTTGAAACTATGTATGACCCAGTCAGCTGGGGCCGCAGAATACACCAACTGCATCTCTGTAGCAGGGTAATACTCTCCCAATGAGTGTCCGGGATATGACAAAAATTAATCTGATGGTGAGGCTCAAGTAATTCTGGAGCTTTGAGGAATGCAGTGTACTCCTTTATTGCCATCGTTCCCAGGTCAACTCTGACCCGGAGTGATAGCACCTGATATGGTTCTATTTGTGGCTCAAATACAACTAAACTGTTCTTAGACTAAACTGAATTGTTTGAAATAAAACTGTTTTTGGCATTTAAACTGTATACTTATGCTAAACTGAATTGTTAGAAATAGAACTGTTTATATGTATAAAAATGGATTTGGCGTTAAATAACCTACAATGGTTGATATGCCATAAAACCAAATCATATATATTTAGTATATATGTATAAAGAGGATTTGGCATTGAATAACCAAAATGGCTGACATGCCATAAAACCCAACCCAACCAATTCATATATATTTAATATATATGTATAAAGAGAATTTGGTATTAAATAACCTACAATGGTTGATCAGCCATAAAACCTAATCAAACCAAATCATATATATTTACTATATATATATACAGAGGATTTGGCATTAAATAACCTACAATGGCTGATATGCCATAAAACCAAACCAAACCAAACCAAAATTGAAACTATATAACAGAGCAAATTGTTTGTATTAAGCTTTGTTCATTGTCGTTGATGTGAAAAGCCCCATATTCCGGAGTGCATGACTCGTTTTGCGCCCAAGGATTTTTTTGAGTCGCGTGTTTATTAGGACAATGACCAAAAATGGTCAAAAGTACCCGTACTTGAATTATACTAACAGAGACTTTGGACAGTTTTTAAACTGTCTCCAACCATGTTGGGGAAAGTCCTCAGAAAGTAGTGGTTAACGTGCTGAATTACGACATCGTAGTAAGCAAGTTCGAACCCTAGTCGCGGTATTACGTTCACTTTCGGACTAATACCCTTGGGAAAGGCATAAACCTCCTAATACCTCCAACTATGTGTTCTTCTACAAGGATAGCATTGGTACTATATAACCCACAAAATTTGATGTGTTATTATACAAAGGAACCAAGCATAGTTGCGACATCTTGCTTGCTAACAAGGAAAAACGAATAAGAAAACGAAACGCCAGATCCTTATCTGCTATTTCCAAGAAAATATGCCTACAGGAAAATATGTTGCCTAAACTAACATTATGTCTCTCTCTCTCTCTCTCTCTCTCTCTATATATATATATATATATATATATATATATATATATATATATAAAGCTGGCGATCATAATCGAGGGCGACCAGAAGGCTCCCTTTTCAATAGCTACAGCACCGAGGTGTAGGGAAGGGCGCTACTCCTTAAACTGTATACTTATGCTAACTTACCCTTGATTTGTACCTTATAATGCTGAGTGTTAAGCAAGGGAGTATCAAGTACCATTTTTAAAAGTCTTTGGTATAACGCGACCCGGGATCGAACCCAGGTCTCCCGGACCATTGGCGAACACTCTACCCATTAGGTCAATATATATATATATATATATATATATAGGGAGAGAGAGAGAGAGAGAAAGAGAGGGAGAGAGAGAGTGGAGGGGTTAAAATTTCAGTAGATTTGAAAGTTTTAAGTTTTGTGTGGCAAATCAAAGAGGTTTTTTGACCAATGGAAAACTCGCTAAAATAACTGTGTGGAATGTCAAGGGAAGTTTGTTTTTTAGATTAACTGTTAATTCATTTTTCTAATTCTATATTCATTAATAAAACTCCGATCTCATTACCGGTGTACACAGGTATTATAGGTAAATCAATTGACAATTTCGAGTTTCGATAAATAAATAAAAAAACTGTTATTAAATAAGTATCCAAATTGGTTTCTTATTTATTTTAGGTTTTTTTTTTTTAGGATTTTTTCGTTTTAGTTTTTACTTTGGAGGATTTTTAAAAATTAGTACACACTCATCAATTACAAGGCTCTAAGTTTTATTTTATTATATAAATTAATCTGTTATTAAATTTTAGATTTTAATTTACAATTGCTACTTTTTTTAACGCAACTTTCAAGTTGAATAACATCAATTGATCGATTCATTGATTCTTAACGGCATATCAACCCCTCTAGGGTTATTTTATGGCTAAAGGTTAGGGAATCCCGTTCATTGTATGTTCATATTTATATGTTTTTGTAGTTGTTTCTTAAAATTTTTTTTTGTTTCTTTTGTTTCTTTTTCTTTTTCTTTTTTTTTGGCACACGGTTAAATAGAATACGAATAATTTTCAAACAGATCTATTTTAGCCATAGATGTATACTCTAACAGGTACTACTACTCCGATTTAGAGTGGACCTGGGAGTAATGAAGCGGTACTTCTCACTGTCATAGATTTCCAGAACGGGAGCCTTATTATCCGTTGTGGTTTAATGTTATACCCTGGACACTCTTTATTTTTAAAGAGGGGTCTCACTCCTCAGAAGAAAATACAGTCGGCATATTCTTAGCACCGCTAACTCGGTTAACACTCGATTGTACAACTACAGAGCTTTCTAGGTCTCCGTGATTTTTTTTCTTTCTTCCTGAATTGAAAATTCATCTCAAGGGTGAGTTTTTTCGGGCATGGAGGTCATTTCCTAGATTACGACGGTGCTGCTGAATATAATTATTTTTTTTACTTGTCCTATAACAAAGGAACCAATCAACCAACCACAGTTGCGACATCTTGCTTGCCAAACAGGAAAAATGAGGGGAAAAAAAAAGCAAAACGCCAGATCCTTGTCTGCTATTTTCAAGAAAATATGACTTCAGGAGAATCTGATACCTAAACCAACATTATATATATATATATATATATATATAGCGAGAGAGAGAGAGAGAGAGAGAGAGAGAGAGAGAGAGAGAGAAAGAGAGAGAGAGAGAAATTGTTGAAAACTCCATATTCAGTACAGATTTGCAAGTTGTAAGTTTTGTGGAGCAAATCTAAGAGGTTCCTCGACTAATGGAAAACTCGCTTGAATAAATGTGCTGAATGTCAGGGGAAGTTTTCTTTTTTTTTTTTTTTAGTTAACGATTGATTCATTGTTCCCATTCTGTATTCGTAAATCTCATTACTGGTGTACACAGGTTTTATAAGTAGATTTGTATTATTGTCAATAAAGTGTAAATTAAAATCTACAATTTAATAAGTTAGTTTTTTCGGGCATTGAGGTCATTTCCAAGATTACGACCTTGCAGATATCATCATCATCATCATGCCGTGGCGCTAGCACGGATATCCCTGACCCTCTCTCGCCACTCCTCCCTATCGTTCATCGCCTCTGGTAGGTCTTAAGGGCTACATCCCGTATCCTCACATAGCTGCTGTATGTATGTTCGAGCTGGTCGTCCTGCTTTTGCCCGGCCATATGTGGGGGTCTATAGGAGTACATCACTTATGATCTCGTCCCTGCTTCTCCAGCAGTGTCCTGCATGTCTGGTTCGTCTAACTTGGATAGTTTTCGTGATGGGAAGTAGGTGGCCGTATAGTTGGTGCTTTGTGGGGTTGTGGAGGTGCTTGGGTAGGAATAGCCAGGCAGATTCCGTCTCTCTTCAGGTCTGGAGTGCATTCAAGGTTTCTCTTCTATTCCGTTTACCATACTCAGGTTAAATAAACCAGTTTGTCTTGTAGCTGTATACCCTATAAAAAAGAAGGGATTTGTCTAAAGGAAAACTTGATTGATTCTGTTATTTATAAGCATATCAATCTTCATGGTTGATTTAATGCCAAAGCCATTCTTGTAGAAGAACAGCAATGATACTATTAAGCAAATAGATTTGTGAATAAGAATTCATAATTTTTCCAATAATATTAGTTCGAAACTGAACGTAATCATATTTTCCCAACCCCTCCGCTCGAGCAGGATATTTTTTAAGCGGAGTTTAACAGGTTTGAATTCAGAGTTTTCCTTCTCCTAGACTAGTTGCCTCGCCAAGGCCGAAGAACCTAGTCTGTCCTACTATTTACCCATAGCTGGAGGGAGAATAATTGGATTTATACCTTTCCCAAGGGTATTAGTGCTACGTGAAATGCAATCAGTCTCGTCCAGGATTTGAACTCGTGTCGCCGTGTCCATTTCCTGCGACGTTCGAAACTGAACCTAATAACGCGACTGAAGTTCGAACTCACTTGACATCAAGGCAGTAGTCCAGCATTTCAGCCAATATGCCACCGAAAAATCTATAGATTAATTTTGTTGTATTTCAAAAGCTAATATTTATATTCATTGTTCCTTTCTATCTTCGTAAATACCGATTCAGTCACGTTACTATTGGATAGAGATCTTATAAGTAGACTGTCATTACTATTATTAAATTGTAATCAAATTGCTAAATGAAGAACATAATTAGAAACGAACTTATTTTGTTATTTTTCCTTTCAAAGGATTCCATTATCGATTTATTGTAAAATTGCCATTTTACAATGAATAGAATTCAAACGGAATCCAAAGATATAAAATTGATATTAAAATTAACATTTGCTGATATTTGCAAATATTAGCTAAGTATTTTTTTAATAATTTGAAGATTGCTGTTATTATTGGACTGCGCGTAAAAACACGTTCTAGATATTAAAGGGCAAGCCTCTAAAATTAGTAAACCATTTCACATACCTCAGAAGCAATATCTCCTCTACTAAAAGCAATCCCAATATATGCATGAGAAAGTCTGCTCTTGACTGGTTATTGATCAAGTATAAATCTGATTTCCCAGATTAAATAAAGCGAGAAATATTTCAAGCTGTAGCCGTGTCAATACTACTGTATGGTTGCATTATCTAGACTCTAACGAAACTCTTTGAAAAGGAAGCTAGATGGGATCTACACAAGGATGTTACGTACTGTTCTGAACAAATCCTGGAAAAAGCAGCCCACAAAACAGCAGCTGACGGCCACCGACCTCTCATCTCACAAACCATCGAATTAGACGAAGAAAACATGCTGGACACTGCTGAAGAAACAGTTTAGGTCAGATTATTTCGTTTAATGGCAAATCAACTCGTTATGGTATTTTAATGCCAAATCCTGTTTCTATATAAGATATATAAGTGAATAGTTTGTAGGTAACATTTCTTAAACGAATCAGAGCTCATTTGTTTGGACATAGTTAAATGGTTCCAAGCATTGTTATCAAACACTAATAAATCAATCTAATATTAATCATTTGTTTACAGTTAAATGGCTTCTACTATAGTAAATGATTAGGTATTTCTATTCGACGAATAGATGAGACTCTGACAGGTAGTAACACTCCGGGTCAGAGAGGACCTGGAATAATGACAATGAAGGAGTACTCAATATTCCCCAAAGCTCCAGGACTGAAGTCTCAACATTTGATGATTTAGTGTCATAATTAGGGTCTTACGCCCCTGCAGAGAAGTATTCGAAGTATTCTGTGACCCCTGCCGACTGGGCTGGGAGAAACAAAGGCGAACTCATAAGTAAAGTTCTCAAATGGACTCCTACCCATGGACACACCAGTGTTAACCAACAAGCAAAAACTTAAATTCATCAGTTCTCTGTGAACATTTGAAGAGAGACTCAAGGGAATCTGTACTTTTGATAAGACTCGACAATGATTTATATATATATATATATATATATATATATATATATATATATATATATAAACAGGGAAATGAGTTTAGTCCAAGGGAAGTAGTAGCGCCCTTCCCTACACTTTGGTGTAGTAGCTATTGAAAAGGGAGCCTTCTGGTCACCTTCGACTACGGTCACCAATTTTACTTATATATATATATATGACTCGACAATGATTTATATATATATATATATATATATATTGTTATATAAATATATATATATTGTTATATATTGTTATATGAATAACTCATCAATGATTTATATATATATATATATATATATATATATATATATATATAACTCGACAATGATTTATATATATATGTGTGTGTGTGTCTGTGTGTCTGTGTGTGTGTGTCTGTGTGTGTGAAACCTAAAATACTAAAAGAATCTGCAAATATAAACAAATCACGTTACTAAAAGTTCCATGTAGTGTCAAAAACTGCAAACTTCGGATGGAAAAAAGATAAGAGAGTGATTTTAAAAATATTCTTATATTGTTATATTCGGTCTCCTGAGTATTGATAACTTTTCTACTGCATGTCATCAAGCGTGGATGGCTGTTTTGCTATTCCAACTTCGATCTAACAATATACAGGTGGTAACAGAAATACCTCTCACTTTTTAAACAGTCTCCTCTATGGTACAAAAAGCCCTATCGCAGGAGCAATAGAATACACTGACTGCATCTCTGCAGAGGGGTAAGACCCCCACCCAACGAGTGTTTAGGATATAACACTAAATAAGCTTATGGTGAGGTTCCAGTGATGATGGAGCTTTGGGGAATGCTGTGTACCCCTTCATTGCCATCATTCCCATGTCCACTCTGTCCTGGATTGATAGGTTTTTATCAATGGGTCAAATCGAACTGTTTGATATTTAAACTGTGTGCAAATAAATGACTTATGCCAAATCTAATTGTTAGAAACAGAGCAGTTTGATCACTTAAATGTGTGAAAACGAATGACTGATGTTTTATTGAATTGTTAGTGATACATAGCAATACTTGGAACCATTTAATTGTGTGCAAACGAACGAGTAATGTTGAATAGAATAGTGCTAAATAACAAAACTTGAAACCATTTAACAGTATGCAAAAAAATAAACAAAGGCTCGTTTTAAAATGTTCCGAGAGACCTGGGTTCAATCCCAGGTCGCATCATACCAAAAACTTTAAAAATGGTACTTGATACCCCCTTGCTTAACACTCAGCAATATAAGATACGTATTGAGGGAAGCAATCCAGGGAAAAGGAGTAGCACCCTCCTCTACACCATGTGTAGTAGCTATTGAAAAGGGAACTTTCTGGTTGCCCTCGACTACGGTCGCTAACTTTACTTTACTTATATATGCATAAACAGTATTTGGCTTGTCCAGTCAGCTGAGCCTGTAGAATATACCGACTTCTTCTCTGCAGAGGGGTAAGACTCCCCCAACGAGTGTCCTGGATATGACACTAAACAATCTAATGGTGAGGCTTCAGTACTGCTGGAACTTTGGGGAATGCAGAGTACCCCTTCATTGCTATCGCTCATAGGTCCACTCTGGCCCGGAGTGTTAGCACCTATAGGGTCTTATCTAGAACTAAACTGTAAGCTTATGGTAAACTGAATTGTTTGAGATGGGACTGTTTTGACTGTGAGCCTATGCTAAACAGAATTTCAGAAAGAACTGTTTATATGTACAAAGATGGATTTGGCATTGAATAACCAACAATGGTTGATATGCCATAAGGCTATACTTAACCAATCTGGAGTGCAAGAAAATCTAGGTAAGTGGCAATGGTAGCTCTGTCTAGCTAGAATCTTACCATTTTTTTCTCTCAGGTTAAATAATTTACGATCATGGCTTGGACTATTTTTAAAGATTGACAAAGGGACTAAGAGTCATAGCGGTATTTCTGCCACTTTTTGGCGAAAAGCATCCTTTAATTCTTCTAAGTAGCTTTATTCTAATCGATGAACATTGTTTCTGAAATCTTCAACCTGTAGCGTTATCGATTTTCTATCCGGAACAGCATCACTCTGACGTAACATGACATAAGCTGCAAAAACAATCTGCGTTGCAATTAAAAATTCACCAAACGTTTCAGCAGCAAACGCATAGTGTACACCGGTATATACACACACACACACACACACACACACACACACATATATATATATATATATATATATATACTAACCTTCCGCACGAGCAGGATGCGACACAAGGTCAATTTTTAAGCTAAGTTTAACTGGTTTTAATTCAGAGTTTTACCTTCTTTTAGACCTGTTGCCATATCAAGATTAAAGTCCTTAGGCTGCTCTAATATTCATCCATATCGGGAGAGAGAAAAGTAGGATTTATACCTTTCACAGCCTCGTCCAGGAATTGAACTCAATTCACTGTTTCCATTTCCTACGTTTATAACGATTACACTAAAAGCTCACACACACACACACACTTATATATATATATATATATATATATATATATATAACCGGCCCATTAGCATAACGGTTAGAGTTTTTGACAATGCCCGGGAATCCGGGATTTAATTAATCCCAGGTCAAGTCATATCAAAGACTCAAAAAATACTACTTGATGCCTCCTTGCTTAACACTCAACATTACAAGTTACGGATCAAGAGCAAGTGGAGCAATCCAGGGAAACGAGTAGCAGTGTAGTAGCTATTGAAAAGAGAGCCTTCGGTCATCCCTAACAACGGTCGGCCAACTTATATATATATATATATATGTGTGTGTGTGTGTGTGTGTGTGTGAAAACATAAAATGTTAAGAAATCCGCAAAATGAAAACAAATATCGTTACTAAAAGTGTCTTTAAATTTGTTTCAAGATTTTAATATTAGCATGTGAGGTTTTATAATGTGTCCATTTCGATCCCGAAGCATTAGACACTTTAAAATTTACTTAAGAACATTATATATGTATCTTTGTGTGCGCATGCGCATGTTTGTGTGTGTGTGTCTATGAAGATCTCCAATAAAGAAAGGGAATTTTTAAAAAGTCTTTGTATATTAGAAATGGCGGAAAATCAAACGCAATACTCCAGGTTTGAATAGAAATCTGTCATGAAATATTTGGTAGCTGATAAGTGCAATCCATGTAAAATTTGCTGAAAAACGTGTGATGTGTTTGGAGAAGCATAAAAATATTTACAAATGGGCTAAACATGGATTTGCAGCGACGAACCTGTGTGGAAAAGGGAGTTCATGGATTGGAAACGTACAGACTCTCCCGGAAAGAAAAATTTCCCGGTGCATGCTGAGAGTTTTCTGGCGCAAAAACACTCATCACTATTGATTTCCGTGAAAAAAGTGCAACTGTACAAAAACTTTCCTATTGCCAACTCCTTAGGCAAAATTCACATTATTTAGTGAATGATTCTCAGTTGGTTGGTTGGGCTTTATGGCATATCAACCTTTGTAGGTTATTTAATGCCAAGTTCCTGTTTATCCACATAAACAGTTCTAATTCAACCAATTCAGTTTAGTATAAGTGCAGAGTTCAATTGTCAAAAACATTTTTATTTCAAGCTATTCAGTTCAAATTCAATCAATTCAGTTTAGTATAAGTAGAGTTTTCGGTTACGCACAGTTAAATGTCAAAATAATTCTATTTCGAACAATTGAGTTTAGCATAATCATAGTTTCAGGGTCAAAAACAGTTTTATTTCAAATAATTCAGTTTAGCATAAGTACGCGATTTACATGCCAAAACAGTTCTTTTTTCAACAATTCAGTTTAGCATAAATACGTAGTTCAAATACAAAAACAGTGAACTCTAGAGACCACGGTTTAGTACTGTTTGACCCTTAGATAGGACCCTATCAAGTACTACCACTCCGGACCAGAGTAGATCTCGGAGCGATAGGAATGAAGGGGTACTCTGCATATATATATATATATATATATATATATATAAGTGTGTGTGTGTGTGTGTGTGTGAGAGAGAGAGAGAGAGAGAGAGAGAGAGAGAGAGTGGAAATCTTCGTTAATCAGGTAGAGATAAAATAAAAAGATATTTGTTTTCATGTTTTGTTTTACATATATAGATATACGTGTCATTGTCTGTACTAGAAAGTGTACGTGTCTGTATGTGTGAATATTTGTATGCGTGTGTGAATCTGCGTGTGCATTTGTGTGTGTCTGTGTTTGTGTGTATATGTGCATTTGTATGTGTATGTCTGTCCGTGTGTCTCGGTATGTGTGTGTATTTGTATGTGTGTATGAATCTCTGTGTGTGTGTATTTGAGTATATACGTGTATTTGTATGTATGTATGTCTCTGTGTATGCATGTGTGCATTTGTGTGTGTGCGTCTCTCTCTCTCTCTCTCTCTATATATATATATATATATATATATATGTGTGTGTGTGTGTGTGTGTGTGTGTGTGTGTGTCTATATGTATGTGTGTGTCTCTCTATGTGAGCATGTCTCCGTATATGTTTATCTCTCTATGTATATGTATTTGAGTATGTGTGTGTCTCTATATGTTTATGTATGTGCATTTGTGTATGTGTCTGTATGTGTCTGTGTAAATGTGTGTATCTTTATAATATGGACGTGAATTTGTATGTATGTGTATGTCAGTGTAATCTGTGTGCATGGGTATCTGTGTGTGTGTGTGTGTGTGTGTGTGTGTGTGTGTGTGTGTGTGTGTGTGTGTGTGTGTGTGTGTGTGTATAATCGTAGAGATGTATATTTATGTTAGATATATTATTGTTTGCAACAAAATTTCCACTGTCAACTCTTGCGCCATGTTTGAGAAATCTTAGAAGTGTCTTTGACGTCTACTCACTGCTTTGTCACCAGCATATTCAGACTTTTAGAATTTTAGTGGAAAGTTTAGTTTTGTTGTTTAATGTCATATCAACCTTCTTGGGTTATATAATGCCAAATCCATCCTTCTAGGACAGTAGTGATATTATTTAACCCATAGTTGGGAGGATAAGTGGGTTCATACCTTTCCCAAGGGTATTTGTCCAAACGTGAACTTAATAGCGTGACTAGACTTCGAACTCACTTTCTACGATTCCGCTAGCCAGCGCTTTAACCATTACACCACGAGGACACCCCATCTGTCGAAAGGGAGGTGCCCGTGGTGTAATGGTTATCGTCGAAGGAAATGGACACGGTGACACGAGTTCAAATCCTGGATGAGGCTGATCGCATTTCACATTGCACTAATACCCTTGGGAAAGGTATGAATCCAATTATTCTCCCTCTAGCTATGGGTAAAATAGTAGGACAGACTAGGTTCTTCAGCCTTGGTTAGGCAACTAGTCTAGGAGAAGGAAAACTCAGAATTCAAACCTGTTAAACTCCGCTTAAAAATTGACCTTGTGTCATATCCTGCCCGAGCGGAGGGGTTGGTAAATAAGATCTGTAGAAAGGGAGTTTGAACTGAAATAGCCTTGTCTTACCTTCTCTCAAACCATACCAAGGCGGTGGTAACAAAAGATGCATTAATTCTGTTCCCAAAAGTCAAGTGGACACAAACAAGACCGACTGAAATTTTAAAACGTGAAGACTGAACAGTCAAGATAGACAAAATGGTCGGATATTTTGCGGAATCTATAGAATCCCGAAATCTTTTAATTCTTTCGTTGCCAATCGCAGATTGTAACACGTGCAGTATTTTCGGATATGTTTCCAATACATCAGAAATACATTCAATATTGTAACACGTTGAATATTTTTCTACAGTCTTGCAACCAATGTAGATTGAATGGTTTGGTTGGGTTTCATGGCATATCAACCATTGTAGGTTATTTAATGCCAAATCATCTATGTATATATATATATGATTTGAAATATGTATATTTAGGCAACATTTCTTCGTTAATGCAAATTTCATTAAACAAAATAGACATTTTATGTCTACATATTTTCTTCTGGGTCCGTTCGAATTCCCGTATTACTTTTATCGTATTCGGGAGGAATTGATTTATGTATTGTCCATAGTTGTATGCATTCCTAGTACTTTCTTCCCGACTTTGGGCCATCATCACACAGTAGTAATATGCTAAAACAACAGTAATAGATCCTCCCCTGATGATGAACCAAAGTCGGGCAGAAAGTACTAGGGATACAGACAACTATGGACAATACATAAATCAATTCCCCCCGAATACGATAAAAGTAATACGGGAATTCGAACGGATCCAGAAGAAAATATGTAGGCATAAAATGTCTATTATGTTTAATGAAATTTGCATATATATGATTTGTAAACCCGTTTTGTTGATAAAATTTTAAAACGATCATGAGCTCATTTTTTGCACACTGTTAAAGAGTTTCAAGTATTGCTATCAAACAATAATAATTCTACTCAATATTACTCAGTCGTTTGTACACAGTAAGTGGTTCCAAGTATTGCTATGTATCCCTAACAATTCAATTAGTCATGTATTTGCACACTGTTAAATGATCAAACAGTTCTATCTTAAACAAATTAGCAAAAGTCATTTGTTTGCACACAGTTTGAATGTCAGTTCTATTTGGCCCATAGATAAGACAATATCAGGTACTTCCATTCCGGTACAGAGTGGACCTGGGAGTAATGGCAATGAAGGGGCATTTCACATTCCACAAATCTCCAAGACTGGAGCCTCTCCATCAGTTGGTTTAGTGTCATATGCAGGACACTCGTTGGGTGGGTGGGATCATAGCTCTCTGCTGAGATGCAGTCGGTGTATTCTACAGCCCCAGCCAACTGGGCTAATATAAATTAAGGAAAATTCTGTTATTATCATAACACTAGGTATTATGCAACGGCGCTCTATTCCCTAATGATCCGGGATACAAGGGTTCAATCCCAGGTCGAGTCCTACCAAAGACTCATAAAATGGTACTTGGTGCAGCCTTGGTTAACACTCAGCATTATAAGGTATGGATCAAGGGTAAAGTGGAGCAATCCAGGGAAAGGAGTAGCGCCCTCCACTAGACCTCAGTGTAGTAGCTATTGAAAAGGGAGCATTCGGGTCACCCTCGACTAAGGTCGCCAACTTTATTTTCACTATTTTATATCTCTCTTTCACTTTCACTTTCCCTTTTAATTTCCTTATATTCATTTATATATATTGGAAGAGTAATGTACGAGATTGAGCTGAAAAGTCCAACGGCTGAAAAATTCATATCTGCTGTTGATGACCTTTTGACCAATGGCATCCAAGCACTAAAACACTGATGGAAGAAGTGTGTGGACTGAAAGTGTGTGGGGGGGTAATGTTGAAATAAACCTCTTGGTTTCATTCTATAAAAGTATCTTGGCCAGCCTTTGAAATTTTCTGTCTACCCTTATAATTTTCTGTCTACCCTTATAATTTGAAAGAAATCTGAATGGTCTAAACGGTAGCTTATTATTTTTAACCTAACAGTGGTGTATAAATAATAGTTTTATTTCTTCAAATTCACAAAACTTGGTCCTTATATTAACTCTTTCAGCCTGTTATACTGGTATATATGTTGTACTTTTATTTTTCCCGACGCCGGAGCACTGGTTTACCGGTGTGTAGATAACGCTTTGACTTGAAGAGGGTAAATTTAAGCTCAGGAACACAGGAACTCAAAGGGTCAATAATACAACAACAAATAAAAAAAACAACAACAAGCATATTGCCGTAACAACGGAATTTCTCATTACTCTGTAGAAGTTCCCTTACAGACTGATGGCTACGTCAAGGGTAAAATGCTTCGTCTACCCTGCTATTTATCTGGTTGGGCAAAGGAGAATGAAACGATTCATGCCTATCCAAAGGGGATTTGTGGGAATGGAAACAAAAACAACCTCTCCCAGAGTTTGAACTCGGATACATGGGTTTATTTCCAATGACGTTAACCGTTACGCAATGAGCACTAGCCCAGTCGGCTGGGTTCGTAGAATACACCGATTGCATCTCTGCTGACGGGTGAGATCCCTATCCAACGAGTGTCCTGGATTTGATACTAAACAATCTAATGATGAGGCACTAGTAATGCTGGATTTTGGGGGAACACAGAGTGCCCCTTCATTGCCATTGTGCACAGGTCTACTCTCTCCTGGAGTGGAAGTACTTGACAGGGTCCTCTCTATGAGTCAAACAGAACTTTTGGTGATTTAAACTATGTGGGAACAAATGACTTTGGCTAAATCGAATTGTTAGAAATAGAACTTTTCGATCATTTAACTGTGTGTAAATGAATTACTGGTGTCAGATTGAATTGTTAGTGATACATAGCAATAATTGGAACCATTTAACTGTGAGCAAACGAATGAGTCAGTTGAATGAAATAGTTGGTGTTAGTGGCAATGCTTGTAACGACTTCACTGTGTGCAAATTTATGATTAATGTTTAATAGGATTGTAAGTGTTATGTAGCAATGATTGAAACCATTTAACTGTGAGGAAACAATAGCAGTACTAATGTCGAATCAAATTAGTTCTAACTCATTTCGAAATGAAATTATCTACAAACTGTGTGTGAAAATAAATGACTGATGTTAAATTGTTACTGTTATATAGCAATAATTTCATTTGTGTTTTGATAGAA
The DNA here is from genome assembly GCA_963585895.1 of Sepioteuthis lessoniana. Lineage (NCBI taxonomy): Eukaryota > Metazoa > Mollusca > Cephalopoda > Myopsida > Loliginidae > Sepioteuthis > Sepioteuthis lessoniana. The sequence goes on from OY757946.1 coordinate 31,258,055, forward strand.
ATACTTGAAACCCATTTACTGTGTGCAAAATGAGCTCTGGCTTGTTTTAAAATGTTGTCTACAAAATGTGTTCACAAATGTGTTCACAAAATGTGTTCACAAATGTGTTCACAAAATGTGTTCACAAATCATAAATATTTGATATATGTATAAAGAGGATTTGGCATAAAATAAGTTACATATGCCAGAAAACCAAACCAAAACAAATCATATGTATTTAATATATTGTTACGAACCGGTTTTCACTGGGACTGCGAAAACAGGCACGTAACGAGAATAATAAAAAAATATATAAAATTGCGAGAATGTCCCAAGGTTCGATAAAAAAAAGGGTGAACTATGGGAAGGGAATTTCTCCACTCGAAGACTCGGTAAATCATAGCGGAATAAGCGACAAGTACTCACAAAACCAACATAACACAATTTGAAGATTTAACAACAAAATTTATTATAACATTAACAACTCAATTAGAGAAAAATAAGAATAAAAGAAGGCTTTAAGAACAAAAGGGGATTGAAAACTAACGTTTTTAACATCATTTTTAACTGGCGGTTTTTCGCCGAAGTCTGGGTGACAGCAAATATCTTCAGGTCTCCAGGACTCTTATGAGTATTTAAACTGATCTTAGCAATCCTGTGGTCCGGATGATCTCGATTCTTCCCCTCATCTCCAATTACTCTAGTCTTTTTTCCAAGTCGACCTACTACAATTGGTATTACCGTCATCTACATGTTCGATAACATTTTCAGCTCTCAAGCAAGATCCAAGTATTCTGCCATCTTCTATTCGATTTTCACTCTATAGTTCGTCGGAACAGCAAAATCCTTAAGATGACAAGTTATTTTCTCTTAATAATTAACACTACGTTAGGCCTTCCCGCCGAGATCAGATAATCCGCTTGTATTTCAAAATCCCAGAGGAATTTTTGCGTCTCATTTTCTAAGACGGGTTCTGGTTTGTGCATATACCATTTGTCAGTATATTCAAACTTAAATTTCTTGCACAATTCCAAGTGGATCACTTTTCCTACCCAGTCATGTCTAGTCTTGTACTTCTTTCGTGCTAGTTTGCTGCATTTGATTATCCGTTTCCTCTTTGTCCATTATTATTTTAATAAAACCACAAAGAAAAATTTTTTAAATCAAACCTGTTGTATTCCGCATTAAAATTGACTTTGTGGAGTTAAGATGTTTGATAATATTTCAAGAGACATCGGGGCTGCACAGCTGGTTCTTCTAAATAGCTTGATACATTACGGACAGATGTCGTATAGAATTGTAAATATCTACAGAGTAAAGATGTTTGATCATATTTCTAGTGACATCTAGGCTAAACAGCTGGTTCTTCGAAATAGCTTGATGCATTACGGACAGACGTCGTATAAAATTGTAGGTAAAATAATGATGAAAGCAGGTGTTTCTTGTCAGTAATACCTGTCCCAGGTAAATAACTTAGGGTTTAGAGAATAAATAGGTTTTAATAAAAGGACATTGTTTGAATGAATCAGACGATATCAGTAATCGTTCATGCGCACTGATGAACAAGAGAAAAAAGATGAATAATGGAAACTGAAGGAGAAAATAGAAAAAGACTGAAAGACGACAATAAAATAAACGACAAAACGATAGTTAAAAAAAAGAAAAATTACTTTGAAATTAACCCTAACAAGTTAAGGAAATGATAAATCAGTAAAACATCAAAGTCTGACAAAACTGATTTATATATATATATATATATATAAGAGGAAGAAAAAGACTGAGATTTGATAAATATCAACGATAGAAGAAAGAAAAAGATTGGGATAGATCGATGATTAAACTGTGATAGAAATCTGAATAATTGGAGACCGTATATATATATATATATATATATATATATATATATATATATATATACATCACCTATTCGTTCTTCCGGCAGGAGTTAGTCTAATGATCACCTCGATGAGAAACTGAGCCACCATGCGCCGATGACTCTGCATCTGCATTACTCTTTGATATATATATATATATATATATATATATATATATATATATATATATATATATATATTCTTTATCACCCATATTTAGCACTCTTCATTTATAAATATAGGTAACTACCCTATTGATAACAATATCAATATATGTATGTGTGAGCGCGCACGCGCGTGCGCGCGTGTGTGTGTGAGAAAGAGCGATTGATAGATATGAATAAACTGAGATAAATGTGAATAGATTGATAAATGTGAACTGACTGAGATAGATAGATAGATAGATAGATAGATAGATGCTAATAGAATGAAATAGATCGATGGAAAGAGATAGATATGGAGATAGTGCAAATTGATAAATATATAGATACTTTGGAAATGTGAGATAGATAGATAGATAGATAGATAGATAGATAGATAGATAGATAGAAAAAGAGTGCGATAAATGTTTATGATTGGCCTGAAATAGACAAATAATGACTGAGTTGAATGAGATATAAACAAGGATTTGGTTCAGTCGACTGTTAAGTAAGATAATAGTTCGGTTGAAACGAATACTTGTCTACAAGTGCTTCTGTTCTTGTTCAACCAATATCAACACTTTTATCCTCCATTATTCATTTGAATGCAAAAGGCACTTGACAATATCAACCAATTAAATTCAATATGTTTTGTTTTGTTTCGTTTTTTTCTTTTTCATTTGTTTTTCTTAAACCAACAAACATTTAGCAGTATTCTCCATTCTTTCTTTCTTTGGTTGCTAATATTTCTGAATTTCTGTTACGGACTTGTCTTTTATTATTATCATCATCATCATCTTTATCATCATCTTCATCATCATCATTATTATTATTATTATTATCATTATTATTATTATTATTATTCTCCTTGCGAGCTTTTCACTCCAGTGCCAGTCGGTGGTCTTCCACTGGAGTCTGAGTGACAGCAAGTCTCCTCAGGTCACCAGGACTCCGCTCCCTATTCTAGCCGATCTCAGCAATGCTATACTCTGGATGGTCTCGATTCATCCTTCGATTTCGAACTCTTCCAATCCCCTTTCTAATCCTTAGGGGTGCGTTCCAAGTGCACTAACTACTACTGGTATGACCGTCACTCACATGTCCTACTTTTGTTTTTCTTTTCATGTTCTTTTATTTTTGTTTGTTTTGTCCTGCTTTTTCTTGGCCATATGCGGGGGTCCATAGGATTACATCACTTATGAGCTCGTCCCTGCTTCTCTAGGAGTATCCTGCATGTCTGGTTCGTCTAGCTTGGATAGTTTTTTGTGATGGGAGGCAGGGGGCCGTATAGTTGGTGCCTTGTGGGGTGTTGCTGTCGGGACTTGTTCAATATTGCTCACAACATTCTTGTGTAATTGCCGTCTAGCTTCTTCTCCAGCCGTTTAGTCAGCGTCCAAGTGATGCATCCATAGAGCAGTATCGACACGACCGCCGCCTGGAAGAAACTGCGTTTCATTTTATCAGTCAGGTCTGATTTCCATATGATCGAAAGCCTATCGATAGCTGTCCAGGCCTTCGTTAGCCGTGTGTCGATGTCTTTTTCGGTTGATGAGACGCTGCTTCCTAGTTAGGTGAATTTGTCTACCAGTTTCAGAGAGGTTTCGTCTAGTGTGGAAATGTCACCTGCTTGATTATAGTACATATATTCAGTTTTGTGTGCATTGACATGGGGGCCAATGCCTGCGGCGGCTCGTTCCAAACTATGCAGTAGTGTTTCGGCTTGGTTGGGTGTGTTCGCCAGTAACGCTATATCATCGGCGTAGTCGGCGTCGGTAATTGTTTTTGCGGGGTACCTTCTGCTTCTTTTCTTTTTCAGCTCGAGGCCGTTTGCTCTGATTTTATCAATCGAAGTTCTAAGCACGTAGTCTAGACAGATGAGAAAGAGGTATGGGGCTAGCGTATAACATGATTTCACTAATTTCTTTCTAGTACGAATAATTCTATTTACAATAAATCATTTGAAGTACACAGTTTGATATTTTCATGTATTGCTATGTATCACTAAAAATTCGATTAAATATCAGTCATTTGTTTACACACAGTTAAATGATCAAAAAGTTATATTTCTAACAATTCAGTTGAGCATAAGTACAGTTTAAATGTCAAGCAGTTCTATTTCACCCATAGATTGGACCCTATCAAGTGCTACCATTCTGGGCCAGAGTGGACCTGGGAGCGATGGCAATGGCAGCATACTCTGCATTCCCCAAAGCTCAAGCATTCCTGTCGCCTACTTATCATGTTGTTTAGTATCATATACAGGACACTCGTTGGGAGGGTCTTACCCCTCTGCAGAGATGCAGTCAGTGTATTCTGCAGCCCCAGCTGATTGGAGCATCTTTGACTGATGAATCGAAGAACAAAGAAATCAAAATATAATTTATTCGATCTGAATCCAGATGCAGTTGAGTGTCATATCTTGGACACTCATTGTGGCCATGGGGATCTTACTCCCCTGAAAAGGCTCAGTCAGCGTATTCCACAGTTCCACCGAAAGGGCGGGGATTTTATTTGACTATAAAGATGAAAATATCTTAAATTTTCGTGTCAATTTTTCCTAAAGTTCGGATTGCAATCTATATATATAAATACCAGCAAAATTGGCCTAGTGGAGAAAATGTTCGTTAATGGCTCGGGACATCAGAGTTCAATCTCAGGTCGAGTCATTCTAAAGACTCAAAAAATAGTACTTGATACCTCCTTGCTTACAAGCATTATAAGTTATGTATCAAGGTAAAGTGGAGCAATCCAAGAAAAGGAGTAGCGCCCTACCCAACACATTGATATAGTAGCTATTGAAAAGAGAGCCCACGGGTTGCCAACTTTACTTATATATATATATATATATATATATATATATATATTACAGTTTTCGTACTTACCCCATATGTAGACAGCATATATATAGTATTACATCGTATTTCTGCGGCATTCTACCACAGTTAAAGGTCTTTTAAGATACAAAGCAGAATTATGTGAACGGAAAATTGGTCGGTGATTAGACCGATCGAATATCTGACCTTTGACGAATATCCATGATCAAGGCAGAATAAGGCGCTCATAACCTTTGAAACGTTCCGATTTTTAATGCTGTTTGCACCAGTCTGTAAGGTGTGGGGCGTGGAGTGAGGGAGTTTGAGGGGGAGTTTGAGGGGTGTTCGGAGGGATGTTCAGTGAAATTAAAATTCATGTTCGTTAGCGTTCCTCTGACATTTATTTATTTATTACTTTGCGGACATTTCGGGAAAAATTGCCACCTGCTGAATATATATCGTTTTTTCCAACTTAAAAAGAATGTATTTTCGTCTGGATTAGGTAGAATTATTGATATTTTCTAAAGTTAGCGTAGTCTGGTCCAAGGCCAATATGACTGAGCGCTAACGTGGTTTAAAAGCACGTGTTCGATCAAGCTTGATTGTTGGTTGGTTTGTAAGTTGTTTTGTTTAACGGCGTATTTTTTTTTTTTTTTCGGGTTATCAAATGCCGAATTAAGTCATTTTTGTTTGGTTTGGTTTGGTTTTATGGCACATCAACCATTGTAGGTTATTCAATGCCAAATCTATGTTTATACGTATATAATATGTTCTATTTCAAACAGTTCAGTTTAGCATAAGTAGATAGTTTAAGTAAAAGCTGGTCATTGGCATGATGGTTAGAGTGTTCGCCAATGGCCAGGAAGACCTGGGTTCAATCCCAGGTCTAGTCATACCAAAGACTTTTAAAATGGTACTTGATGCCTCCTTGCTTAGCACGCAACATTATATGGTATGGATCAAGGGTAAAGTGGAGCAATCCAGGGAAAGGGGTAGCGCCCTCCCCTACACCTTGGTGTAGTAGCTATTGAAAAGGGAACCTTCGGGTCATCCTCGACTACGGTCGCCAACTTTACTTTTCCTTTACTTAGACAATTTAAATGTCAAAAATTTTCTATTTCAAACAATTCAATTTAGTATAAGTACACTGTTTAGTTCTCTTTAACCCCATCAGGTGCTACTGCTCCGGAAGTAAGACTACCCCAATCAGTGTCATGGTATGACACTAAACAATCTGATGGTGAGGCTCGAGTAATGCTAGAGCTTTGGGGAATGCGGCGTACCCCTTCATTACCATCACTCCCTGGTCAACACTGGCGCGGAGTGGTAGCACCTGATAGGGTCCTATCAATATACTTATGCTAAACTGAATTGTTTTACATAGAACAGTTTTTACATTTAACTGTGTGTAAACAAAAAACTGTTTGTATGCTAAACTGAATGGTTTGAAATAAAACTGTTTTTGACATTTAAACTGCGAATTTATACTAAACTGAATTGTTTGAAATAGAACTGTTTATATGTAGAAAAATAGATTTGGCATTAAATAACCTACAATGGTTAATATGCCATAAAACCAAATCAAATCAAACCAAACTAAACCAATTTAATTTTATAGTCATTAATTTGCACACAGTTATATATTTTCAAGTAATTTTTTTTTATCATACAACGTGTGAAAGCACGTGCGATATCCTAGCCTCATCAGCCGCCAACCAGGGTGATAACACAGTTTCGGTACTTCAAGGCGGTACTGCCACTCCTGGCGCTACCGAGCAGCTTTTGCCACCGGATAGGGTATTTAAAAGAAATATATATCTATGTATTCACAAGATCAACTAAAAGCGGACATTACATTGGACGTTCATTCATCTTCATTTTGATGCAGTTTGTGATTTAAAAATGTGTTTACTTACGGCCGATAGATGTCATAGCAACCGTTTCGTGATTTTGCGTAATTACACGAGAAAGGTGATTCCGCGTGTATAACATTCGTGTTGAAATCCTTTCTATTCGGTTCGTTTTCTTTCATTTATGCGTTACTGCCCAAAAGCACTCGAGACAAACGTCATATATAATTCCGCTAAAAGATTTTATTTGTTGATCAATGGGCCCTCAAGATGGGTGGTGAGTAAAAAGAAAGCTCCTGGTCTAAGTTAGTCCAGGTAGCTATCTGATTACCCTTGGGCCACTAAATTCTTGGCTTGCAAAAATGTCTCCAGGACGCTGATGGTCAGCAATGGGCTCGTGAATACTGTGGGGGTAAACCTGATTCATAGGCCCATCATTCGATTTACATTCTCCAGCAGGAGAATTACGTTCTTCGCACCAGCGCGCCTTGTGGATTCGTGATCCTCGCAAGCTGTTGAATTATCTGCCGCAATCACACGTTGTAGCCGGGTACATATCCAGATCGTTACCGTATGAGCAAGTAAGATGGGTGATATATTCTCCCTCCCCGCTAGAGACACCCTGAGGGCATTTTTCTTTCATTGTATTATCCAACTAATAAACTATAAACTAACCAACAATAATAACAAAGTAATTATTCTTAATACAAATAATTTGAAGTTATATGGCATCTAGTATACCAATCAAATTGGAATAACAGACCTATTGGAAATGTAAATGAAACCCTAACAGGTATTACCAGTCCGGGTCAGAGTGGACCAGTAAGAGATGATAATGAAGGAGAGCTCCATCTTTCCCAGAGCTTTTTTCTTAATTTTTTTTTTTTTTTTTCACTTCTTGTTTGATAGCGTCAGCTTCCAATATCCCCAAGTATTTGTAGGTTTCCTTTCCTCCGAGCGTTCTAATTTTGTCTTGATTTATTTTACTCCTTAAGGATTTTTCACATTGGCGTTAGTTGATGGTTTTTCACAGGAGTTTGAGAGACAGCAAGTCTCCTCAAATCTCCAGCACTCTTCTCAGTATTCTGGCCGATCTAAAAAATGCTGTAGTTTGGACAGTCTCCACCTGTCCCGTTACTTCCAAGTGCTCCAGTCCTTCTACCAATCTTTTGGTGACTATACCAAGAGCACTAATTACAATTGGTGTGCTGTCACATTGGTTGTGACAGCCTGGTTAACGAGTCCAAAAATAATGACTCTGAAGGCATTGTTAAGCCAACAGGTATTTTTATTTAATGGAAAAAGTAAAAAACTGAAAAAGACAAAAACGGCATGTTTTAGGAGAAGGAAAAACAATAATAAAAAAATGAGAAGAAGCGGTAATAAAGCTTAAAGTTAGAGTCCTGTTAAGCTAAGTAAAGAGGGGGGCTAAATGAAACAAGGAATTAGGAAGGAGTTGAAGATATAAATAAAGAGATAGACCAGTAAAGGAACAAGGTAATGAAGATATGAAATGTTACATTACAGGATAGACAATATATGTATAATATGTTAATAAAATGTCCCAAAGAAGAATGTAAAAGAAAACGTACCGTTGATGTCAAGAATGATGGAGATAGAAGAATGAAGTAAAGGCTGCTCTGCGTGGCTACAGAGCGGAAGTCGAGACTTACCAGACAACGGTGTTTTACTAAAAAGGTCTCCCTTGAATTAAGGGTCACTAAAGGGACGTAAAAAGAGTCAAAGTTAGGACAGGACAATTGGTATAATTGTCACTTTAATGTTCCACAGTTTTTTTTTTTCAATTCCCTATAAAGGTTCCGGTACTTCTCCTTCTTTTCGAATTCTTTCAATTTTACTCTGTAGTCCGCTGGAACAGCAAAGTCCACAATTCTGCAAATTCTCTCTTTTTTGTTATTATAAGGTCTGGTCGTCTGGCCGAGATTATATGATCCGTTTGTATCTCTAAATCCCAGAGGAGACAGATTCTGGATTGTGCATATACCAAGACAGATTCTGGATTGTGCATATACCATCTGTTTGTATGGTCAAACTTCAATTTCTTGCACAATTTCCAATAGATCACCTTGCCCACCCAGTCGTGCCTTGTCTTATACTCTTTCTGTGTTAATTTGCTGCATTCGCTTATAATTTGATTGATCGTTTCGTCTCTATCCCCACATAACCTACATCTGCTGTTTTGTTGCGTTTCATCTATTCTCGCTTTGATATAGTTGATGCTTATGGTGTTGTTTTGTGCTGATATTTGAAGAGATTAAGTTCCTCTCTTAAGGTTTTCCTTTCTTTGCTACGTTCACGTTTTCTCATGTAAGACGTCGCTTGTTAGTTGCTTAAAACATCCATAGAGTTGTTTTTCTTCCCACTTTAGTTTTCTGGTTATGGTCATTCTGCTGGTCCTCGTGTTGTCAGTATTGTTTCTGGAGTTTGTAATCAGCCTTCATCTGCGCCTTTCTATGTAATCTTCGAGTCGTTGTATCGATGCGTCAATGCTGTCTTCAATTCTGGCAAGTCCTCTTCCTCTCTCTCTTCTTGATACATATAGTCTGTCGACGTCATCTCTGGGATGCAAGGCCTTATGCATGATCATTAGTTTTCTTGTTCTTTGGTCCATTTGTTTAAGTTCTTCTTTGGTCCACTTCAAGAATTGTCCCGAGTACCTTACAAGGGGCAACAACACAGGTATTTATCCCTTTGACAAGGTTCCTGCTATAGAGTTTGTCTCGAGTAGCTCTCTGGTTCTTCTGAGATACTCTTTTTTAAAAGAATTTTCTTGTTTGTTGGTATCGGCTTCCAATATCCCCAAATATTCGTAGGTTTTCTTTTCTCCGAGCATTCTGATTACTACTTGATTTAATAGTTTGACTCCACCGTCATGTGTCGTTTGACATTTTTCATTATTAACATGGCGCATTTTTCTTTGCCAAATTCCATTCCTATATCTTGACTGTATATTCTCACAGTTTGTATCTGGGTTTCCAATTCTTTTTCGTTTTTGGCAAACAGTTTGATGTCTTCCATGTACATCAAGTGGTTAATCTTTTCCTGCGATTTACTCAGTTTTTATCCGGCTGTACATTTCCTAAGGATGTGGTTGAGTGATATCATGGCTATTACAAATAGTGCATCTCCCTGGAATATGCCTCTTTGGATCTTTGCCTCTGCTAAGCTTTTCCTCCTGCTGTCAATTCCACTCTCCAGGTTTCCATGGTCTTCTCGATAAACTATTCGACTTGGTCGGATATTTTATACATTTTTTGACAGTTTAGTATCTAGCTTTGAGGGACCATATCGTAAGCCTTTTTGTAGTTAACCCATGCCATAGGTCAATTTTCTGTCTCGTTTTTCAATCATTGAGAATGCGTTGATCAATATATAGTAGTTCCTCTGTACCTCTGATTCTCTTGCAGTATCCTTTGTCTTCCTCCGGGAAAATTCCGTGGCTCATCAATGAGTAGTAGATCTTCTCCCTAATTTGTGCCTTTAGTATTTTCCACATAATTGGTAGGCACGTTATGGGTCTATAGCTGTTTGGGGACAGTTCTTTTGAGGGGGCGGATTTGGGGATAAGAGTGGTCTTCTCTTGGGTAATCAATTTGGGTATTTAAGTTTTCTAAATGCATTTATTCATTTAGGTAGCAAGTCTGCCGTGTATGGAGGTTAATCTTCTAAACCAAAATCCGTGTATGCCATCTAGGCCAGGGATTTTCCAGTTTGATATTTTTTATAGAGTTGCCTTGAGTCTGTCGGAGTGTACTTCACCCGAGGGTCTTTTTCGAGCATTCGATGTTGTTTATCCATTCGGCTTTTTTGTCGTGATCACTGTCACCTCCATGTTCCAAATCTTTTTAGTTCTCTGTCAAGGTACAAGTACTTTTCTCTTTTTTCGTTTTCTTTGATTTTCACTCTATGGTCTCCCGGGACGGCAAAGTCTACTACTCAACAGGTTCTCTTCTTTTTTTTTTTTTTCGTTTTTGTTGTTGTTATTGCTGTTAACTATCAGTACATCTGGTCGTCTGGGAGGTGCCCGTGGTGTAGTCGTTATCGTCGTAGGAAATGGACACGGCGACACGAGTTCAAATCCTGGACCTGGCTGATTGCATTTCACATAGCACTAATACCCTTGGGGAAGGTATGAATCCAATTATTCTCCTTCCAGCTATGGGTAAATAGTGGGACAGACTGGGTTCTTCAGCCTTGGTTGGGCAGCTAGTCTAGCAGAAGGAAAACTCTGAATTCAAACCTGTTAAACTCCGCTTAAAAATTGACCTTGTGTCATATCCTGCCCAAGCGGAGGGGTTGGTAAATAGTATCAGTACATCTGGTCGTCTGGCCGAGATTAGGTGATCTGTTTGTATCTCGAAATCCCAGAGAACTTTGTGCGTCTCATTCTCCAGTATGGATTCTGGTTTGTGCATGACTATTATTTACTCTTTAGAGAGTTTTTCATACCAGTGTTAGCCGATGGTTTCCCACTGGAGTTTGATTGACAGCAAGTCTTCTAAATTTTCCAGGACTCTTCTCTGTATTATTATTATTATTATTGTTCTTATGCTAATTGCGAATTTTAACCGATCTTAACAGTGCTATGGTCAAATTTAAATATCTTGTACAATTCCCAGTGGATCACATCGCCCACCCTGTCATGTCTAGTCTTATACTCTTTCTTTGTTGATTTGCTGCATTCTATCTTACTCATTGCGAGTTGTTCCGACCTGGGTTAGCTGGTGGGCTTTCACTTTAGTTTGAGTGATAGCAAGTCCCCTTAGTTCTCCAGCACTCTCCTCAGTATCCTGGCCAGTCTCGACAATGCTGTATGGTCATGATTCTTCTTCTGATTTCCAATTCCTCCATTTTTTTCCAGCCTTTTAGGGACCGTTCCAAATACATCAACTTTAATTGGTATCACTTTTAACTTTATCTTGCATTGTTTTTTTTAATTTTTTTTTAGTTCTCTGTCCATATTAGACGATTGTTTAATTCTCTAAATCCCACAGAATTTTATTCGTCTCATTCTCTCGGACGGATTCTGGTTTGTGTATATGCCATTTTGTAACATGGTCAAATTTTAATCTCTTGCACAATTCCCAGTTGTTCACTTTTCATACCCAGTCAAACTTATTCTTGCACTCCTTTTCTGCTAGTTTGCTGTATTCGCTTGTTATAGGATTACCAGTCAAATCTTTGTCTCCACTTGCTATTCTTTTGCTATAATCTATTTTCCCTTCAATATAACTGGTCTTTATGCTATTATCATTATTATAATTTTACTCCTTTGAGAGTTTTTCACAGTAGCGTTAGTTGATGGTTTTTCACCGGACCTTGAGTGATAGTAAGTCTCCTTAAGTCTCCAGGACTCTTCTCAGTATTCTGGCCAGTCTTAATAATGCAGCGGTTTGGATGGTCTCCACTTATCCTCTTATTTCCAACTCTTTGTCTCTTTATCAATCCTTCGAGGATTGTTCCAGGTGTGCCAATTACAATGGGTATCACCATCACCTTAATGTTCCATAGTTTGTTTTTTTTTTGTTTTGTTTTTTTTTGTTTTTGTTTTTTTTTATTTCTCTATCAATGCCTAAGTATTTATTTCTCTTTTCACTTTCTTTTAATTTTACTTAGTGGTCTGCCACTATGTCTGGTCGTCTGGCCGAGATTAGGTGATCTGTTTGTATCTCAAAATTCCAGAGAACTTTGTGTGTCTCATTCTCAAGGACAGACTGTGGTTTGAGTATATACCACTTGTTCGAATGGTCAAATTTAAATTTCTTGCACTATTCCCATGTTATTATTATTATTATTATTATTAATATCATAATTATCATTTTATGAACTATAAATATATAGATTTTAACCCTTTACTGGAGCGAAGGTCAAACGATGATGAAAAAAAAAGAAAAGAAAACTCGGCGTCAGACTTATTATGACTGGACACTGGCCGTTCGCCAAAAGTATTAACGGAAGAGGTCACAAGACTGACCGGTGGGGTCTGATGCGCGAACGTTCCTGCTTACATAAGACTCTGTCATAACACTCTTATCTTTTTACAGTGCCATGATTTCTATCCTGCTCTTCTCTTGAGAGTTATTCAAGTCGGACTTTCGTAACATTTCGGTCTCACCGACGCTTGAATCGATTGACCATAAATAATAATGGGCGAAGAACGTGACGGTTATATATTGGGACAGATTTAGACACATGCCTTTTACACATAGATTGATAGATAGATAGGAAACGACTGACATAGATAGATAGATAGATAGATCAGATTATACAATGAAAGAAACATGAATGATTATGTTGTTATTGTTGTTATTTGGGTTATATGGCATATCAACATTTGTAAATTATTTAATGCAAAATCCATTTTTATACAAATAATCAGTTCTATTTCAAACAATTCATTTTAGCATCAGTACACAACTTAATTGCCAAAACATTCCTATTTCAAGCTATTCAGTTTAGTCAAATAGTTCTAATTCAATCAATTCAGTTTAGTATAAATATGATTTTTGCCCACACACAGTTAAATGTCAAAACAGTTCTATTTCAATCAATTCAGTTTAGCATACAGTTGAAATATCAGAACAGTTTTATTTCAAGTAAATGTTTAGCATAAGTACACGGTTTAGTTCTATTTGGCCCATAGATAGGACCCTATCAGGTGCTACTACTCCGAGCCAGAGTGGACCAGTGAGCGATGGCAATAAAGGGGTACCCCTCATCTCCTAGAGCTCCAGCATTACTGGAACCTCACCATCAGATTGTTTAGTGTCATATCCAGGACACTCGTTGGAGGGTCTTTCCCTTCTGCAGAGGTGCAGTCGGTGTATTCTACAGCCACAGCCGACCAAGCTAATATGAATGATAAGATCGATAATATATATATATATATATATATATATATATATATATATATATATATATATATATATATGTGTGTGTGTGTGTGTGTGTGTGTGTGTGTGTGTGTAACTGAGATAGATAGATAGATTGATAGATTAGACAATGGAGGAAACATGAATGATAAGATCGACTATATATATATATATATATATATATATATATATATATATATATATATATATGATAGATAGATAGATATGAACACAGAGCAATAGATATAGAGATTGACGGACGAATACGAAAAGACTATGATTGCTAGCTAGATAGCTAGATAGATAGATAGATAAGAACAAACTGATGAATGATAAGTCGATACCAGCAGGCAAGTAAATTTCGGACGTAAGTAAAATATTCACCCATCCTTATAAACCCAAGTGATAATAATAATCGATGCTATATCCATTAATAGTCATGACAAATGGAGTAATTTATTATTAAACAGACTGTCTGGGTCTGTAAATAAATATTCCTACCAATTCTTTTTAGTTTTGTCTTTCTAAACCAAAGATAACAAGTTATTATATTTTCTACTCGAACTTATAAAATAAAAATGGATATTGTTAGGTAATATGTATTTTCAACATTATAATACTGGAACTTAGTAACAAAAAGCACAACACTTCTGTAACAAAAACAACACTACTGTAACAAAATACAACACTTCTGCAACAAAACACAACACTTCTGCAACAAAAATCACAACACTTCTGTAACAAAAACAACACTTCTGTAACAAAATACAACACTTCTGTAACAAAATACAACACTTCTGCAACAAAAATCACAACACTTCTGTAACAAAAAACAACACTTCTGTAACAAAAAAACAACACTTCTGCAACAAAAATCACAACTCTTCTGGAACCAAAAATACAATATTCGAGTAAAAAAATCCCAACACTTCTGCATCAAAAAACAAAACACTTCTGTAACAAAAAAAAAACACAATACATCTGCAACAAAAATCACAATACTTCTGAAACCAAAAATACAACACACCAATACCAAAAAATCACAACACTTCTGTAACAAAAAATACAACACCTCTGTAACAAAAAATGAATAAATAAAAAATAAAAACTATACATCCAGTTGATTGAGGCTGAAGAATACGCTTATTGCATTTCTGCATATGGGTAAGACACCCCCTCCAACATGTGTCCTGGATATGGTACTAAACTCTCTGATGGTGAGGTTCCAGTAATGGAGCTTGGGGGAATGTGAAGTAACACTTCATTGCCATTACTGCTAGGTTCACTCTGACCGGGATTGTTAGTACCTGTGATGGTCCCATCTATGGGTCAAATAGTACTATTCTATTATTTACCATATTTACTTAACTGTGTGCAAACAAGTGATCAATTTTAAATATAATTATCCCGATTACATAGCAATACTTGAAATCATTTAACAGCGAGCAAAAATATCATTAATATTTACCGTGTGCAAACTTATGATTAGATTATATAGAATCTAAAATTAAATAGAAATACTTCATAAATAGAATTACTAGTGTTAAATAGCAATATTCCTCCATATATATATATATATATAGAGAGAGAGAGAGAAAGAGGATTAGTAGACTTGGTAAATCCGACAAATGAAGTCTTTTTAAAATAAAGACGAAATATTATTCTGTTTCAGTTAATCCACTTTTCCACACACTTACAACCACACGTAAAGAATCAAATCCCAGCGGTTTTTTTTACTGTATTTTTTCGATTTTCGATTCATTTCATTTTCATTTTCTTAACTGCCTAATGATTGTTGTTTTGCAAAAAACTCCATGAAACCTTGGGTACCAGTCTAAATTCCATGATTTAAATATAGATATCTAATATATATTTATTTATTATTATTATATAATAGCTCTATCCCAGATATTGAGCACTCTCCATATTATATTGCCCTTGGTTCGACACAAACCCACAAAGTGATTTAGTGACAACTAACACTGTTATAATATATATATATATATATATATATATATTAAATCGCGAGTCAGGACTCCTAAAACGGCTCCTCAGGGTTGGTGCTAAGTACGCTGAGGAGCCGTTTTAGGCGAAACTGTAGTAGAATAGTCCCGACTCACGATTTAATTTTTGTAATTGGCTCTATTTAGTATTGAGCACTTTTTGTAATTGTAGCATTGCAGCATTTTGCGGTGGGTTTTTGTTCTTTTGACCAACTGATTGCATATCTCTTGATTTTTTTCAACTGGTTTGACGAAGTTAGCCTTTTCTTTTTTTCCTCCCGATAATTATTTTATGCCTAAAGGTCAAGATTTAAAATTTAAGATTTAAATCATGTGTTTTCCTTCTCTTTGACCAGTTGTTAAAACCAATGATAGGAGCCCTCTCTGCCCTATAATTTACCCATAACTGAGGAAAGAACATTTAGATTCATGCCTTTCCCAAACTCATTAACACAAAGTGAAATGCAAACAGCCTTGTCCAAGATTTGAAATCAGTTCATCGGGTCTATTTCCTACAATGATAACCATTATGCCATGAGTGTTTTCATATTTTGTTTGCCATACATATTTAGATAATGTGATGAGTTAGATATTGATTTCATTTCTATATGTATTTACTAAAACCCACCCCAATGGACAAGATGTGGCACAAGGCCAATTTTTGTGCTGAGTTTAGCAGATTTTAATTCAGAGTTTTCCTTCAATACCGTTTACCAAACCAATGTTAAAGAACCTAGTTTGCCCTACTATTTATCCATAGTTGGAGGGAGAATAGTTGGATGCATAACTTTCCAAATTGTATTAGCGCTATGTGAAATGCGAAGAGTCTTTTCCAGGGTTTGAATTCGAGTCGCTAAGTCCATTTCCTATGTTGATATCCATTATACTGTGAGCAACTCAATAAATCACTTTTATGTATGTGTTATTGTGTTTTATTTACCCAAATCCTCTGCAATGAGCTGTGTGTGACACAAGGTCAATTTTTGAATAGGATTCAGAGTTTTTCTTCACCTAGACTGGTTGCCATACCAAAGTTAAAGAGCCCAGTCTACCTTGCTTTAGTTGTATTCATACCTTTCCCATGGGTATTAGCGTGATGTGAAACGCAAACAGCCGCGTTCAGGATTTGAACTCGAGTTGCCGTATTCATTTCCATTATCACACAAGTGCCTCCATATTTTGTCTGCCATAAATGCTTATATATCATGCTACTGGTGGCAAATTTTCAGTTAATAAACCTGAGGTTATGGTTGGTTGGATTTTTATGGCATATCAACCTTTTAAAGTTATTTAATGCCAAATCCATTTTTATACAAAAAATCAGTTCTATTCCAAACAATTCAGTTTAGCATGAGTTCACAGTTTAATTGTCAAAAACATTTCTATTTCAAGCTACTCAGTTTAGCCAAACAGTTCTAATTCAAACAATTCAGTTTAGTGTAAGTACAGTTTCAATGTCAAAAACAGTTCTCCTAAGTACAGTTTCAATGCCAAAACAGTCCTATTTCAAACAATTCAGTTAGCATAAGTACGCAGATTAGTTCTATTTAACCAATTAATAAGGCCCTATCAGTTTCTTTCACTCTGGGCTAGAATAAACCTTGGAGCGATTGCAATGAAGGGGTGCTCTAATTTTCCCCAAAGCTCCAGCATCACTGGAACCTCACTATCAGATTGTTTAGTGTCATAATCAGGACACTCGTTGGAGAGGGGGTCTTACCCCTCTGCAGAGGTGCAGTCGGTGTATTCTACAGCCCTAACCGACTGGGCCATATACATTTTGTTTTCCCAATTCTGTTCAGTGGTGCCGATATATATATATATATATATATATTGTCATCGTTATCATTACCAACATGACTAACATCTTCTTTTCTGACGGTAGCCTTATGATGGGGAGCTGAAAAATTTATAGCCAGAAAAGTTCATAAGCGAACCAAGATACTTTCATGGAATGTGACCAAACGAGGTTTATTTTTCAGCAAAGTCCCTCTTGTATGCTACACACTTCCTCCATCGGTGTTGCAGTGCTTGGAACCCTTTGGTCAGAAATGTCATCAACAACAGATATAATGTCTGCATATGAGATGTAAGGAACCATTAGGCTGTGATTACGAAGCTAATCTCATTGTGAGTGACTTCGTTTCCGATCTGTACGGACACCCAGTGAGAATCAAACTCACTTACAATGGCCAACTATCCTAGTTGATTAACCATTTATTTCAACTGCACGTCAACCGGTTTAGGATTATTTTATGCCTAAAGGTCACATTCATTGTATATTTACATTTTTTCAGTCGTTCTTTCTTTTAAAAAATTGGGGGGTGGAGGGGGTTTGTTCTTTTGTATCCGATCCAATCGAATACGAATAATTTTTAAAGAGATCTATTTGACCCATTAATGGGACGCTCCAGGTCAGGGTGAACCTGGGAGTAATAGCAATGAAAGGATATTTTACACTCCCCAAATTTCTAGAACTGGAGCAGATAGTTTTGTGTCATGATCAGGATATCCTTTTTAGTGGGTATTTTCCCCCTCTACAAAGTATAAAGTCAATGTATTCTAAGCTTCGTTTAGTACAAGGTACTTTGGTACAAGGCCAGAAGTAAGCGACACCCAGTGAGAATCGAAGTCACTAATTATGGTCTGCTACTCATTGGCCTAACAGGTAGAGTGTTCGCCA
The DNA here is from genome assembly GCA_963585895.1 of Sepioteuthis lessoniana. Classification (NCBI taxonomy): domain Eukaryota; kingdom Metazoa; phylum Mollusca; class Cephalopoda; order Myopsida; family Loliginidae; genus Sepioteuthis; species Sepioteuthis lessoniana. Next base: position 31,276,290 of record OY757946.1, read on the forward strand.
ATGATCCGGGAGACAGAGGTTCAATCCCAGGTCGAGTCATACCAAATACTCAAAAATGGCACTTGATTCCGCTTTGCTTAACACTCAGCATTATAAGGTAAGCCAACAGTAAAATGGAGCAATCCAGGGAATGGAGTAGTGCCCTTTCCTACAGCTCGGTGTAGTAGTTATTGAAAAGGGAGCCTTCGGGTCACCCTCGACTAAGGTTACCGACAATTAGTCATGTTTATTATACAAACAAAATAGATCATGCATTTATCAACCCCTCCTCGTGAATAGAACGTGACATAAGGACACTTTTAAGCAGAGTTCAACACATTTGAATTCAGAGTTTTTCTTCTCTAGCACTGGTTGCCAAACCAAAGTTAAAGGGCACAGTCTGTCCTTTTACTTGTCGATAGATTGAGGAATAATACATTCACACCTTTCCAGAGGCTATTAGTGCTATGTGAAATGCAAACAGTCCCGTCATGGTTTGAACTCGGGTCAATGTGTCCATTTCCAACGACAAGCACTTTATAATTTGAACAGATATACTATGTAACGCTAAATATTGGTTTTAATTTGGTAACTAAAAGACTCGAAACCTAAAACGCTACATCTCTGCTGTGGGGTAAGACCCCACCACCACTGACGAATGTCCTGGATATTACACTAAACAATCTGATGCTAAGGTTCCAGTAATACTTGAGTTTTGGGGAATGTAGAGTATCCCTTTATTGCCATCACTCCCAGGTTCACTCTAGCCCCGAAGTGGTAACACCTGATAGGGTCCTATCTGTGGGTCAAATAAAACTAAACTGTGTATGTATGCTAAACTGAATTACTTGAAATAGAACTCTTTTGACATTTAAGCTGTGTACTTATCCTAAACTGAGTTGTTCGAAATAGAACTGTTTTTGACATTTATACTATGTACTTATGCTAAACTGAATTATTTGAAATAGAACTGTTGATATGAATAAAAATGGATTCGGTTTTAAATAACCCACAATGGTTGATATGCCATAAAACCAAACCAATCTAAGCATAATACGCGTATTTCAGAGAAGAAAATTACTATTTTACTGGATAGAATTTTCTTTATCAAGAATAAAGAAAATAAAATGACAAATTTTGGGGTCATAGTGGAGGAAGAACAAAAGTCGGAAGAGCGTGGACAATATAATTAGGAAGTGATGAAAAACAAATAACCATAGGAGACACAACTAATCCATAAAAAAACAAGACGAAACTAATCACAAAAGATATTAAGAATTATTTTACTATTCTTGTACGACGGAAATGCAAATATTTCTCGATACAGACAAAACAAAAACAAGGAGCCAAAAAAAACAGCCGACATCAAAGACACGGAGTAAATAAAGTTAGGCACAAGGCTAAATTCATGGATCACCCAGTAATGAATCAACTCACCAGCAGTGCACTTCAAGAGTTCATATTTGTTGGACTCAACCAAGTTTGGCACGAGGCAAAATTCATGGAGCACCCAGTGAGGAATAAACTCACTAGCAATGCCCTTCAAGATTTGACATTACTTAGATCAAGTTTGGCACACAGCTACATTCCTTGAGTACCTAAAGAGGAATGGATTCACAAGCAATAGCTCGCAAAATCGCAATTTCTAAATTGGAAGTGCTCTTGGAGACACAATAATAAAAGTGAAGAATTAGTTCGTAGTTCTCGTTATTTATTAATTTCAGATTTTCGAAACATGATGGGTGTGAGACATCTTCAAGCTCTACTAACGGAACTCTGGCGAGTATGGTGTCAGTTCTTCATTGCCGTTTACTCCCAGTTCCACTCCATTGCCATTACTCCCAGGTCCATTCTAAGCTGGAGAGGCAGTAACATTTAGAGTCATATCTGTATATTCAAATATATGTTTGAAAATTCTTTGCATCGTATGTGCTTGCAAATGACTATTATCATTAGTCACTTGGGAGAATCCCGGTAGTGTAGTGGCTAACGTGCCCAACTACGACTTCGTAGTGAGCAAGTTCGAATACCAGTCATGTTATTACTTTCATTTTCGGACTATGAAGTCCCTTATCCCCCCTCGCTCTATGTTAAATAGTACCACTATTGTTTTTCAATAAGCTTTACTTTAGCGTTGAATAACCCACAAAGATTAATATGCCATTAAACAAAGAAATTAAACCATTCGTTACTTGAAACTATATCATTGTGTATAAATTATCAGCATTAAGTAGCAATACTTAAAACCATTAGATTATCTGCAAATTATTTGTATTAAGAATAGTTACTTGAAGCTAGAGTTGTTTACAAAGGATCATTATTAGTTACTTGAAAGCATATAACTGTGAAAAATATTTGTATTAAGAATAGTTTACTTAAAGCTAGAATTGTTTACAAAGGATCATTATTAGTTACTTGAAAGCATATAACTGTCCAAATTACTTGTATTAAGAGTTGTTACTTGAAGCTAGAATTGTTTACAAAGGATCATTATTAGTTACTTGAAAGCATATAACTGTCCAAATTTTTGTATTAAGAGTTGTTACTTGAAGCTAGAATTGTTTACAAAGGATCATTATTAGTTACTTGAAAGCATATAACTGTCCATATTATTTGTATTAAGAGTTGTTACTTGAAGCTAGAATTGTTTACAAAGGATCATTATTAGTTATTTGAAAGCATATAACTGTCCAAATTACTTGTATTAAGAATTGTTACTTGAAGCTAGAATTGTTCACAAAGGATTATTATTAGTTACTCGAAAGCATATAACTGTGAAAAATATTTGTATTAAGAATTGTTTACTTAAAGCTAGAATTGTTTACCGATAATTGATATTAGTTACATGAAACTATATATCTATGAAAATTGTTTGTCTTAAGAATAGTTACTTGAAGCAAGAATTGTTTATTAAAGATTCATGTCATAAAGCCCAGTTAGTTAGGGGTGTAGAATACGTCAACAGCATCTCTGCAGAGGGGTAAACCCCCAACCAATGAGTGTCCCGGTGAGACTCCAATCCTGAAACTCAGGGAAATGTAGCGTACCTCTTCATTGCCATAACTCCAAAATTCACCCGAACCAGGAGTGGTGGTACCTGTTAGGGTCCCGTCACTGGATCAAATAGAACTGTTTGATCATTCAACTGTGTGCAAACAAATGACCGATGTTAAATTGAACTGTCAGTGTTATCTATCATTCTTTGAAACCATTTAACCGTTTACAGATCGATCTATTGGTATTTGATAGCAATACTTTATAAAAACAAATTATTAATAAATATAATTATTTATGCAACACTTGGAACCATCTAACTGTGTGCAAATAAATGAATTGTGTTGAATAGAATTTTTGCTATTAAATAGCTATACGTCAAACCACTTATAAGTGTGCAAATAAAACTTAGTGTGTGCAATACTCGAAACCACTTCACAGTGTACAAAGAAATGATTAATAGGAATTATTTATGTTTGATAGGAATAATTGAAACCGTTTAACCGTGTGTTAAATGGAATTATTAGTATTGAATGGCAATACTTGAAACTCTTTGACTGTGTGCCTTACGCAACAAGCAAAAGAATGAACAGCTATTGATTGGCTATCGGTCATATGGAAGTCAGACCTGACTGATAAGATAAAATGCAGTTTTTCCAAGCAGCAGTCGTGTCTATACTGCTATAGGGATGCACTACATCGATGCTAACAAAACGTATGGAGAAAAAGCTTGACAGCAGTTACACAAGAATTCTGCGAGCAATATTGAACAAGTCTTCGAGGCAACACCCCACAAAACAGCAGCTATACAGCCACCGACCACCCATCACGAAAACTATCCAAGTTAGACGAACCAGATATGCGAGACACTGCTGGAGAAGTAAAGACGAACTCATAAGCGATATACTCCTGTAGACCTAATCAGGTGGACGAGCAAAAGCAGGACGACCAGCTAGAACTATATACAACAGCTCTGTGCCGATACAGGATGTAGCCTTAAAGACCTAACGGGAGCGATGGACGATAGAGACGGGTGACGAGAGAGGGTCAGGAAGATCCTTTGTAGGTTATCTAATGCCAAATCCTTTCTATACATATATATTGAATATATATGATTTGGTTTGGTTTGGTTTCGCCTATCTATCTATCTAGCTAGCTAGCTCCATTCATATATATCTATATATCTATCTTAGTCTATTCATATCTATCTATCTAGCTAGCTACCTAGCTAGCTCCATTCATATATATATATATATATATATATATATATATATATATATATATATATATATATATATAGCTAATTCTGTTCATATCTATCTATATATCGCCGTTCGCCTATTTTGCGTCATTCTTCTGTATTAATCTAATACGGTCTATTTAATCCCACCCTCTCCCTCTCTCTCTCTCTCTATATATATATGTATATATATATATATATATCCTATTTACCAACCCCTCCGCTCGGGCAGGATATGACACAAGGTCAATTTTTAAGCGGAGTTTAACAGGTTTGAATTCAGAGTTTTCCTTCTCCTAGACTAGTCGCCTCACCAAGGGCTGAAGAACCTAGTCTCCCCTACTATTACCCATAGCTGGAGGGAGAATAATTGGATTCATACCTAAGGTATTAGTGCTATGTGAAATGTAATCAGGCTCGTCCAGGATTTGAACTCGTGTCGTCGTGTCCACATCCTGCGACGATAACCATTACACCACGGGCACCTCTCTCTCTCTATATATATATATATATATATATGTGTGTGTGTGAGACTGAGATAGAGATAGAAAGAGAGAGAGAAAGAGGATACAATTCCTTCACGAGACAAAATATCGGCTCCCCTTGGAATGCAACAGTCACTCAAGACGCAAGCTCTCTCTAAATACCGTCTTCACTGATGACTGAGTAACCCTACTGGAAAGTTTTTTATGCTTACACAGTAAGATGCTTTTCAATTGATTGCCAATTAACATCAAGGCTGTGCAACCGATTCTCGCAACGGCCGTCTACCTTCTGGACGAGCGTTGTTTCTCCGTCAACAAACGTAGATATTTGAATTTAAACCACTGGAAAATAAGAAATAATAATTTAAGTAATTATTTTTTATCGATATTGAAGAAATTGGGCATCAACTCCTAATTAAGCTAAATTGATTTCAGACGCAACAATAATTCGTGTACGGTGGAGTTAAGGGGTCGGGTGATGGAAAAAATGACATCTTCTGAGACACCCGATATCTAACCCTATCCCCAGGAAATAAATAAAAAGCGGTACAATGAAGGTTCTTTTTATCATTAGGATTAATCGATAACAATTGAGTGAAAATAATCAAAAATCAAATGGATTGTAGAAAGCAGAAGAAATAAGAATAATCGATTGACCATCGAATTTTTTTATTTTTTAATTTATAACTGCTTTCGTTTAAAAAAATAACACGAAAAAAATGTATAGCAAATCTATCTATCTATCTATCTATCTATCTATCTAAGCCTGTCCATAATTTATTCATGGAGAGACTGTTCATATCTATCTATCTAGCTAGCTATCTATCTATGTCAATTTGTTGATAACTACCGCTCTCATTTGGTTCATATCTAATATTCTTATCTATCTATCTATCTATCTATCTGTATGTCTTTTGACCTGTTGGTAGTCGGTTGGTTAGTTTGTTTGATTGTTTGTTTGTTTTTACGGCGTATCAACCTTTTTCAAGTCATTTAACGCCCAATTTAATTTAAAACAATTCAGTTTAGTATATGCAAACTCTTTGTTTACAATGAGTTAAATGTCAAAACAGTTGTATTTCAAACAGTTTTGTTTAGCATAAGTACGCAGATTCAATATCAAAAACAGTTCTATTTCAAATAATTCAGTTTAGCATAAGTACGCAGTTTAGTTCTATTTGACTCATAGATACGACCCTACCAGATGCTACCACTCCGGGCCAGAGTGGACCTGGGAGCGATGATAATGAAAGGGTACTCCGTATCCTCCAAAGCTCCAGCATTACTGGAATCTCACTATCAGATTGCTTAGTCTCATATCCAGGACACTTGTTGGGTAGAGGGGGTCTCTCCCCTTCTGCAGAGAAGCAGTCAGTGTATTCTACAGCCTCAGCCGACGGGGGCAACTTCTGGCCAATGTATTAATCACTGTTAGTTCATATCTATCTACTTAACTAAATATTCATAATTATCTCAGTTTGTTCATATCTATCAAACTATCTCAGCCTCATAATATATATATATATATATATATATATATATATATATATATTCGACCTTATCATTCATGTTTCCTCCATAGTCTAATCTATCTATCTATCTATCTATCTATCTCAGTTATTCATGTATCCCACTTTGTTCATATTTATCTATATCTGTTGATTTATCAACGAGAATGGACTGAAATTTTCATTGGCCAACAACTCCATATGATGGCGTCATATCTGCTTTTGATGACTCTTTTACCAATGGGATACCATCCCTTGCCACACCGATGGAAGAAATATGTTGACCACCAGGTGACTCTATCAATAAATAAACCTCATTTAGTCACATTCCATAAGAGTATCTTGGTCAGCCTATGAACTTTTCAGACAGCCCTCTTACAAAATTCATTAGGTCTCATTCCATGTTGGTATCTTTGTCAGCCAATGAACTTTTCAATCAATCCTTGTATAAACCTCATTTGGTCCCATTCCATGAGATTATCTTGGTCAGCCTTCGAACTTTTTAGCCGACCCTTGTATAAATGCCTGTGTATACTTTAACCACTCTCTCTCTCTCTCTCTCTCTCTCTCTCTGTCTGTATCGTCACTCATAATTGTGTTTTTTTATTTTTGTGTGATGTTTTTACACAAACACGACATGCACGAGGCTCATTCCGTAAATAAAGGGAATTTTTTTTAAAGCAAAATAATTTTTATTTCAGAATTTTTCTATGAATGTAAAAGTACATAAACAAAAATTTTACCGGCTGAGATGTCCAAACGATATGAAATTTACTGAAAAATGTGTGATAGGTACGGAGAAGGATGTTTTAGTAAAATAAAAATGTTTACAATGGGCTAAAAATGAGTTAGCTACTATGAACCTGAGACCAAAAGACAATTTATTGAGTGGAAACACAGTGACTCTCCGGTAAAGAAAAAGTTCCGGGTGCATAGTTAATAAATAAGGACATGTTGACAGTGCTTTCTAATAATAAAGCCTTAAACAAAATTTACCTGATTTATTGAATGACCTTCTTGGAAAATATATTCATAAAATTCATGTTCTATCGAAAAAAAAAAGAATATATATATATATATATATATATATATATATATATATATATATATATCAAGTAAAACTCAACAGATGGTGATCCATTATATATTTATTTCAATAATCTATACCTATTGCTTTCTCAGTTGCATTTGATCTAATTGGGGGGGGGGGGGTTACAGCTATTCCGGGGAAAAATGTTTATCTAAATTTAAACATTTAAGGAATCATACATCAATTTTCATATATATCTATATCTATCTATCTATCTATCTATCTATCTATCTATATATATATATATATATATATATATATATATATATATATATATAAAGTACTTTGCTTAAAATTTTAACCGAATAGAGTATACTCTAGTTTTTATTTCATTCCTTCTTGATAGCAGTCTTAAGCGAACCAATATTTAGATGGGAAGTTGAATTTTTTCTGTTTTCTAAAACGCCCCATATAGCGTAACCAGGGGTGTTAAGGTCTGGGCTTAACTTTTATTTATTTGATGTCCTCACAGTTTTCTCGTGGACTTTCAATTCATTAGCATGCTTTCTTATTGACGTTGTGGAGTCCTTCTTAATCACCAGTGAGAGAGAGTGAGCAGTTTAAAAACCTTTTCGTTTTCCTTAAAAAGCTCTTTTTCAGTAAAAAAAAAAACCTTTTTCTTTGTTTTATATCCGGTAGAGAGAAACACTTTGGCTTGGTTTCGGTGTTAAGCAAATCGTAGATTCTTTGACGTTTCTTTTCTTCCTCACTCATATTGGGCTGAATTTTAATTAAAAATGCGGCGGGGCAGGGGCTTGAATAATAGAGTTAATCATTAAATTTAGAGCTATTGCGCGCTTTCTTTCAAAAATTGGATTAATCAGACTGAAAGAAAAACCTTTAAAAATTATTCCATATTTTGCTTCCGCCTTCAATATATATATATATATATATATATATATAAAAGATGTAACACATTTTGAAATCTCACATCTTAGAACTTCACGCTTTCAGTTTTCAGGTGGGCTAGTATTTAACATATCTCTCTCTCTCTCTCTCTCTCTCTCTCTCTCTCTCTCTCTCTCTCTCTCTCTCTCTCTCTCTCTCTCTCTCTTAATGTATGTGTGGGTTTTAAAAAAATGTCAGCTGAAAAGAAATTAAATGAAAGACATTCGAAAATTTTTAATTCCATACAAATTCTTTTATCCGTGTCAGATGTGGTGTATACTAACTTACCAGTTGAAAGCGAGAAGCTCTCAGTCGTGAGTTATATATATATATATATATATAGAGAGAGAGAGAGAGGGAGAGAGAGTATGTTGGTATTTAGATAGCGGGGAATCGTGAGAATTTAATAGAACTGATCATATCGCCTCTACAAAAAGTTTAATGATAAATTGTACGTTATATCGAGAATTCATAACGTCTTCACTGTTTCCTGCGTTAAAAGCCTTTTCGAACAACCTTCTCTTAAATCTGAAACCTTTCTTCCTTGACAATGAACAGCGTCATTTGAAATAGCTCGTAATTTATACAGCCAACAATATTATGAAATTCTGACGATTCTCATTGATTTTTTCAATCCGAGTCGTACCCCGAATAAATTCGAATTATCTTCGAAAGTAAATCAAACTGAGACTGTAAATTCCATAACTGCAGAAGCTTATTTAGAAGTATCATAAACAACTAACTTAAAATGAATGTTTACTCATGAACCAATATATATATATATATATATATATATATATATAGTAACAGTGTTCGTTGTCACTAATTCACTTTGTGGGTTTGTGGCCAACCAAGTGCGATATAATAATAATAAAATATATATGTTATCCACAGACAGACTGTTCCGTTCTATCAGAACTCTTCAGTGTGGCTAGACACGCAGGACGCTCGAAGCCGGGATCGAAACCCATCCAATTTTACGTTAGGCTAAGTCTCAGACCACTCGGCCAACAAGCGGACTGCGTTGGCTATGGGAATTTTATGTAGCAACAGCAGGAGCGTACGTTTGTTTACATTTTTATACCCTGTCGGCTATCAGAGTGCTCAATTCTTTCGAAGAGCTTTGCATTATGCGAGCGGCGGCCGACACACACACACACACACACACACACACACACACACACACACACACACACACACACATATACATATATATATATATATATATATATATATATTAGTGTTGGGAGTGGGTTTACTTTATTGAATTCTGAAATTAGGCCCTTGTGAGGATTGACACTTATTTTGAAATTTTACAATAAACGAGGGAAAAGTTTTCAAAAGATATCGAAAAAGTAAAGATTTGAAGTATCCAAAGAAAGAAAGAAAGAAAGAAAGAACGAGAAGTCGGTAAGCAAAAGAGAGAACGAAAGAAAAGAAAATTATAAAAAGATAAAAAAGAAAAGAAAGAAACAACAGACAGACAGACAGACAGACAGACAGACAGATTAATAGGCCCATGGCGTTTAAATTTTTCAATGATAAAAGATATTTTCTTTTAGATCATTCTACAAATATTTTGATTTTTGATCTCAGTCCAGAAAAATGTTTTAAAGATTTTAAAAGATTACATCAACTAGTATTCGTTGAATCTGTATATGAAGCACATAGATCGATAGTTAACTTTCTAGTGCCAGGTTAGTGAGGCTCACTAACCAAAATCCAACAGGAAACAATAAACTTTCTGATAATGCCAGAAACTATCTGGATTCTCGGAAACCTATCTTACGCTGGAGCGACTTCGACATAGCTAATTTTCGGCCGCTGCTTTCCCCGGCCTTCCAAATGTTGTTTGAAGTTCTAAGATTAATTATTCTCATTATTGCATAAATTCCTTTGACAAGTATCCTGATTGTATTTATTTTGATCTCTACGTTTTGGCTGATACATTCTTTGGTTTAATTTTGCAAATTTTGCTGCTAAATTTTGTTCATTCAGCCTCTGAAATTAGTAAGTAGACCAGTTTTATACCTCGGTAGCAATATCTCTTCTACTGAAAGTGATGTCAGCTCACAGATAGGAAAAACATGGACTGCTTCTGGCGCGCTATCTGATTTCTCTGATAAAATAAAAATGGAATTCTTCCATGTAACCATGTCAGTTCTACTATATGGCTGCACCACTTCGACTTTAACGAAACTCGCCGAAAAAAAAGCTTGATGGGAACTACACAAGGATGCTGCGTGTTGTTTTGAATAAATCCTGGAAGTAGCAACCCACAAAACAGCAGCAAACCATCTACACTCGGACAAGTAAGATACGAGCAGAGTTGGCGAAGTAAGGCCAAACTCATAAGTGACGATTTCATTTGGACTCTTACACTTGGACACTCCAGTGTGGCCTGACCAGGAAAAATTTGCATTCATAAGCTCAGTGCGGACACTGGTTGCCATCTAGACGACTTAACTGGGGTGACGGTTGATAGAGTTACTATTTACCAACCCCTCCGCTCGGGCAGGATATGACACAAGGTCAATTTTTAAGCGGAGTTTAGCAGGTTTGAATTCAGAGTTTTCCTTCTCCTAGACTAGTTGCCTAACCAAGGCTGAAGAACCTATTTTAGTTATTGGATTCATACCTTCCCCAAGGGTATTAGTCCTATGTGAAATGCAATCAGTCTCGTCCAGGATTTGAACTCGTGTCGCCGTGTCCATTTCCTACGACGATAACGACTACACCACGGGCACCTCCGGTTGATAGAGATAGATAGAGAGAGAGTCAATAGAATCTGTTGTCTCGATACAACTTTATCCTTATAATTTTATCATTATTATTATTATTAATTTCTTGGAACTAGTATCTTCGGCTTTGTTGTTTATATCTCTATGTCTTGAATAGATACATTTTTAGCCTGTTTTGTATTGGCTATAATTCAGAGGGAAAGTATTATCAATAAAGCATGATTATTTTGACTAATATCCCCATCTTCGTGGTCTTTATCCCTACGACTTGGCCGATACGCTCACCGGCCTTCGTCGTCATGTTTAAAATTCGGTCTTAAAATATTTTTGTTTATTTGATGATTTACCTTGATGAATATCAGCATTTTTCTTGTTTTGGCCGATTCATTCTTCAGTCTTCCATCGCATTAACTGAAATTCTATGATCATCTTTACTCCACTGAGAATAAGTATCCTCGTCTTTGTTGTTTTCAGTACTAAATTTTGGTCGATGTGTTCTATGATCATGTTTATCAGGTATTTTTGCTCCACATCTCACTTGCATTCAAATCTGTCACTAATACCAATAAAATAATTGTACATAAACGGTTATATAACGGCCATGTAAAGCCAAACAAGTACATTTTCATATCTTTAATCCCATCTTCTTTCTAAATGTGGTTTTATCATATTTACCCAACCCCTCCGATCGGGCAGGATATGACACAAGGTCAATTTTTAAGCGGAGTTTAACAGGTTTGAATTCAGAGTTTTCCTTCTCCTAGACTAGTTGCCTAACCAAGGCTGAAGAACCTAGTCTGCCCTACTATTTACCCATAACTGGAGGGAGAATAATTGGATTCATACCTTTCCCAAGGGTATTAGTGCTATGTGAAATGCAATCAGTCTCGTCCAGGATTTGAACTCGTGTTTCCGTGTCCATTTCCTACGACGATAACCATTACACCACGGGCACCTCCAAAAATGTGGTTTTATGACACATCGATTCCCATATAATGGTCATGCCCAGCCAAACAAGGATTTTTGATGATACTCTTAATCTTTAATCATATTTCTCAGGTTTAATTATAAATATGGTTTTATGACACATTGGTTCCTATATAATGGTCATCTTTACTCCCGTGACCAAGGTTCTGATTATGAATGCAGTTTTATGGCACATTGATTTCGATATGAAAGTCATATAGTGCCAAAGGAGAATTTAAAGTAAATTCCCAGTTTTTAATCACATCTCTAACGTTGTTCTATGACAGGTTCCGTCTATAATCGTTGTAAATTAATAAATTGTTTTGATCAAATTTACAATGCCTATAATTTTGATCCCTCAGAATGACTTTCCCTCTATTCTTTCTACCTTCCTTCTTACCTTTCCATTTTAATGAAGCAGACAATAAGCGTCTAGTATATAACGTTATCGCTTCTTATTCTTTTTCCCTTTATTCTCTTGCTTTCTTTCCGTTTTTTTTCTTTCTTTTATATATTTGTTTTCTTCTTCTCACTGGGATATAGCATGTTCTTTTTCTTCCTTTCTCTCTCTCACATCCTTTCCCTTTCTTTCTTTCTTTCTTTCTTTCTTTCTTTCTTTCTTATATTTGCTTTTTTTTTCTCAGACATATAGTATCATGGCTTCCTTTTCTTTTCTCCTTATCTGTCATACCTTCTTTCTTTCTTCCTTTTTCTCTCTGACACAGGGCGTGTTCTTTTTCTTTCTTTATCTCTCACTTCCTTTTCTTTCTTTCTTTCTTTCTTTCTCTAACATATAGTGTATTCTTTTTCTTCCATTATCTCACACTTCTTTTATTTTCCTTTCTTTCTATCTTTCTTTCTTTTACTCTGACACATAATATGTTCCCTTTCTTTCTTTTCTTTCACCACAATCAAAACGAAACGACCCATTATTCATCCGTGGTGATGACATTCGAACGCATGTGCTCATGCCCTAATTTAATATCATTGTTATTTGTACATATTTACGTAACAATAAAAGAACAAAAATTTACCTATAATTTTGACTCCTCAAAGTAGATTCTGTGAAACAACAGATACTGTGTTTTGCCCGGATAATGACCGAATAATTGGATTCATACCTTTCCAATTAGTCTAGTGAATAGAGTGTTCGCCAATAGTCCGGGATACCTGGGTTCAATCCCAGGTCACAGCATACCAAAGTCATTTAAAATCGTACTTGATACCTCCTTGCTTAACACTCAGCAATATAAGGTACGTATCAAAGGTAAAGTGGTGCAATCCAAGGAAAGTAGTAGCGCCCTCCCCTACACTTCGGTGTAGTAGCTATTGTAAAGGGAGCTTTCTGGTCGTCCTCGACTACGGTTGCCAACTTTACTTCTGCCGGACATTGGCATGATGGTTAGAGTGTTCGCCAATGGCCCGCGAGACCTGGGTTCAATTCCAAGTCGAGTCTTATCAAAGACTCAAAAAATGGTTCTTGATGCCTCCTTGCATAACACTCAGCATTATAAGGTAAGGATCAAGGGTAAAGTGGAGCAATCCAGGGAAAGGAGTATAGCCCTCTCCTACACCTTGGTGTATTAGCTATCGAAAAGAGAACCTTCGGGTCACCCTTGAGCACCTCGGGTGGTGTAATGGTTAGCTAGGTAGACTAGCAAACCTACACGAGTGAGTTCGATTCTCATTAGGTGCTCAATTCATGCGGCCTTGTGCTACATCTAAGCAAAAAGCTTAGTAAATTACCACCTTCGGGTCACCCTCGACTAACGTCGCCAACTTTACTTACTTAATACATCCAAACTGATGCAACTCTATCTTCTCAATTCTCCAGCGTCAACCATAATAGAATCTCTCACACTTGCAATTTGGATACCCGATAAACAAGAATATTCTCGTTAGCCTCACCCCACCCCAAAAAATCGTCCTCATTGTTAAATTCGTTTGGGAGCGCTCGGAATACCATCCGACTAGTTTGGTAAATGTATTTCTTGTGCAGTTTAGCTTGACGCGATTGGAAGTTTCAAAATGCAATGCTGTGGGCTGGAAAACGTCTCGGTTGCTGGGAAATTGTCAATAAATATCAATAAATTTTACAGCAATAATTGACTTTGTTTACGTAAGCATATAACTAATCGGATGCAATTAGGATTTTTATAATTAGTCATTAACCAGCTCATTGGCCTAGTAGGTATAGTGTTCGCCAATGGTCCGGGAGACCTGGGTTCTATCCCAGGTCGCGTCAAACCAAAGACTTTAAAAATGTTAGTTGATGCCTCCTTACTTAACACTCAGCAATATTAGGTACGTATCAAGGATAAAGTGGAGCAATCCAGGAAAAAGAGTAGCGCCCCCTCCTACACCTTGGTGTTGTAGCTATTGGAAAGGGAGCCTTCTGGTCGCCCTCGACTAAGGTCACCAACTTTTATAATTAGTCATAAATATTTAGTTTATTTTTGAAAGGGATGCGAATTTATTCAAATTACTGGGTGCATAAAAGTATCTCCCATATATTAAACGCTGAACTTTTTAGTTGCGATTCTTTGTTTAATGGCATATCAATACCAAAGTTATCATTGTAGATAAACAGTAGTGGTGTTATTTAACCCCTAGCTGGAGGGATAAGGGGGTTCATGCCTTTCCTAAAATTGAACGCAATAGTGCGACTGGATTTCGAACTTGCTCACTTCAAAACCGCATTCCATCTCTTCGGACATTACGCCACGGTGACCTCTCCAATATGTGTGTGTGTATGTATGCGTGTGTATGTACGTATTTGTGCATGTGTATATGTATGTGTGCATCTGCATCTGTGTATGTGTACGTGACTTTATAGAATGAATTCGTCAAATCTGATACATATATACATACACACGTGTGTGTGTGTGTATGTGTGTGTGTGCTTGGTTGGGTTTGGTTTGGTTTGGTTTATGGAATATCAACCACTATTGGTTATTTCATGTCAAATCCTCTTTATATATATATATATAATTTGTAAACACATTTTGTTGATAACGTTTTTGAACGAGCATGAGCTCCTTTTTTAGCAGACAGTTAAATGGTTCCAAGTATTGCTATGTATCTCGCACAATTCAATTAAATATCAGTCATTTGTTTACACACAGTTAAAGGATCCAACAGTTCTATTTTTAATAATTCAATTTAGCATAAGTCACTTGTTTGCACTCGGTTTAAATGTCAAACAGTTTTATTTGACCCAGAAATAGGACCCTGTCAGGTGCTACTATTCCGGGCTATAGTGGGCGAGGGAGAGAAGGCAATGAAGGAGTACTCTGCATACCCCAAAGCTCCAGTATTACAGGCGCCTCATGTTTTGTGTTATATACCGGACATTCGCTGGTTGGGGTCTTACCTCTCTGCAGAGATGCAGTTAGTGTATTTTAAAACCCCAGCCGACCGGGCTGGTATATGTATATGTGTTTATTGAATCAACCCATCAAAGCTAATATATATATATAATAATAATAATCAGATATATATTAGATTTTATTTGTTTAATGCCATAGAAGTTTGTCTACGACCTTAGGTTTCATGAAGTTTTACAAACAACAATCATCACGCTGACACCCAACACTGTTACAATATATATATATATATACACACACACATACACACATACACACATGTATATATATATATATATATACATATGTGAGTGTGCTGACAAATACACACACAGTAGTAAAATCGAGTTAACTGCTATATTAACTATATGTCCATGTGTCAAATAGATTTGAATGAACGGAGACAGATACTTGTATAAAGACAGAAGTGGTACTATTTGACCTGCATCATTGGCGTAAGGAGTTTTATACCTTTTTTTAAGACTATTCGTCCGAAAGGGGACGTAATAATGTTATATAATTAAGGAATGATTTTTATATTAATCATTTTTCGTTAATTATATTTTATTATTTAGTTTGGAAAGTCTCTGAGTACTAGTGTGTAGTAAGATAGTGCAGTCTTACGCCCGCACAGAAAGAATATGACAATCATCATCTGTCATAATAAACAACCAGAAAAGGAATGGGACTGGATGGCTGTTGGAGTAAATTGAGTCAGTGGATGACGTCGTACCCGGGAGAGTTGGTATTGAGAATTTAAGGATTTTGAAAAGACAGATTAGTTGAGTTTCTCCCGCTGAAGAGTGCGGTTGAGTTTTTCGGATCTGATCAGGTCATATTTTTTGGGTCTCGACCGGGAGAGATGAATTGAGATCTTAAAAACCTTAAGATGCGCCGCGCGTGGGGCGGGGTCAGCATAGTTTGGTTAGCATAGGCTTTTATGATTTGTGTCTCTCTCCTCGTGTCACCGAGGACTGAAGCCAGAAATTGATAAACCTATTCGTATCCGAAACGACAGTGTCGGCCTGTATCTGTATCATTGTTATTATTGACATCACCAAATAGATACAACATATTACAATAGCACGACTGAAGTTCGAACTTGATCATAACGATATCGCAGTCTAGCACGCTCTCCACGACGCTATGCGAACTCGTCCCAATCACCTGTGTGGTATAAGTGAACTTTAATGTGTGGCAATGGTAGCTCCATCTAGCTAATGACTAACCATTTTTTTGATACGATCAATTGTTATATAATTACGGAATGATTTTTTTTAAATTAATCATTTTTATTAATTATATTTTATCATTCAGTTTGGTTGGGCTTTGAACTATTCGGCTCTTAGTTCAGGTGCACAGACATTGGGTAAAGGTTTACGCTCGTGTGCAAAGGATATGACAATCACAATTGTCATAATAAACCCCAGATAGGAAATGACTGAAGCGATGGGCTGAGAATTTGGGTATTTTGAAAAAACAGGAGTTGGGTAGTCGACTGTAGGCGAGTCGAGTTGGTAGTTTACTGGAGGCCAGTCCATTTGAGTTTTACTGTAGGCCAGTCGAGTTGGGTAGTCGACTGTAGGCGAGTCGAGTTGGTAGTTTACTGGAGGCCAGTCCATTTGAGTTTTACTGTAGGCCAGTTGAGTTGGGTACTCGACTGGGGTCAGTCCAGTTGGGAGTTGACTTTGGCCATGTCGAGAGTTGAAGTTGAGTTAAGACCATGGTGTTGAGAAGTTGAAGTCTGACCATGGAGTTCTGCAGATCTCTACCGACAGAGATCTTAAAGACTACGAGATGTGCCGAGCGTTTGAGTTTTGTTAGTATAGAATGATTAAGGATTGTCTCTCTCTCTCTCTCTCCTCGTATCGAAGAACCGAACTCAGAAGTCGAGAAGTTAATAAACGTTCATACCTGAACAACGGAGTCGCCTATGTATTTGAGTCTGCCTATTGCGTTTTTGCATATGTACAACGTTTGTGATTGATGTGGCTATACAACATTATTGCAATCATGGCTTAGGCCGGTGCATACTGTAGTTTGCTGTTGAAAAAATTTAAGACCAGTGTTATACCGGAACTATACACTCAGTGAGTCTTTTTAGTATGACACCGGTAAAGATATAAATGGACGGTGTCTGACTACCTCAGCAGAGAAAAAGCAGTAATCGCTCTCCGATAGACTTGCCAACTCTTCGGTTTGTACCTGTGGAATACATTTATTGAACCAACGATCATATTTACCAACCCCTCCGCTCGGACAGGATATGACACAAGGTCAATTTTTAAGCGGAGTTTAACAGGTTTGAATTCAGAGTTTTCCTTTTCCTAGACTAGTTGCCTAACCAATGTTGAAGAAACCAGTCTGTCCTACTATTTACCCATAGTTGGAGAGAGAATAATTGGATTCATACCTTTCCCAAGGGTATTAGTGCTATGTGAAATGCTATCAGTCTCGTCCAGGATTTGAACTCGTGTTTCCGTGTCCATTTCCTACGACGATAACCATTACACCAACGAATTGAACCAACGATACAACAACCAGCGAATTTGTGATTGCTTCACAGAGAGCTTTTTGAGCTCATTTTATATCAATGATGACTTTTATCTTTTTGACTACGTTAATAAGCAGAATTTCCTATCCGAAACAGCATTCGTAATCACGCCATTCCGGATGGGATTTTCAACCTATAACAATATCTATTTTCTATCGGGAACAGCATCATTATGATGTAACATAAAATGAGCACAAAAAGCTCTCGGGGTAGCAATCACAGATTCTCTTGTCTTGAAAACGTTTCAACCGAAATTTCATTATGTTCACCTTTCCACGCTATGATCGTATCGGAAAAAGAAATGGAAAGACATTAGCTAGCTGGCCTCAAAGAAGCAAGGCTTTGAATATGTCTGTCCTAACGTGGTGACAACTAAAGCAGTCCTCTCTCTCTCTCTCTCTCTCTTGCTCTCATACACACAAACATCATGACGAAGGAAAGAAAGAAAGAAAACCACGGAGAAAGAAACAAAGAAAGAAAGAAAGAAAACCACAGTGAAGGAAGAAAGACCATTACGACAAAAGAAAGTAAATAAGTTACGGAGAAAGAAAGAAAGAAAGAAAGACGTTTCGAATAAAGAAGTTTTATAAAGGGTGGGTCAAAATGATCTGACACATTTGCAGTTTTACGAAAAGCAAATTAGTATAAATAATGAAAAAAGTGGGGGGATTCAAATGTACATATGATGCTATTTTGTTTTATATCATTTTAAAGATTACATCAGTTATGGGGGGTGTCCTCTTGGTGTAATGGTTAAAGCGATGGACTGCGGAATCGTAATAAGCAAGTTCGAACTCCAGTCATGTTATTACGTTCACTTTCGGACAAATACCCTTGGGAAAGGTATGAACCCCCATATCCTCCCAGCTATGGGGTAAATAGTACCACTACTGTTCTTCTAGGAGAGTGGCTTTGGCATTAAATAAACTTACAAAGGTTGATATGTCATTAAAAAAAGAAACCGAATCAGTTATGGTCAACATACTGACAAAGACGTTCGTGAAAGTTGTCCATAATTCGGCAGATCATTTAATATGAAATAGCCACAATTTCGTTTCAATGCTGGTCCGGTTTCGGTTTCTTTGTTTAATGGCATATCAATCTTTGTAGGTTATTTAATCCCAAAGCCATCCTTCTAGAAAAGCAGCAATGATGCTATTTAACCCATAGCTGGTAAGATAAGCAGGTTCATACCTGTAATAGCGCGACTGGAGTTCGAACTCGCTTACTACGATTCCGGAGTCCATCGCTTTAACCATTACACTACGAGGACACCCCCAATGCCGATCCAGTAGCTATGAAGTAAGTAACCAATAATAGAATACTAATAAAACTTAAATGATTGAGCAGTTCTATTTGACTAGTAGATGGGACCCTAATTTGTACTACCACTCCGGATCGGAGTGATCCTGAGAAAATTGGTAAAGAAGGGTTATTCCACATTCTCCAAATTCCTGACAGAACCTCACCATCAGATGGTTTAGTATCATACTCCCGACACAAGGAAGAATTAATCGCAAGATTTGCAGAACAAAATATTTACGAAATAACCGCTGCATTGCAATCATGGAATCACAATTCTTTTAGATAAGGTTAAATCACAAAAACATGATATTCACCATTACACGCCTTGATGATAACTGAAATCGTGTATATGCTGCTGCCGAAAGTCATACCGTCCACGTGGTCAACGATTAAAATGCATGCCCAGCGGAAATTTAAAATTCAGATCACTCTGTCCAGTCCGGATGGCTTTCGATCATATGGAAATCAGACCTGACCGATAAAATGAAACGCAGTTTCTTCCAGGCAGTCGTATCTATACTGCTGTATGGATGCACTACTTGGACGCTAACTAAACGGCTGGAGAAGAAGCTAGACGGCAATTACACAAGAATGTTGCGAGCAATATTGAACAAGTCCTGGCGACAACACCCCACATGGCACCAACTATACGGCCACCTACCTCCCGTCACGAAAACTATGCAAGTTAGACGAACCAGACATGCAGGACACTGCTGGAGAAGCAAGGACGAGCTCATAAGTGATGTACTCCTATGGACCCCCACATTTGGCCGAGCAAAAGCAGGACGACCAGCTCGAACATACATACAGCAGCTATTTTGAGGATATGGGATGTAGTACTGAAGACCTGCCAGAGGCGATGAATGATAGGGAGAAGTGGCGAGAGAGGCTCAAGAATATCCGTGCTAGCGGCACGACATGATATATATATATATATATAATTCTTAATATTACTAGTTGTCATAAAGTTTTGTTAGCTTTTCTATAAATAATAATAATAATATATTTTCTTGATAGATAGATAGATAGATAGATAGATATGAACAGACTGAATAATTGATACGAGCAGACCAATAAGTTTAGGAAGTAAGTATAATATTCACCCATCGTTCTATAGTGTTGGCCGGGACCGGAGTTCAAAAAATGGTACTTGATACATCGTTGCTTAACACTTAAAATTATAAGGTATGGATCAAAGTAAGTCGAGCAATCCCGGGAAAGAAGTAGCGCCCTCCCCTACAACTCGGTGTAATGGCTATTGATAAGGGAGCCCTCGGGTCGCCCTCGACTACGGTCGACGAACTTATTTATACATAAGTAATACTATAATAATCGATGCTATAACCATTAATAGTTTTGACAAATGGAGAACATAATTATAACACAGATTTTATACGTACTCAATCCTACACAAATAAACATTTTTCTTACGATTATTTATTTTTAATAGTTAATTTCTTTAACAAAAGATACCAGAATTTTATTATTTCTCATTTTTATTTCTACAAAAGGGTTCATGTGTGCTTGCTGAGTAAATCTTTTTATAAAGAATATCCAAAGAATACGTGCGCACACCCAATATATACAGCACCGCTCATAAATAAGTGATCATGTGTCAGACAGCTTTGTTGGACATGAATAAATACAACCCAGATAATTTTTTATGACAGTTAATTATCTTCTAAACCAAAGATACTAGGATTTTTGTTATTTCTTGTGAAGCTTTATACAATCAAAACGGATATCTTTAGTTATTATTTATGACCAAACTCTCTCTCTATATATATATATATGTAAATATATGATTTAGTTTGCAATATTCTTTAAATATGCTCAGTATCATTGATGGAGCATATATATATGACTTAAAGTCAAGATAAAACTTGTTTGAATTCAGAGTTTTCCTTCTCTTAGACTGGTTGCCGTACCAAGACTAAAGAATCCAATCTGCCCCAACTGGAGTGTAAACAGAAGGGTTCATGCCTTTCCCAATGACATTATTACAATGTGTGATGCTAAGAAGCTCGTCCGGGATTTGAACTCAGGTTACGGATTCCATTTTCAACAATAACTATTAAGCTACGTATGTGTGTCTATTTGTATGTATATATGTATAGGTCCGTGGTGTAATGGTTATCGTCGTAGGAAATGGACACGAGTTCAAATCCTGGACGAGACTGATTGCATTTCACATAGCACTAATACCCTTAGGAAAGGTATGAATCCTATTATTCTCCCCCCAGCTATGGGTAAATAGTAGGGCAGACTGGTTTCTTCAGCCTTGGTGAGGCAACTAGTCTAGGAGAAGGAAAACTCTGAATTCAAACCTGTTAAACTTCGATTCAAAATTGACCTTGTGTCATATCCTGCCCGAGCAGAGGGGTTGGTAAATATATATATATATGTATGTGTGTATATGTGTGTGTGTGTGTGTGTGTGTGTTGTAGAAATCCTGAGCATTAGATGCTTTGTTCAGAGATCACGCTATAAGTTCGTAGTAAGTTCTAAAAACGTGGCCGTTCTGCTATATTTGGTATTCAACTCTCATGAGCCTCTTATCGTAAGTTCATTTTTTTTCACTAGATGCTCCATGGTGACCATGCTGGAAAACTAATGGTAGTCTAAATAAATATCTATGTTTCTCAACAGATGTGGGTGTTATGTTTAAGCAAAACTCCGTTTCGTTGACTACAACAGTCACAAATACAGTTTCAACGTGATCGTCCCCCATTAAGACACTTAGCTTTACTTAATTATATATCCCAAGTTATTTATGAATGGAAATCAGACACGCACTATAGATCTGGGAAGTGTAGAATAGCCCTTCATTGCCATTAATCCTAGGTTCATTCAGACCCTGTGTGGTAGTACCTATTAGGGTCCCATCTTGAAGTCAAATAGATCTGCCTGAAGATTATTCATATACGATAGGACCGTGTGCTAAAAAAATGGGTTTGTTTTGGTTAGGTTAGGGTTTCACGGCATATCAACAATTGTTGGCTATTTAATACTAAATCCTGTTTATACATACATATTAAATATATATGGTTTATAAACATATTTTTGTGATAACATTTTTAAATTAGCCAGAGTTCATTTTCCGCACACAGTGAAATGGTTGTTGGTTGAGTTTTATGGCATATCAACCTTTGTAGGCTAAATAAAGCCAAATCCATTTTTATGCAAATAGTCAGCTCTATTTCAAACAGTTCAATTTAGCATGAGTACACTGTTTAATTGTCAAAAACATTTCTGGTTCAAGCTTTTCAGTTTAGTCAAACAGTTCTAATTCAAACAATTCAGTTTAGCATAGGTATGCACTTAGTTCTATTTAACCCATAGATAGGGCCCTATCAGGTACTACTATTCCGGGCCAGAGTGGAGCTGGGAGCAATGGCAATGAAGGAGTGCTCCACATTCCCCAAAGCTCCAGCATCACTAGAACCTCACCATCAGATTCACAGAACCTCATCATCAGTGTCACAGAACCTCATCATCAGAACCTCATCATCAGATTCACAGAACCTCATCATCAGTGTCACATCCTGGACGCTCATTGGGGGGAGTCTTACCCCTCTGCAGAGGTGCCGTCGGTGTATTCTACAGCCTCAGCAGACTGGGGAAGTTAAATGGTTTCAAGTATTGCTGTCTTGCAGTCACAGTTTAACATCGACCATTTGAGATAAAGCTTGAAATTTAGACAACTAATATCCAGTCGGTACGGACCTGATACAATATATGAATGGAATCAATCATTTGTTAGCACAAAGTTTGTTGATAATTTCATTTTTAAAGTAATTAGAACTAATTTGTTTGCCCATAGGTATTGCTACAATTTTTACACAGTTAAATGATTTAATTATTGCCATCTCATGTTGATAATTCTATTCAATATTCATTTGTTTACAGATAGTGAAGCGGTTACAAGTATTACTATTCAACACTATTCATTCAATTCAACACTATTCCTTCATTTGCACACAATCAAATGGTTCCAAGTATTGCTATGTATCACTAACAATTCAATTAAACATCAGTCATTTGTTTACACACAGTAAAGTGATAAAATAGTTGTATTTCATACAATTCAATTTAGCATAAGTCATTTGGTTGCATACAGTTTAAATGTTAAACAGTTCTATTTGACTCATACATAGGACCCTTATCAGGTGCTACTATTCCAGGTTAGAGTAGATCTGAGAGCAATAATAAAGAAGAGGTACTCCATATTCCCCTAAGCTCCAGCATTACAGGACACTCGTTTGGGGAGGTTTTACCTCTCTTCAGAGATGCAGTCGGTATATTCTACTGCCCCAGCCAACTGGGCCAACACACACAGATGTATTCATAAATATATAAACAGGGTGATTAAAAAGTAACTCGTTATTTTAAAATTCTTATAATCTATTTTACACACGCACGCACACACACACACACACACACACACACATATATATATATATATATATATCGACCGCTCCAAACATGTAGGATGCGATACGAGTTCAATTTTTAAACCGAGTTTAACAGATTTGAATTCATAGTTTTCCTTCTCCTAGATCGGTTGCTATACTAAAGTTAAAGAACCCAGTCTGTCCTACTATTTATTCGTAACTTGAGGGAAAATAGTTTGATTCATATTTTTATTAAGGGTATTAGCGTTATGTGAAATGCAAAGAGTCTCGTTCACGATTTGAACTCGGGTCGCCTTGTCCCTTTCCTATGACGGTAAACATTGTACCATGAACTCACACACAGATACACACGCACGCGTAATATATATATATATATATATATATATATATATACTGATTTTATCTGCGTCTCATATATGTATATATGTGTGTGTGCGCGCGCGCGCACACCTGTGTGTGCGTGTGTGTTGCACAAATGACGTTTAAAAAGTTCTAAGCCTTATTCAAAAAGGTGAGCTAGAGATGAACATTTTGGTGGCAACACACTACCACTTCTTATAAAACTAGGATCAACGAATCTAGATTTCTGTCTTAATTTCTGTTCAGGTGAGGCTTATACGAAGGTGAGAGGTGTGCGACGAACCTAGACTCTGGGTGACTCTTATGACTTATTTTTCCCTTATATACATATAGATATAGATGTTATTATATATATATATATATATATATATATATAGAGAGAGAGAGAGAGAGAGAGAGAGAAACAGAAAGAGAAAGAGAGAGGTATATGTACAAATAGATATGTGTGTGTGTATTTTGTTCTACAACTCCCACTGTTCAATGCAATCATTATTAACTTTGTTTTTTGTTTTGTTTTTGTTTTGTTTTGTTTTGTTTTGTTTTGTTTTGAATTTTTTGTGTTTATTAATTATATATATATTTTTTGTAATTAATCCACTTTTGAGATTAAATGATAATCCGAGTAAAGAAAACTTTAAAAGTATTTTTGTACGTGCATGTGGAGGGGGATGCTAAAGAAACTGTCAGAGAAGAACGATAGAGTGAAAGCGGAAAAAAAGAAAGAAAAAAATGAGTGGAATTGTCAGTGTTGTAAAAGAGAGAGCGAGAAGAAATAGAGAAGGAGGGAGAGAGAAAGAGAGAGAGAGAAATAAAAGAGCGAGAGAGAGAGAGAATTAAGCAGAGAGAAAGAATTGACGTATCATAAAAAAAAATTTTTCTCGACTTAAAATATATTTTCTGTTCACACTAGTCAACAAAATTTTTGTTGCATTGATATCAACCACTGTTATTATCAATTTTTGATGTACTGATTTCAAATATGAAGTTTTTTTTTTCCTTAATGCTCTTATCTTTTTGCGATGAATACATTTCAAAATATCAAAATTTTATCTTCGTCTCGCGATCATCGTCGTCTATTAGAAGAACCATGTAAATTAGCTGGTGAATAAAAAGAGAAAATGTTACAAAGTCGAACTTTGTTTGCAACACAATTTAAAACATGTTCATCAATACAAAGGATAGAATTTATATGAAACACATTGCTAGGTAAGAAATTGTTTGCTATGAAGATACAAAGCTTAGTTATATTTTAGTCAAGTAGGAATTAGAGCTTAAAGTTCTTTCGTTTGTGGACTGTCTCAGGACCATCTCGCTTAATATTCAAGTAGTAGTCTGCCATCATATGTTTATCTCATCTCCCTTGGTAGCGGTCCTTCATGGTCTTGAGGTCCTAGTGGAACCGCTCGTCTCGTCTTGCTCGTCACTTACTGCTCCTAAGTTTTCAGGAAATCTTTTAAGATGACTGTATAGAAAATGGAGTTTGACACTCATGTAGAATCCTAAGAAATGAAAATCTGACGACAAATTTGTTACAAGGGTTTCATAGTTGTTGGCCTTTTTATTACCTAGAAAGTTTTCCATTACCACAATAAATAAAAACAATACTCGTCTTTCTTTATCACTCATCTTTCTGATAACGTCTTGATCCCATACAAGTGCACAAATCTGTGGTCCATTGTTGTACAGTATCAAATGAACGAAATTCAATGAACGAACGGAACACTTTATAAAAATATATCTCTCATTTTATTCTAGAAAAGGGCCCACAGTTTGTTGTTAGTTTGAGAGATAGATGGAGAGGCATATACTCAGAGAGGGGACTTCTTCTTGTCCCATATATCCTTCCGGGAGCCAGGAGGTGCCAACGCTTGCACCTCTATGCAAGCCCCTGATCGGCTAAGACGACCTAACCCTCTCTGATCGGCTGCGTGTCCCTCGCTCGACTCCCGATTCTCTGCACTCTCTAAATCTGACTGCGTGGTTCTCATCACGAGGTCTCCTTCCGGTTACACACCTGTGTTGACCCGACTGCCCTAAGGCGCTGTCACCCCCCTGTTTGCTAATCACAACGTGACAGCTTGTCAAAGCACACGGGGTCAATAGGAACGAACCGAAAATTCATGGCATATAACACCATCAAATACACCTGCTTTGATCTT
Organism: Sepioteuthis lessoniana; assembly: GCA_963585895.1. NCBI lineage: Eukaryota > Metazoa > Mollusca > Cephalopoda > Myopsida > Loliginidae > Sepioteuthis > Sepioteuthis lessoniana. The sequence goes on from OY757946.1 coordinate 31,302,339, forward strand.
CTTGAATGATAAAGCAGAGAAAACCAAAACTATGAGTTGGAAGCATTCACTATTTGTATTTAATGTTCTGACAGTTTAATCAGGACCAACGTAATGTACAGAGAAGGGAATATGATCTTTTCTCGACTTACGATTGGATTATTGACAATATTTGGCATACCAACTTCCCGAGTTTCGCGTAAGTGCCTATCTTTTTGGTTCCAACGCTTGAGAAGCTGTCCAACATGCAAATAAAGCAGGGATACATTGTAAATCCTCTTTGTTGACAAAGGAGAAAGTTCACCATTTTGAGATCCATGCGAATTGTCCAGCTGTGCTTGCGGTATTTTAGTAGGTCTATCACAATTTTAATGTCATTATGTCCCTCTCTTAAACACACGGAATGACCTCTTACATAGACAATGTTACAATGTAGTAGAACAAATTTCAGGCAGCGCTTAGAACTATCTAGGAATAATCTGCAACCATTTGGATTATACAATGGAATTCCTAATTCTTGGAAAAGACCCTAGATATTATGACAGTAAACAAACTTATTCTCCTTTTTAAAAAAACTTCGACAAAAAAACCTTTTCACGATTTTAGAAATCAAGCTTTTGTGGTTTTGTTAAGTAGAGTCTTTTCTTGCAACCGAGAAGTTAAGATTTCTGCTGGATTTTGGGAGAGACCCAAAATCACGTACTAGGTCATTCAACTCTTGGCTGGCTAAACTGCTAAGTTAATTACTTTGATGGAGCATAAGAAGGATTGTCAGAATCTATCAGTATTTCTTGAGTTACATCATCAGTCTCTTGCATTTCGTTGATACTCTCTTCTTCGGGTAGATATAACTCAGTAAAAACCGGAACTGGTAGCTCATCAGAGTGCAGAGTAGGTCAAATTGTTGATGGGATACTAGGATAAGAGATTTTATGTGTTTTGCTTGTCAACGCCTTTCGTATTGACCAAAAATAGCAGTAAATGTGTGGTCCTCCGGTTCCCGCCAGATCATGGGAATTTTAAAAGGATCCCTTTCGTCCAATCACGCAGCATTTCTACGTTGTGGTGACACAAATTATCTGGGGCCCATTAATTGTCTTGGTCACCCAGAGTAAGTCCGAAGTACACTTTATCGGCTCGTTTCACAAACGATGTTATACTGCGCCTCTGACGAATAGGCGTGAAGTATCCAAAAATATAGCAGGAAGAGGCAGGGTTGCTTATACATTGATGTCTCCTTGTCTTCATGATTAAAACTTACAGAAAAAATAAACAAAATTAGATTTCCCAATTGATACTATAAACGCGTAAGTAATTTATTTGGCCGCAAAAGGATAAAATGTAGTACTTCAAATAGCATAAAAACTAGAGCTTACAGAACAGAATCGTTTTCATATTTGAAATCAGTCGATCAAAAATAGTAAAAAGAAACAGTAAAAATAACTTCATACAACTGAGATTTTCAAAAGATATATTGTCCTGTGTTACCACTGTGAATGTCTTCACACACAGGCTTGTATGCAATTTAGTATACGTATATTTCTGTTTTTGATTCCTATATTTCAACCAGCACGCTCTCCGGCCTTTCTAGTAGTGTCAAAGATATATAATCATTGTTATCTTCATTTTCGTTGTTCTGATAACGGTGTTTTGGTTGGTGATATCACTGGTCTTCTATAGTTTTATATTCAAAACCCAAATAATATATATCCTCAAAACAGAACCAATTGTAAGGGAGAAAGACTAAACAGATATAAGTATTTATCCTACCTTTTACACGAGCAGGGTGCGACACAAGGTCAATTTTTAAGTCGAGTTCAACAGGTTTGAATTCAGGTTACAGAGAATAGTCAATCCGACAATTTACCAATAGCTGGAGAGAGAATTGTTGGAATCATACCATTCTCAAGGGTAATGGCGCAATGTTTAATGCAAACAGTCTCATCCAAGATTTGAACTCAGGTCGCTGTGTCCATTTCCTACAACGATAACCATTACACCACGAGCGCCTGCTGAATTAATATGGATCCACGTAACTCTTCCCCCTGTTTTTGTAATACCTGGTATGGTTTGAAAAATAGCGACAAAACAACTGTTCCTGATTAATAGTTTCTGCGAAAACCAATTCCAACTATGGTAAAACAGTAACCTGCGACTTCTTAAATAGTTCTTAAAATACTTAGATTTAAATAGAATCATTTGTAGATCCCTGGTTAGTAAGATAAATTGGAACGATACACTGAATGTGTTATTAAATTTATAGGAATCAATATGCACGCAACCGATACGAAAATGACTCTACACTGTCAGGAGTATCGGGTGGATTTTTCCCATTACTGCTTAGACGGGTTGTCATGTCGAGTGATTACGCATCATGGCATCTCTCAGGACAATGGAGATTACTTGGCAGAGCCCATCGTTGCCCATCATGACATCTTTCTGGGTTATGAGGTTAACTTTGCCGTGCCCATCTCCACTTCCATATGTTCTCAGGGAGCCATGCAAAGTCATTCCTTGGTAATGTCCATCTTCTCTCCTATTTTTTCTTAGAGTCATGACAAGTCATTACCTATCATGACATCTATCGAGGTAATCATATTTACTAACCCCTCCACTCGGGCAGGATATGACACAAGGTCAATTTTTAAGCAGAGTTTACCAGGTTTGAATTCAGAGTTTTCCTTCTCCTAGACTAGTTGCCTCACCAAGGCTGAAGAAACCAGTCTACCCAACTATTTACCCATGGAGGGAGAATAATTGGATTCATACCTTTCCCAAGGGTATTAGTGCTATGTGAAATGCAATCAGTCTCGTCCAGGATTTGAACTCGTGTCGCTGTGTCCATTTCCTATGATGATAACGACTACACCACGGGCACCTCCCATCTATCGAGGTAATGATAGTGTCCATCTTTTATATTATAACCTATAAATTCGGTAAGGTACTAAGTCAAGAAGTTACCCCACAAAAATCTCCCAAGTTGATATTGGCTCTTAGGTTACCATGCCAAATCATTACCCTTCATGGCCCTTCCTAAACAATGATAGTTACTCTGCAGAGACCATATCTCCTTCCATTACCAATTATTTTTTAACGAAAAAGAGGTTGGTTGGTTGGTTGGTTGGTTGGTTTTACGGCATGTAAACTCTTGCTGGGTTATATAATTCCGAAATGAGTCTTTTTCCAAGCAATTATAAGGTCTCAAACCGGCTCATT
>OY757946.1:31310533-31358033 GCA_963585895.1 Sepioteuthis lessoniana
CTTTCAGAAGTACTAGGACGAAAAATCTTTTCCAGAACTGAATTACTCAACAAGGCATAGTGGAGGAAGATCTCTTATGATCTGTGGTGGGGGCCTTCTCATCTTCAGGAAAACTTAAACTACAATTTGTCATCTCTCGCATAAGAAGGGCGTCGTCTATGTGGAGAAGAACAGATTTTTCAGCAAGATAATGCTGCTATCCACAATGTATCAATAACAAAGAAGTACTTGCTTGAACAAAAAAATATGACTTCTTGACCACCCAGCGTGTTCTCTTGACCGGAATCTTATAGAAATATTGTGGGGATTGATTGTGGCAAAAGTTTATGTAAGAGGCCGACAGTACTCAGTAATTTCTGAACTCAAAAACGCAATCTTAGATGTATGGGAAAAATACCTTCGGTTTAACTTCAGAAACTAGTTGAAAGGATGTCTCGCCAAATTTTTGAGGTTATCAAAGCTAATGGCGAATCGACAAAATATTAAATTAAAAATTTGCCTTTATATTCTATAGTTCTGTTTATTGTTCTTATATTCATGTCAAAACAAAATTTTCAAATTAAGCATAAATGCTAATATATATATATATATATATATATATATATTGGGGATGATTGAAAAAAAAACATTCTAAAATTTTTAAAGATAATGTGTGTGCGCGTGTTAGTGTAAGTATATGTATGTATATGTATGTACATGTGTGTGGACGGTTTCATCTCCTGAGTTATTTATTGTCCAGTCCCCCTGGGGCCATAGAATACACTGACTGCATCTCCACAGTGGAGTATGACCCCTCCCCAACGAGTGTCCTGAATATGAAACTAAACAATCTGATGGTGAGGTTCAGTAATGCTGGAGCTTTGGGGAATGCGAAGTACTCCTTCATTGCCATTGCTCCCAGATCCGCCGTGGCCTGGAGTGGTAGCACCTGATTGGGCCCCATCTATTGGTTAAATAGAACTAATCTGTGTAATTATGTAAAACTGAATTACACAAAATAGAACTGTTTTGACATTTAAACTGCCTACTTATGCTAAACTGAATTATCTGAAAAAGAACTGTTTTAGACATTAAAATTGAATTATTCGAAAGAGAACTTTTTTAAAATTCAACTGGATGGACAAAAACTATACTTTTACAAAACTGAATTGTGTGAATCAGAACTTTTTAACTAAGCTGGATAGCTTGAAATAGAAGTGATTTTGACAATTAAACTGTGTACTGATGCTAAACTGAATTGTTTCAAATAGAAATGATAATTTGCATAAAAATAGATTTGGCATTAAATAACCTACAAAGGTTGATATGCTATAAAACCCAACCAACCAACCTGAGTTATTTATAGTAATTATTATGCTTATTTTTTTTTCTCTTATCTTAATATACTAAGCGCCTCTCCTTGCCTCTTCCCCTAATTCGATTATTATTTTTGTCAACATTCCAATTGACGCCATTTTCATTGATTTCACTTTTTCTGTTCTCTCTTCGACTTTCAAAATTTCACATGAGATTCACCGATTTACAACTGCCATTGTTACAAAAAAAACGTCAATGAGAGAAATGTGAAACTTTTAACGAAACAAGAGAAGACAGCTGTTAAGTTGGCTTTTCTTCTTTTTTTTTTCTTTCTTTTTTTCATTTTTCATTTTTGCAAAAGTGAGATAAGTTTTTCTTTTCCTCTATAAAACGACAATAAGCAATGATAATCAGTATTTCCGGAGAAAGTTCCTTGAGTTTGGTCCTGATAATTCAATCTTTTTCATTGTCAATGTATGCAGGATGTATGCCGTATATGCTCGTGTATAGGTCGAATTTACAAATCTTCTAAATCTGATTGTGCTTATAAACAAAAATTACTGGACATTAAAGAAATAACATGAATCCAATTTAAAACGAAAAAAAAAAAAGAGAAAATCTATTTAATTACTGTATATAATCGTGTAGAGATCGAATTTCGAAGACCTAAATTTTTGGTAAAAAAATTAAAGGTTGATATTGGTTATTTCATCCTGCACTTGCTTAGAAGTACCTACGACGAACACCTACCATGGCTCGATGGTTAGTAAGCTGGTTTTGAACATCCATTTGCTCCGAAGCACTGTTCTGTCTGCAAGGCTTAGAATAAACCGAATGTATCCTCTGTCAAAGAGCGAGTTCTTTACTTTTTGTAAACTAAAACTAGATTTAATATGTTGGTCTGGATTGGGTAATCCATTTCTATACCAAAGATCCTGGGATTTTTATGCATTTCATTTTCGAGGAGATTGGTTTGGTTTCTTTGTTTAATGGCACATCAACCTTTGTAGATTATTTCATGCCAAAGCTATTCTCCTAGAAGAACAGTAGTTGTACTATTTAACCCATTGCCGGGAGGATAAGGGGTTCATACCTTTCCCAAGGGTATTTGCCCGAAAGTGAACGTAATAACGCGACTGGAGTATGAACTCGCGTTCTACGATTCTGCAGTCCATCGCTTTAACCATTACACCACGAGGACACCCCCTATTTTTTAGGAGAGATCCTGGTTTGTGCATTCACCATTTCTAAGTATAGTGAAATTTTAGTTCCTTGCACAATTCCCAGCGCATACCCTCGCCAAAGGGGGTGTCCTCGTGGTGTAATGGTTAAAGCGATGGACTGCGGAATCGTAGTTCGCGAGTTCGTACTCCAGTTGTGCTATTACGTTCACTTTCGGGCAAATACCCTTGGGAAAGGTATGAACCCCCTTATCCTCCCAGCTATGGGTTAAATAGTACCACTACTGTTCTTCTAGGAGAATGGCTTTGGCATTAAATAACCTAAAAGAGTTGATATGCCATTAAACAAAGAAACCAAACCAACCCTCTCCAAACCAGTCGTGCTTGTTCTAGTATTTATTTTGCGTTAGTTTGTTGCGTTCTCTTGCTACGTGAATAATTATTTCATTTTTATCACCACATAACCAACATTTGTTATTTCACTCCGAGTGAATTTTTCACACACCAGCATCAGTTGAGAGTCTTTCACTAGAGTCTGAGTGACGGCAAGTCTCCACTGGTCTCCCTCAGCCTAGTCGACCGGGGCTGTAGTATACACCAGGGGGGGAGACGGGACTAGTGCTACTCGTGCCCGGCACGACCAATAACTCGGTCAATGTTATTCAAAATGGATTAAAATCATCCATTAATTTCAAGCAAACATATTTAGTCTGATCTCAATTAAATTACGTATCTATTCAAGTTTCGATAACTAAGTAGCCAAAAGTTCATAAATATATCTGGGAATAATACAACGATGCTGTTTTGAACGGATGGTCTTTGTCCGGCCACCGTCAGATTCATTGAACATCCCATAAAATCGGCTATAATGTTGAACACGCGCAAATCCGTGCCGAGCACTAGACCCTTATAATAACAGTAATGTTAGAGAAATCCGCTTTTGGCTGTAGCCTATAGCAAGCGCAACCCAAACATCGTGCTCAAAAATCTTAGCACATTCTGACTGCTGACAGCTGTCTTGGGAAGAGGGAGAGGGACCGAAAGAGAGAGGGGGGGATAGCAGATTATAGCCATCCCGACGTCATCATCATCGCTATGGTAAATGTTGGTTAAACGGCGTGTTTTAATTCGTTTTTTCACTAACAGATCTCTATTTCTTTAATGAATGTTGCATATATTACATTCTGTAACTAAAATTTGTTTATTTGAATACATTTTCAACGAATAATCTTTATTTTAAGCGAAATTGAAACTACTAGCTGTGTCTGTGTATATTGTCATCAGTTTCTTTATTCTAATAAACATATTTTTCTCGTCATAGTAATGAACATTTTCTCTTTTCTTCTATACTTTTGAAAGGAAAAAAAATTATCTTATCTACTGTATAAACAAGACTACAAATTATATAGTATCTTGATTGTTTACAAAAAAAAACACCATGCTAGGTACGTTTGTCAATCTGTGCTATACAATGGAGAATCACGCAATAGCAACTATGATGACTTACTTTGGGTCCACGGACCACGGGTTGGGAACTGAAGTTGACAGAGGGTGGGGGGGCACGAGTAGCAAAAATAGGCAAGAGTCGCCACTGGTATACACCGACCGCATCTCTGCATAAGGGTAACCCCCTCCGCGAGTGTCCTGGATATGACACAAGGCAATCTACTGCAAATGCTCCAGCCAGAGAGCTTTAAGGAACGTATAGTACCCCTTCATTGCCATTACTCCCAGGTCCACTCTATCTGGGTGTGATAGCACTTGTTAGGGCCCCATCCACTGGTCAAATAGAACTGTTTGACTATCTCACTGTGTGCAAACAAATGACTGTTCGAACTCCAGTCGCGTTATTATGTTCACTTTCAGACAAATACCCTTGGGAAAGGTATGAACTTCCTTATCCTTCCAGCGATGGGTTAAATGGTACCATTTAATCCATCCTTCCATTTAACCCATCGCTGTTTTTCGAGAAATATTGCTTTGGCATTAAATAACCTACAAGGGTTGATATGCCATTAAACAAAGAAACCAAACCAAACCAAGCGAAACAAATGAGTGATCTTAAATCGAAGTGTGAGTGTTGAATAGCGATTCTTGAAACCCTTTAGCTGTGTGCCTAAATTGAATTAATGGTATCACATAAAAAATACTTGGAACTATTTGACTGTGCAAAAGTGAATGAATTGTGTTTTCAATAGTAACATTTGTGACCACTTCACTGAGTGTAAACAAATGAATAATATTAAATAGAATAATTCGTGTTAGCTAGAAATACTTGAAAGCATTTATTGTAAGCAAAGAAAAATGAGCTCTGACTCGTTTGAAAATGTAATCTACAAAATATGCGTTTACAAATCATATATATTTGATATATTTGTATAAACTGGAGTTGGCATTAAATAACCAACAATGACTGATCTGCCATAAAACCAAACCAAACCAAACCAACCAACTAGGTCTCCCGGACTCTTCTGAGTATTCTGGCTGGTCTTAGCAACATTGTAGTTTAGATGGTCTCGAGTCTTCGTCTGATTTACGTGATGAATGATGGACCATAACACATTCCTTTACAAAAATATAACTCTCGCTTTATTTCTCGAAAGTTTCAAAACTTATTTTAGTGTGAAAGAAAAAGACAGACAGAGACGGAGAGACGAAAGATAGATGAAGGACAGCTTTATTGCTCTTTAACTTATTAACCACTCTGTCCTCCCATATTCAGGGCCCCACTTCTTTGACAATGTTCTCAACCGGGTTTCGCTGTGCGCTACTGTCTCCCTTCCCACCCCCGCGGACCCCCGCGGACCACTAGCTGGCGCTCTCCAGACCTCTTGACAGTCCAACTGTATGACTCCGATACTGACCTTTCTGACGTGGGTACATGTGTATATATAATTTTATAACATCTATGCATTCTTCCGGTTAGAACCCTCGTGAGTTGCTTCCGCTTGTTCACATAGTTGCACCCTGTGTAGAGAAATCCCTGATTGACGACTCTGTCAAAAGTCTATATGCAACACGGAAATCTTTCTTCCAATGCTTTCCAGGGCCGTTCTAAGCGCACTAACAACAAATTGATCTCATTCTCACCCTCATATTCCACAGCTTTCTTAGTTCTCTGGCAAGGTCTAAGTACTTATCTGTTTTTTGCTTTTCTTGATTTTCTATTTCTATTGTCTGTGAGAACGACAAAATCCTCTTGATATCAAGTTTGTTTTTTTACCACTAGGTCTGGTCTTCTGACTGGGATTAAGGTAATCTGTTTGTATCTCAAAATCCCATTGAATTTTATATGTCTTGTTCTCTTCTGGTTTGTGCATATCCCGTTTGATAGTATTGTCAAAGTTCAATCTCTTGCACGATTTCTAGGGGATCACCTTTCCTACCCAGTCGTGCCTAATCTTGTACTCCTTTCGGGCGAGTTTTCTACATTAGCTTATTATGTGCTTAGTGATTTCATCTCTCTCTCTCTCTCTCTCTCTCTCTCTCGCTCTCTAAACACATAATCTACACTTGCTATTATGTTGCATATTATCAATTTTCGCTTTTATGTAATAGGTCTTGTTTTGCACTACAATTAAAAGAGATTCAGTTTCTCTCTTGAGGTTTCCTTTTCACAGCCAAGTCTGGGTTTTCTCGTTTGCCATCTCACCAGTTTGCCGCTTGAAATATCCATACAGTTGTTTTTCTTCTTTTTTCTGTTTCATATTTTTTTGTTATTATTATTACTCCTTTAGAGGCTTTCACATCAGCATTACCTGATGGTCTTTCACTGGAGTCTGAATGATTGCTCATCCCTCAAGTCTCCACAACTCTTCTCAGTATTCTGGTCGATCTGAATAATGTCTGGATGGTCTCCACTCGTCTTCTAATTTCTAAATCTTCCACTCTCTTTACCAAGATTTTGGAGATTATACCGAGTGCATCAATTACAATTGGTATCATCGTCAGCTTCATGTTTCATCGTTTTTTTGTTTTTGTTTTTTTTTAGTTCTCTGGCAAAGTCTAAGTTCTTATCTCTCTTTTCACTTCCTTTCGTTTTCACTCTGTGATCCACCAGGACAGCAAAGTCCACTATTCGGCTGGTTCTCTTTTTGCTTTTTTTTTTTTTTTTTCTTTTTGTTGACTGTCACTAGGTCTGGTCGTCTGGTCAGGATTAGGCGATCTGTTTCTATCTGAAAATCCCAGAGAACTTTGTGCATCTCATTCTCCAGTACGAATTCTGGGTTTTGCAGATACTATTTGTTCGTTTGGTCCAATTTCAATCTCTTGCACAATTCCCAATGAGTCACCTCCCCTACCGAGTGGTATCTAGTCGTATACTCTTTTTGCGCTAATTTGTTGCATTCGCTTATAACTATCATTATTATTATTATTGATTATAAAGGTCAGTAAGTAAATCGTTGTTGTTGGGGTCGTTGTTCTTAACGAAACAATAAATTAATCGGAAACTTAAGAGAAAACAATTCTAAAAATAAAAATCGATCGTATAAAAGCATCTGTCCGCGATTCTTGAGTGTTTATTTCCTGATTTCAAAACAATGTTTTTAAAAGACGTAGGTTGAACTGTAGTCATTCTTTGTTGCGTGGTGGGTATTAAACCAATTGTTATTGTTGGAGTTGTTATAGCTGTTGTTACTCTAATTATTGTGAGTTTTTAATATAATCGATCGCTGGCAATTTTGCTTATTCTCATGGTTTTGTTAAAAATGTTTTTTTTGTTTTTTTTAAATATAGTCTCAAGTTTTATTTTAGAGTTATTTGTCCAAGCTGGTGGTTCAATCTCAAATTTGGAGCGGGAGGGAGTTCACGTGATGGTGTGGTTAAAGGGATGGTCGATGACATTGTTGTAAGCGTGTTCGATCTCCAGTCTTGCTATTAAGTTCGCTTTCGAACTAATACCCTTGGGAAAAGTATAAAATCCTTTGTCCTATCTCCAGCTATTTGTTAGATAGTACCGCTGCTATTCTTCTACAAGGATGTCTTTGACATTAAATAACCAAAGAAAGTTGATATGTCATTTAACTAAAAATTCAAACCAAACAAATCAATGCGTAGATTGGAAAACATCATTACAAAAAAAGATTATATATCTAATCTAAATATTTACTTAATGCTGTTAAATATTTATTTGACTTTGGCATTGTTGATTCTTAATGTCAAGCATTCTTTATGAATGAACTACAAGATTTATTGTTTATTTTACGTTATCCTGCTTGGAGAAATGGTCGGGCGAAACCCTTAAAAATCTGGTGAGCCGTAAAAGAGAGAGGAAATAAACGAGACGGATCCATTGAAGACTGTCAAGTGAATATTCCTGCAAAATGTGTATCTCTAACAAAGACGATATATATATATATATATATATATATATATATATATATATATATATGTGTGTGTGTGTGTGTGTGTGTGCGTGTGCCTGTGTGTGATTCGAGGCTGATTTCGTGTAAAAAAAAAAACAGGAATTAATCAAATTTTTCAAGCGTTGTATCTTTGTGTTGGTTTGGTTTGGTTTCTTTATTTTAACGGCAATTCAACCTTCGTAAGTTATTTAATGCTAAAGCCACCTTTCTAGAATAGTGATTGCTGAGAGGATAAGGGGTTCATACCTTTCCCAAGGGTATTTGCCCGAAAGTGAACATAATAGCGCGCCTGGAGATCGAACTCACATACTATGATTCCAAAGTCCATCGCTTTAGCCATTACACCACGAATTGAATTCAGATATGTCTTCCTTCTAGACTGGTTACCTTACCAAAACTCAATCTAGTCTGTATATACGAGGATCATTAAATAAGTTTCCAGACTTTTTTCGTATGGGTACTTTTATTGATAGTACACACATGAAACTCTTGTCCCCTTCAAAGAAATCTCCTCCGGCTGCAATGCACTTGTTCTACCGTTCCAACAACTTCTGGAACGCCCCATGGAAGTCCTCTTGTGTGAGCGTGTCAATGACTTACGTCACAGCCTCTTTCATCTCCTCAATTGTCTCATAACGACAGTCTCTGAGCTTAGGGAATAACCAAAGGTCACAGGGACCAAAGTCTGGACTATAGGGAGGGTGAGGAACTGTCTTGATGCCCATCTCGGTCAAATAGTCTGTGACAAGGATGGAGTTGTGGACTGGTGCATTGTCCTGGTGGAAATGCCACTGACCCAATTTGAAGAATGCTGGCCTTTTTCCAAGGAATCTCTTCCTGAACTCCCTTAAAACCTCAACATAGTAACCCTAACCCTAACCCTTTGGCCAATCAACTCAAGTGTATTGACTTCCTTACTCCTCCCACACCTCTTATCATCCCTCACAGACTCCGTGCCTTCCTTGAATCTCTTATGCCACTCAAAAACTTATGCTTGATTCATGTAAGATGGTCGAAAAGCAGTCTGAAGCATTTCATACGTTTCTGTGGCATTTTTTCCAAGTTTAAAACAGAATTTTATTGCATATCGTTCTTCTAAAGTGTCCTCACGTCCAGATTGCATTTCTGAAATTCACCAGCTGTGACAATGAGGCTTTAGTGGGGTGTATTCCAATTGCTGCTGTGGCTGTTCATTTGAAACTGAAGTCATAGAAATTAGTCAGTCATCTCATAAGACGTATAACAATAAGATACTGAATTTTCAAGAGTTTACGACAATTTTAAATGCCTGTACAAAAAAGTCTGTAAACTTATTGAATGCATAACGTATATAACAATTTACTGAGCGTTTTTGCTTGGATGTGGCACAAGGCAGAATGAATGGGTCACCCAATGAAACTCGAACTCTCGCGTGAAGGTTTGCTGGTCTAGCTTGCTACTGATTACAACACCAGAGGCACCCAGTCTGCATACATATATATATATATTAGAATAGCTTTAAAAAGAGCGTACATCTTAAGTTCATTTTTTCATTCCTCAATAAAGTACGTATCACAGAATATATATCTATATATAGAAAGACATGTAGAAAAGTTTATAAATACATCAATACATATATGTGTGTGTGTGTGTGTGTGTTATTTAAAATGTATCCTACTTATATAAAAAAAGATTTAAGGTTTATTTATACATGCGCGTGTGTGCGTGTGTGTGTGTGTGTATGTGTGACAGAGAGAGAGAGAGAGCGAGAGAGAGAGAGAGAGAGTGCGTGTGTTTGTCTGTCTGTCTGTGTCTGTGTCAGTGTCAGTGTGTTTGTTTATTATCCTACTTATATAATAAAGATTTACGGCTTTTGTATATATATATATATATATATGTGTGTGTGTGTGTGTGTGTGTGTGTGTGTGTGTGTGTGTGTGTGTGTGTGTGTGTGTGTGTTACTTATAAAACTAGTTGTCAAAAACGGAACAAACCTGTCACCTAAACAAAGACGGAATCTTTAAAATAACACGAATGATATTTTCCGCCGATTAAACAAATAATCCACAAACCTTAATGATTTTCCCGCCTTTTTCCAACAAATCACGCCCGAATGGACGCCAATGGTTGGCCGCCATTTTCTAATATTTTTTGTTGCCTCGTTTTGAAGTCTCAAGTTTCAACCTGAGTTACCAGTATTTGCCCTTAACTATCGACTAATGCGAAATCTATATCCCCTGGGGGTTGGGGAAACAATCAGACACTGCTTCAGTTTCAGCCCTTCGGCTTCTATTTATTTATTTATCTTTTTGATATTGTTGTTGTTTTGTTTTTTGTTATTTTTTTTTTCTTTTCTGCTTTTTTCCCCTATTTATTTCTTCTTTGGTTAAACTCTGGAAAAGATATCCAATGTTTCGGGGGATGAAATATTGTATTGCGAATCTGGAATTGCCCGGGAAAATGTGATCGTCGTGGAAGGGACTTTTATCACCAACGAATTATTCATTTAGATTGTTTTTCTTCCTTTTTCATGTTAAAAAAAACTATTTAGATAATACATAAAAAAAACTCTGAAAATATGGATTAATTCCAAGCCTGTTCGAACGTGATAAAGTTATTTCATTTTAACAAAAGAAAAGCTTAACCAATGTTTGGTTTGTTGGTCATTGCGTTTTACGGTATATTAATCCTTGTAGGTTTTTAATGCCAAATCCTGTTCATATATATATATATATAGATAGATAGATATATAGATAGATAGATAGATTTTTTGTACATGAAAAGTGGAGTGTGTGTGTGTGTGTGTGTGTGTGTGTGTGTGTGTGTGTGTGTGTGTGTGTTGGAATAAAGCCTTTAATAGCATGCTCATATCTAAAATGAATAGAATATTTTAAAATCTATTAAAATATTTTAAAACAATTCTTAAAAAGGGAACCTTTATTTCGATGACGCCACCTCATTTTTGAGAGTTTTGTCCGTAATACTTGCGTTAATATGAGAGGAATTCAAAATTAGAAAAGTGAACAATAGGAACGCGAAGTGGACCGAAGGACAAAAAAAGTGATTTACTGTACACCAGCAGAATTAGAACGGGTAAAATTTACTTCCCTTGGCCCAAGAAGATTGTCGAAAAGAATTAGAATCTAGTTTTGCTTCAGTGTACAGAGTTCTGGCTTGATTTTCAAATCAATAAGGCCTCTAGTATAGACAATATATATATTGTCATCCACACACAGATCTGTTTCGTTTTATCAGAACTCATCAGTGTGGCTAGACAGGCTAGATTCCCGAAGCTGGGATCGAAAACCGGTTGACTCAAATGCCAATCCAAGACTCTACCACTCAGCCAGGAGGAAGCCAGCGCCAGCCAAGTATATTTAAACGGTTATGAATCACAATTGTTATTGTTTACATATATCCGCTTAACGGCTACCCAGAGTTCGATTCATATGAAGAGCCTTGCATATACGCTAATGGCAACACAATTGCTTCATTCACGAGAGAGCCCAACCCTTCGGGGGTAGGGGAGCATATATATATATATATATATATACATATTGTCATCCACGGACAATATATATTGTCATCCACAGCTATATATATATATATATATATATATGGAGGCGCTTGTGTTGTGATGGTTATCGTCGTAGAAAATAGATATGGTTACGCGAGTTCAAAACCTGAACGATGCTGTTTGCTTTTCACATACCTCTGATAACCTTGGGAAAGATATGCATCCAACTATTCTCCCTCCGGCTATGAGTAAACAGTAGGGCTGTCTTGGCTTTTTAAACCTGGGATGGTAACTGGTCTTGGAGAAAGCACTACCCATGGTGGACGGGTCCCTAGAACTACAATGACTATGTATTCACGGCCAGGGCATACTACTAAGTAGGAGGACCTCTTGCCGTGGTCAAGCCTGGAAAGAAATGGGCTCCACCAAAATTTCCTGCCCAATATACATCATATGATGATGACAACTTCTTCATTCAAGACTGATGGTGGGTGATTGTCTGTGTCATGTGTGATACCTCAACAATCGCCCGACTTTGGGACTGATGATAATGATTTTATATATATCAATATTAAGTATACTTATATTTGTGAATATATATATATATATATATATATATATATAGGGGATTCTAAGGAGAGGTAATACCTTTGATGTTTGCCAGCTACACTCTCTGAGTTGACAAGCATCACTGGTCTTCATATATTCTCTAAATCTCTCACACACTTGCTCCAAGTGCCATGCTTTGGGAAACTGTTTCATCTGGAAAGTTAAACAATGTGAGGGGTTGTGATAACACAGCATCACTGGGCAAATGACATTTTTTGATGAAGGCACTGTTCAGGGTGGACAGGTTCCTAGAAAAAATTATGGATGATACTGTATTTGTATATTTACTTTTTTGTTTGTAACACTCAGTACTTCTTTATGGGTGATGCATTTGTTGGCTGAAAGAAACTGAATCGTGATTATTGAAACAAGCCTTATATATATATATATATATATATATATATATATTGTTCGCCAGTGGTCAGGGAGACCTGGATTTTCGTCTTGTGAAACTGCTTCAGCTGGAGAGTTTAACAATGTGTGGGGAGTGATAACACAGCATCACTGGGGAAATGACCTTTTTGATGAAGGCACCCACTAGTGTGGATGGGTTCCCAGAAGAACTAAAAGAATGTGTTCAGGGCCAGAGTAAATCATCCTGAAAGAGGACTTCAGCTGTGGTCAGACTTGGAGAGGGATAGGCCTGACCAAGCTTTCCCGCTCACGATCCACCACATAATGACGGCAACTTCCAGTTCCGAGATTCATGGCAGTTGATGATCGAGGAGTAATCTGTGGTGCCTCTACAACCCTTCAGCCTGGGATTGTGATAATGATGATGAAGATGATATTAAGAAGTATATAAATGGTGTGACTTTATTAATGGTCAATGTTTTGTTTTTTCTGTTTTCCAGGGCGATCCACCGGTGACCAACCAAGACACAAAGATGCTGCAGCTCCGTAGGTCAACGTTCCAGAAGTTCTTGATCTGGGCTTTCGTCCTTCTGCTACTGAACTTACATGTCAACGCACAAAACAAGTTTGAATTAACAAAAAAACTAAACTGTCGGTAAGTAACTCATTCATCTACCTCCTATTGCTGTGCTTCGAAACGGTTTCGATTCTTGGCACTGATAGTTGATAATATTTTTTTAAGAATCTCCGAGACTGAGAATAATCAACAGGTGAATTTAACTTTTATCTATTTTTACCTTTAGATGAAACATTAGCACTCATTAATTTTCATGGGAGATATTGTCTTTCATCTTAATAGATAGATAGATAGATAGATAGATAGATAGATAGATAGATATAAACAAACTGAGATAGATAGATAGATAGATAGATAGATGTAAACAAACAGAAATATGGGAACCAAATGAATCTTTTCACATATCTATCTATCTATCTATCAATCTATCAGTGCGTGTTTCTGTACACACACACACACACACACACACACACACACACATATATATATATATATATATATATATATATATATATATATATATATATATATATAAACCAAAAAGAATAAGGATCTCTTCTTCCTACTTAGTCACATGAATACACTCATATGCTTTCTATCTTATAGAAGGCACAAACGTCTGATAAAACATATATATATATATATATATATATATATATATATATATATAAAAGTAAAGTCGAGTGTGACCCGAAGGCTCCCTTTTCCTCAGCTACTATACCGGCGTGTAAGGAAGGGAGCAACTCCATTCTCTGGATTGCTCCACTAAAGCCTTGATCCTTACCTAATAATGCTGAGTGCTAAGCAAGGCGGCATCAGGTACCATTTTTTTAGTCTTTAGTATGACTCGACCAGGGATTGAACGACGGTCTCCCGGACTATTAGTAAACACTCTACTCATTATATCAAAAGAGTTGTGATACAACGAAACTGTCTGTCTGTTTGATGACAATATATATATATATATATATATATATATATATATATATATGTGTGTGTGTGTGTGTGTGTGTGTGTTGAGTGTATGTGTGAGTTTGTATGAGTTTGTATGTGTACGCGCGTGCGTGTACAGGTAGATAGATAGATAGATGAGGACAGACTTAGATAGATAGATGACGTTATTAGTATAGAATATGTGTCAAGAATAAGAATGTGTGGAAAACTCGTAGATCAATGCGTTCATGTGTAATGACATAGTTTCCGACTGAAATCCCCACTACTACCACTACTGTAGCCTTGTGTCAGACTTAAGAAATCAATGATTATTTTTGAATAGTTATAATTTCACTATTGTTATTTCCTGTTCCGTTGTCCAGAATTACGCTTCAATAGGCAGAGGATCCCCGTTGCGTAACGACGAAAGTGCTGGACTGCAACCACGAAGTAAGTTCGAACTCCAGTTGCGGAATAATACCCATAGGAAAGATATGAACCCCTCTCCCACCAACAATAGTTTAAATAGTATCGTTGCTCTCTCTCTCTCTCTCTCTCTCTCTCTCTCTCTCTCTCTCTCTCTCTCTCTCTTTACATGGATGGCCATAGCATTAAATAACCAACCCACAGTGATTATTATGCCATCCGAACCTTTATAAAACATAATATTTTCTTGTCCAAGTGGGTTTCTTTATGCAAATATGACACTCTATATTTATTTATTAAATGGGGGATTAGTTTTCTATTACAGTTAAGTAGTAAAATGATCCCTCATTTTAGATTACCTTTATAATACCCAAATCAACGCCCTTATCCCCAAAGCGATTGGTCAAATAGTACCACTACGGCTCTTCTACAAGGATGACTTTGGCATTAAATAACCCGGGAAAGTTGATATGCCATTAGACAAAGAAACCATTCAAAATGCTGCAATAATTTCGACATCTCGTTAGTTTAAAAAAAAAAAGAATGGATGAAACTTGTTATCTAAGTTTTTCGTGGGGCTGCAGCTATCCAACTTTAAAAGGAAGAGTGTTCGGAAGATTGTGTTGCGCCAATCTTTTGTTTACGAAATCTTTGAATAAATGAGCATTCGAATTGCTAGCTTTTACACGTGCGCGAAAACCGACCGCAAGGACACACCGGCGAATACGCAACTAATCGAGTCACTAATTCTATCAAAATCAATGCACGTTTTTTTGTCTATTTATTTATTAGTTTGTGATTGTTTGCTTTTTGTTTGTTTGTTTTTTTTGTTTTTTTTTTTTTTGTTGTTGTTTGTTTGTTTTTTGTTTTTTAATGCCAGACGCTTTAACCTGAAATTAATTTCCATAAGATCGTGAATATCTCCTTTTAGATAAGAATAAATATGACCTCTCTCTCTCTCTCTCTCTCTCTCTCTCTCTCTCTCTCTCTCTCTCTCATTCTTTCTTTCCCCTTGTTTACTCTTTAAGACTCAATGTATTTCCTTTTTTCTCTTCTTATTTCTCGCATCTCTCTCTCTCTCTCTCTCTCTCTCTCTCTCTCTCTCTCTCTGCACTAATTTTTTTCTCTCTTTGTCTTTTTCTTTTTGTCTCTCAACCTCTCATTATGTCTCTCTCTCTCTCTCTCTTTCTCTTTTTCTCCCCCCCCTCTCTCTCTCTGGGTTTCTTTCTATCTCTTAGACTTTCTCTCTCTTTATCTCTCTCTCTCTCTCTCTCTCTCTCTCTTTCTTTCTTACTTCATTTCTCTTCCATTTCATCATTTTTATATATCTCTCTTCGTTTCAACTTCACTCTTTCTGTCTTCTTTCCTATCACACTTTCTTTCACAAAGTCTCTTTTCTCTCTCTCTCTCTCTCTCTCTCTCTCTCTCTCTCTCTCTCTCTCTCTCTCTCTCTAATATCTCGTTTTATCTTCGATCTATTAATGTTTTTAAGGCTGTTCTTCGTATCGATCGACAGAAATAGTTTGTAACCAATCTAATTATTTAATCGTCCGCCTCAACATTTTATCCCAAACATTTGAAATAAATTAAAAAATAATACCCACCAACCACTCAAACCTTACTCCACTCCACTCCACTCCACCCCAATTATTGATGGAGGTCGGCCGCCGTCAGCTTCGGGTAAGGATACTCGGTCGGACACTTTAGATATACCTATCCCCACCCACACATTCCCTGATTCCTCTAAAAATAGACACTCCTGGCATTTCGTTGTCTCTACTGATATGAAAATGGCGGGAAAGTCATTTTTATAATATATATATATATATATATATATTAGATGATTCTTAAATCCATTGGACTCCAGTTCTAACAACGGTCCATGATGATATTGATACTTATATTTTGGATTGAGTGAAATATTCTAAATAATATTTCATACATACATGTATTACACACACACACACACACACACACACAGATATATACACACACACACACATATATATATATATATATATCATCATCATCATCATATCGCGCTGCTAGCACGGATATCCCTGACCCTCTCTCGCCACTCCTCCCTATCGTTCATCGCCCTAGGTAGGTCTTCAGGACAACATCCCGTATCCTCACATAGCTGCTGAATGTATGTTCGTGCTGGTCGTCCTGCTTTTGCACGGCCATGTGTGGGGGTCCATAAGAGTACATCACTTATGAGTTCGTCCCTGCTTCTCCAGCAGTGTCCTGCATGTCTGATATATATATGCATACATATATATATAAGTATTTTGTAATTTGCTTGAAGCATTGCACAAATTATTTTATTTTATGGTATTGAATAAATTTAACTATTAAACTAATAATAAATTAAATTATTGCAATGCGAAATGATAATTATTTGAGTCTAATTGATTTTAAAATAAAACATCTTTTTTATAAAAAGAAAAAGTCTCTGACGATGAAGTTTTACTTTGAAATGAATTCAATACGATATATATATATATATATATATATATATTAAAGCATATATATATATATATATATATATATATATATATATATATGAAAGTAAATATGGATAAAATCCGACAGTATGAAGGTAGCAGGAAAAAATATAATCCAAGTCGGTGAATATATCATGATGTGAAGTCGACGTTATATATATATATATATATATATATATATCCTTTAAAATGAATAAGTCTACAGGATGATTTGTTTTTAAGCTATTTTAATTCGTGTTAGATAGGAATACTTAAAACTATCTAATTGTGTGCCAACAAATGAGCTCTGGCTTGGTTAGAATGTCAATTACAATCTATGCATTTACTAATTATATATATCTAATGTATGTGTGAACAACATTTGGCATTAAATAACAGAAAAACAAACCCTCTTGTGGACCTATTCATTTTAAAGTATTTACTTTTTTCTTTCATTGGACAAAAAAATTCATATATATATATATATATAATGCTGGAAGATGTAAATGATTTGAGATTTTCTGTAGTAGGAAATGAACACTGCGACACGTGTTCAAATCCTGGACGAGACTGTTTGCATTTCACATAGCGCTAATACCCTTAGTAAAGTTATGAATCCAACTATTCTCTCTTTAGCTATGGATAAATAGTAGGGCAAACTAGGCTCTTCAACTTTGATATGGCAATTGATCTGGGAGAAGGAAAACGATTAATAGTTGACTTCGTGTTACATCCTACTTATGCGGAGGGTTTGGTAAATATATAAAAATATAAAGACGTGTAGGTATATATACACACACACATGCACACACACACACGCGCATACACACACACATATATATATATATTTGAATGGACTGCAATCGATTGTTTAAGGACCACTGATCTCTTTGATGAACTAAAACAGAAATTCTTTCAAGCTTGCAGCCGTGTCAGTACTACTTCATGGTTGCACCACCCGGACTCTAACGAAACGCCAGAAGAAAAAGCTAGATGGGGACTACATGCTCTTTTGAACAAATCCTGAAAGCAGCACCGAACAAAGTAGCTGCTGTATGGCCACTTACTTCCCATCTCACAAACTATCCGAGTAAGACAAAAAAAGACATGCAGGTCACTGCAAGAGAAGTAAGGACGAACTACAAAATTTCAGATTCATATGCTCTATGCGGATACTGGATGCCGTCTTGAAGAATTCCCAAGAGCCAAAGAAATCCGTGCTGTTGGATTGATGGAGGTCGGCCGCCGTCAGCTTCGGGTAAGGATACTCGGTCGGACACTTTAGATATACCTATCCCCACCTACACATTCCCTGATTCCTCTAAAAATAGACACTCCTGACATTTCGTTGTCTCTACTGATATGAAAATGGCGGGAAAGTCATTTTTATAATATATATATATATATATGTGTGTGTGTGTGTGTGTGTGTGTGTGTTAGATGATTCTTAAATCCGTTGGACTCCAGTGCTAACAACGGTCCATGATGATATTGATACTTCTATTTAGGAATGAGTGGAATATTCTAAATAGTATTTCATACATACTTGTATTACACACATACACACACAGATATCTATGGGGTGTCCTCGTGGTGTAATGGTTAAAGCGATGGACTGCGGAATCGTAGTACGCGAGTTTGTACTCCAGTCGCGCTATTACGTTCACTTTCGGGCAAATACCCTTGGGAAAGGTATGAAACCCTTTGTCCTCCCAACTATGGGTTAAATAGTACCACTACTGTTCTTCTAGGATAATAGCTTTGGCATTAAATAACCTGCAAAGGTTGATATGCCATTAAACAAAGAAACCAAACCAAACAGATATCTATCTATCTATATATATATATATATATATATATATATATATATATAGATGAGGCGCGTTTATCATCATGGGAAATGGAATCGGCGACCCAAGTTCGAATCTTGTTCAAGGCTGCGTTTCACTTTGCATTAATGCCCTTAGGAAAGGCATAAATCTATCTCCAGCAATGAGTAAATAGGGCAGGCTGGGTTCTTTGGTCTTGGATTGGTTGCCAGTCTAGGAGAAGGAAATCACTGGAATTCAGACCAGCTGTAATCCACTCTACAATAGAACCTTGCGTCGCATCCCGGCCGGAACGAATGGGTTGGGTAAATACATTCAGTCAAATAAAAATGAACTAATACGAGGGGTGATCAAAAATTATCGAGACAGAAACTTTATTTATTTATTTTTAGATTTAGCGAAGTCGCGCACTAAGATGTCTAGACAACTTGATGTCTGTTTTTAAAAAATATTTGGTGTAACACAAAATTGTGCAAGGACATCACATTCCCTTTTCAGCATATCTTGCATCGTGAGATTTTTATCTTGTTTATTAACTTAGAAATCAATATCAAGGGCAAGATTTGAGCTCATAGGTCACATTAAAAGAAAAACGAAAGAACATCTTTTCACTGTAAGAAAAGTTATAGAGGTTATTCGACCAATGGAAAACTCACTGGAATGAAATTTTTTTCGGCATCTTATGTCCTACTGGTAGTGTGTCACAACTAAACAAAGCTTAACTATTTACAAGCAGCATCGTTTTATGAAGAAATAGTCTACAGGGTGAGGAAGCAAAATTAGGAATATTTTAGTATAATAGACAACTCTATCATAAAACAAGATTAATTTTGATTTTAAAAAAATAAACAGAAAATAAAAAGGTAAATACAAACAGTAAATTTACTCAGAATGGCTGCTATTTGTTTATATTATATCAACACACCTTTGAAACGATTTGCATGCCTTCAAAATAAATTCTTCAAACATTTTATTCCATTCTTCCTCAATAGCAGTCTTAAGCGAAGTTGCATTTGTTTTGTTTTCTAACCCCCACCCCGTATAGCGTCATCAAGGGTGTTATGGGCTGGGCTTGATGGAGGCCATAAAGAAACTCCAATTATTTCGGTATTTCTTTTGCTCATTCATATTGGGATTAATTTTAATTTTTAAAAAGTGCTTGAATAATAGAGCTAATCATAAAAATTTAGATCTATCGGGGTTTTCCCCAAATTTGGACTAATCAGATTTAAAAAAAAAAAACATTTTAAAAAATATTTTGCCTTCGCAACCTGTATATATGTCTGCCAACATTTTAAAGCAAAATTTTAGATTGATTGATTTTAACGTTATGTCAACTTGTGTGGGATTATTTTATGCCTTGAGGCTTGGAAATTGCGTTGGTTCTACGTTCCTATTTACATTTTTGTGTGTAGTTCTTTCTTAAGACTTTTTTTCTGACTCGATGTGCTATCAAGTATTCTTATCAAATACAAATAATTTGCATGCTGTTCTATTAGGGAAGTCCTGTGGCGTAGTAACTAACACGCTCGACTGTTACATCGTAGTAAGCGAGTTCGAACTTGTTTCGCGCATTTATGTCATCCTTGGGAATGGTATTTTGCATCTTACCTACGAGAGCTTGGGGTCAAATAGTACCACTACTGTTTTTCTACGGGGATAGCTTCGGCGTTCCAGATAGAATTTTTCAACTTAAAACAGTATCGATTTTCTATCCGGAACAGCATGATTCTGACCCGGCTCATTGATCTTGTGGGTAGAGTGTTTGTCAATGGTCCGGTAGACGTGGGTTCAATCCCAGGACAAGTCATACCAAAGACTTTAAAAATGGTACTTGATACCTCCTTGCTTAACACTCAGAAATATAAGGGACGTATCAAGGGTAAAATGGAGCAATCCAGGGAAAGGAGTAGCGCCCTTCCCTACACTTCGGTGTTGTAGCTATTGAAAAGGGAGCCTTCAGGTCACCCTCAACTACGGTCACCAACTTTTAGGTACCGGCTCATTGTCTAAGTGGGTAGAGTGTTCGCCCATGGTCCGGGAGACATGGCTTCAATCTCAGTTCGCGCCATACTTTTAAAATGATGCTTGATACCTCCTTTCTTAACACTCAGCAATACAAGGTACGTATCAAGAGTAAAGTGGAGCAATCAAGGGAAAGGAGTAGTGCCCTCCTTTACACCTTGGTGTAATAGCTATTGAAAAGGGAGCCTTCTGGTCGCCCTCGACTATATTCGCCAACTTCACTTACTTAGAGATTCACTAGTCTTTAAAAAAAGGTTCAGCGGCAAACACACGGTAAACACCAGTACGAGCTTTGATCGTAGCCGATTGTGTATATAAAAAAAAAAGAAAAGATTGTATATGAAAAGAAAAAGAGTGTACATAAAAAGAAAAAAAAAAAGAAATGGTAAGACACTAAATATATGGAGCTAGCATTACCACTTGCCTTAGTTCACTGGTACTAGTCAGATGACAGTTTAAAATGTAAAAAGTATTTCTGCTTGATATAAAATCTAAAATGCTTTTGAACAACATTGATATATTAGTTTTTAAAACATCGATATAGGAAATAAGCAGGAAGTCTTTAAACATTTAAAATGCTTGTAAACTGTATTAATTTCATGTCTCTTCATCATAATCATCATCATGTCGTGCCGCCAGCACGGATATCCCTGACCCTCTCTCGCTACTTCTCCCTATCATTCATCACCTCTGGCAGGTCTTCAGGGCTATATCCCGTATCCTCACATAGCTGCTGAATGTATGTTCGAGCTGGTTGTCCTGCTTTTGCTTGGCCATATGCAGGGGTCCATAGGAGTACATCACTTATGAGCTCATCTCTGCTTCTCCAGCAGTGTCCTGCATGTCTGGTTCGTCTATCTTGGATAGTTTTCGTGATAGGAGGCAGGTGGCCGTACAGTTGGTGTCTTGTGGGGTGTTGCCTCCAGGACTTGTTCAAGATTGCTCGCAGCATTCTTGTGTAATTGCCGTCTAGCTTCTTCTCCAGCCAGTTAGTTAGCGTCCAAGTAGTGATGGCTCTTAGAACATTGATATTAGAACTACTTTTGAAGTGCTTGTCTTTTGAAAGGATTGAGAACAACATTAATTCATTGGCTCTTGAAACATTGGTAAAAAAAACTTTTAAAACTAAAATTAGTATATACAAAGGATATTATACAATATTTAATTTTGTCTTGTTGGTTGGTTGTTTGAGTTTTATGGAATATCAACCTATGTAGGTTATTTAACGCCAAATTCATATTTATACAAATAATCAGTTCTATTTCAAACAATTTAGTTTAGCATGAGTACAGAGTTTGTCAAAAACATTTCTATTTTAAGCTATTCAGTTTTATCAAACAGTTCTATTTCAACCAATTCAGTTAAGTATAAGTATAGTTTTTGTTTACACATAGTTAAATGTCAAAACAGTTCCATTTCAAACAATTCAGTTTGGCGCGAGTACAGTTTCAATATCAAAAACAGTTCTATTTTAAACAATTCAGTTTTGCATATATGTTTAAATATCATAATAGTTCTATTTCAAGTAATTCAGTTTAGCATAAGTACGCAGTTTAGTTCGATTTGACCCAGAGATCAGGTACTACCACTTCGGGCCAGAGTGAACCTGGGAGCGGTGGCCATGAAGGAGTATGCCAGGTTCCCAAAAGCTCCAGCATTACTGGAACCTCACCATCAGATTGTTTAGTGTCATAACAGGACACTCGTTGGGTGTGTCCTACCCCTCTGCAGAGGTGCAGTCGGTGTATTCTACTGCCCCAAAATTTTCTCTTGTGAATTGTATTTAACTCAAGTAAATATACAGTATTTTTTAATTCAATCTTGAATTGATTTATTCTGAGAGTGAATGGAAATTGAATTTATTTATAAGATGTGTATCAGGTAAAAAAATTGTGAATCTCAACTCTGCAGAGTTCTATAAATGCGGGTTTCTACCAACACGTTCTTAATCCAACAAATATATAATCTTTTCAGCCTTTGCTTGTGAGTCTATTATCCACTAGGCACTCCATTTATAAAGCCTTGACTCAAACTTAATCACTGTTAAGTGCGAACATATAAATTATTGTTTGCTTTCTTCTTTTTTTTCTTCTTAGAAAATATTTCATCTAGCCTATACTGTGTGAAATGCGAAATTATTAGGGAGGGATATAAATATTGTGTCTAGATTTTGGCGAAGGAAATGGACTGATGGACACGTTGGCACGCAGAGGCCTCTTAACTTCCTGTCAGAACTTCCTGGCACATACACGCACATACGCCTGCACACATATAGAGAGTTACAGAAAACTTCGCTTGTCTTTCATTTATACTTTATAATATATATTTATATATATATATATAGCAATCCCTCCGGACGAGCAGGATGCGACACAAGGTCAATTATTAATCGAAGTTTAATAGGTTTGAATTCAGAGTTTTCCTTTTCCTAGACCGGTTGCCATACCAAGGTCAAGAGCACAGTCTGCCCAACTATTTACCAATAGCTAAAGGGAGAATAGTTCGATTCATACCTTTCCCACGTGTATTAGTGCTACCGGCAACTCGGATAAGCAATTGATCTGTTGTCTGGATCTAAAAAAAAAAAAAAAAGCAGAACGTAGGCAGATAGCAGATTAGTCGTGTCATCCGAAGACTGAAACAACCAACGGATAGGTCAGCCGATTGGCAGCGCAATCACTCCCTTGTTTGATGAAGACGACTGTACTGTCACCAACTGACCGTCACAAAGTGCTATTGACTTTGTGTCTGCACTAACTTTGATATATGAGCACACTCATCGTTATCGAGCTCTCTTATGAATATGGTTTATTCATTTAATGGTGCGTCAACCTTCATGAGTTATTTAATGCCAAAGCCACCCTTTTAGAAGGAGAGTAGTGGTACTATTTAACCGATCACCGGGGGGAATAAGGGGCTTCCAAAAATTAATAATCTGTAAGTGAACGTAATAGCGTGACTGACTTTTGAAGTCGCTTACTACGATGATACAGTCTAGCACGTTAGCCACTGCGCTACTTGGACTATCTATATATATATATATATATATATATATATATATATATATATATATATATATATATATATATGTGAGGGGAGTCTCCGTAGCGTAGAAGCTAAGATTTAATAAGCTGACAAAGATACTCTCATGGAATGTGAGTAAATGAAATTTATTTTTCAACAAAACCCCCCTTATGATCTACACACTTCTTCCATTGGTGTTGCTATGCTTGGATCCCATTGGTCAAAACAGGTATGTCGTCATCATGTGAACATTTCAATCTGTGTCCACTCTCGTATACAGAGGTTACATATATACACATAGATAGATAGATAGATAGATAGGCAGCATTTTCTCTAAACACGTTTGATTAAATAGGACTGACAATTCGCTTCAACATATTTTATTGCCGATCCGTTCTCGTCTCCGTCTGAATCGTTTGACATCTGGAGGGACTGAATTCAAAAAGTTGCTATATTTGTCCCAAGTACTTTCGGCCTCCAGCTGGAGTCATCTTCGTGGGGGAACGAACATTGAAAATAGAAACACAAAGACGAATCGTATCCATTAACATTAAAAGTAGACGGGAGAACAAATTGGAGATTTACAAAAGCGAATAACTTTATTCGAGGTAAGAGGAAGATATGGTGGGGAAAATATGAAAGGTATTTCCAAACGTGGGTACCACATTCAGAAGGGAGGTCTGTTAATCTTTATATAGTACAGAGAACATGAAGAATGTGGGGTTCTCTTTATTATCATATGTACCAACCCCTCCGCTCGGGCAGGATATGACACAAGGTTAATTTTTTAAGCGGTGTTTAACAAGTTTTAATTCAGAGTTTTCCTTCTCCTAGACTAGTTGCCTCACCAAGGCTGAAGAACCTAGTCTGTCCTACTGTTTACCTATAGCTGGAGGGAGAATAATTGGATTCATACCTTTCCCAAGGGTATTAGTGCTATGTGAAATGCAATCAGTCTCGTCCAGGGTTTGAACGTGTGTCGCCGTGTCCATTTCCTACGACGATAGCCTTTACACCACGCGGTTATTTTTATTACAATTTGTGGTATATGGAGATGTTTTTCTCTACTTAGAGGAAGGGCACGAACAAGTGTCGGATAGATGAAATGTTAAACGTCTCAACAGAGTAGTTGTCCCTATTTACCAACCCCTCCGCTCGGGCAGGATATGACACGAGTTTAAGCGGAGTTTAACAGGTTTCAATTCAGAGTTTTCCTTCTCCTAGACTAGTTGCCTCACCAAGGCTGAAGAACCTAGTCTGCCCTACTATTTACCCATAGCTGGAGGGAGTATAATTGGATTCATACCAAGTGCTATGTGAAATGCAATCAGTCTCGTCCAGGATTTGAACTCGTGTCGCCGTGTCCATTTCCTGCGACGATAACCATTACACCACGGGCACCACCACAAAGAGTAGTTGTAGTCATGCCGATGTAGGTTCTCATTTTAATACATAATAACGTCTCTCTACTGTCTCTAACAATAAAATAAAACTTATGTATTATCCTAAATTCAATACGACCAAACTCGTCATCTATTATAAGTTCTCTGCCTCGACTAGTCACTTTAGTATGACTAATATATTGTACGAGTTAAAATGTCCACTAAGATAATGCTTTTCAAATAAAAAAAAACAGAATCGTCGTAGTCAAGCCGATGTAAATACTTATTTCTGAAATGACTTTCACATTTTTCCCGCTAATTCTTCCTCTTACATCCAGTAAAGTTTTTCGCTTTCATAAATTCCCCCCTCCCCTTGATCTTCTTTCTACTGTTTATATAAATGTATACGACTCGTCACTGTGTTTGTCATTTCAATGTTACCCCGAAGATACTTCCAGCTGGGGTCGAAAGAACTTGGGGGGAAAATATGGCGCCTTTTTTAATTCATTCCATCCAGATATCAAACGACTCAGACGGAGACGAGAACAGATCAACTATAAAGTTAGTAGAAGCGAAGTGTCTGTCCTATTTAATCAAACACACACACACATGCGCGTGCGCGCACACACTCACTCACTCACACACACACATATATATATAAAGTAAATGAAAACTGTGAATATCCAAAGAATAAGTGCTCAATGCACAGCTATTTAATACATACCTGCTGAGCAAAATATATATTTTTTGGTTAAAAATTCATAATTTTTTTGTTTATAACCAATATATATACATATATATATATATATATATATATATGTATATTCGTCCACAGACAGACTGTTTCGTTGTATCACAACTCCTCAGTGTGGCTAGATATGCGAGATGCTTCAAGCTGGAATCAAAACCCAGCTGATTTTACGTCAGTCGGATATGTTACCCTAGAGCTATCGTCAGTCTCAGCGTAAGTCTGTATATATATATATATAGAGAGAGAGAGGTCCCATATATATATATATATATATATATATATATATATAAACTGTTATTGTCAGTTTCATATATATATATATATATATATATATATATATAAAGAGAGAGGGGGTGAAACTGAGAGTAACGCGAAGTGCTTGTTTATGAAATTCTTTTAAATTAGTTTTTATCGACGGTTTTAGCAGCCTTTAAGATTTTAAAACTATTAAATAGTTCCGGCTCTTGATGTAGCAATGAAATATATATATATATTGGACTAGTGGGTAGAGTGTTCACCAATGATCCGGGAGACCAGGGTTCAATCAAAGGTCGAGTCATACCAAAGACTCAAAAAATGGTACATTATGCTGCTTTGCTTAACATTCAGCGCTATAAGATACGTATCAAGTGGAATAATCCAGGGAAAGGAGTAGCGCCCTTCCCTACACCTCGGTGTAGTAGCTATTGAAAATGGAGCTTTCGGGTTGCCCTCA
Source organism: Sepioteuthis lessoniana (assembly GCA_963585895.1). Classification (NCBI taxonomy): domain Eukaryota; kingdom Metazoa; phylum Mollusca; class Cephalopoda; order Myopsida; family Loliginidae; genus Sepioteuthis; species Sepioteuthis lessoniana. Next base: position 31,336,984 of record OY757946.1, read on the forward strand.
ACTACGTTCGCTAACTTTACTAATATATATATATATATATATATATATATATATATATATATTACTAATATATATATATATATATATATCAAGTCGTGCTAATTGCACAGAGTTACTTGATTTACTCTCGCCATCCGTTCCTGTTGTCCATCGCTCCTGGTAGGTTCTCTTGTCTGCATCCAGTGTCCGCGCAGAGCCGATGTATCTAAGTCACTTCTATCGGCCAACACTGTCGCGTCTTTGTGTAGGAGTCTATAAGAGAACATCGTTTATTAGTTCGTCCTTACATCTTCAGCAGGCCCAAAGATTCACCACGCCTGGAGTTGTCTTTCGCTCCATCGCACCCCTTTTTAAACCACTTATGCAACTCAAAAAGATGTGGGCGCGACATGATGTTATTACCATACACTTGTTGATGCATTTTAAGTACTTGTGAGAGAATTTTCCCAAAACGGAATCAAAATTTCCCTTTTATTCGTTGCTCGGTGTTCCCCAATGCTTATTGCTGAACATCCTGAACGAGAGGTGTGTAACACCAAGGTACCATCTCAAACATCAATTGATGTTACGCTTCTTTAAATACAAAGAGACTCAGTTTTTTTTTGTTTTTTTTTCAGAAACGAAGGTCTTTTATTCCAACCCAAAATTTTCTGGTAGTCAAAGCAAACACGAGGGAGAGAGACAGGTAGAAAGATCCATGAACAAATGCAGATCGTAAAAGACAAAGTCGCACACACACACACACACACACACACGACTTCCGACCGATTCGTCTCTTACTTCAACGACCGACTGACTCTTTAGATTCTTTTTATATGTATATTCTAAATTAATCACCTCCTCAGTCAATATCTTCGGTGTGCTGTCATCTTATTAAACAATTGCATCATTTATTTCTTGCTCAGATGAAAGCTCTTGATTTGTATATCTTTCCGATATCCGGACCCACCCCCACTCACACACACGTTTTGACAACAGGTGATATCCTGGTTGCCAACTGTGCACGCGTATAACCTTTTCAGTTTCATTTACATTTCAACTCAAAGATTTCTCGCCAATTTACAATTTTACCAAATTAAATAATGTTTTATCAAATAAAATAATCAATATAATCAATTAATATTATTGATCTGATATAATTGATTAATATGATTAATTATCACCCTGCTTATTTTACAAAAGCATAAGAAAAAAAAATGCAAAAGTCGCAAATAGCTCAAATTGCCGCAACATACTTGCAAAATATAATGTTAGATGATAGCACAATCATCTTATCCCTCTTTCACCTATAGCTCACTCACCGCACGCAGTCCAGTTTCTTTTCAGACAGACTGCATGCACATGCACATACATGTATGCTCACACATACACACACACACACATACACAAACATATATATATATATATATGCACTTACGTAATGTGCCAGTTATATATACGAACATGAATATCTGTACATGCAGTTACGTAATGCGATACTTTTATACACTTCCTTTCTATAATTTTACATGTCTTTAAATCATATATATATATATATATATATATATATATATATCTTTAAGAAAAAAAAACAAAGACCGGTTAATTCAGGATTATAAATTTATTTTCATCCTGTATTTTCAGTTTCTGGTGTGAACCAAAAACATGAAGAAAAAATTTATACAGGACTTCTTCATATATATATATATTGAGAGAGAGAGAGAAAGAGAGAGAGAGAGAGAGAGAGAGAAAGGAAGAAATACAGAGAGGAAAAAGAGAAAGACAGACAGATGGATGGAATGAAAATTATGGGAGAAAGATAAATTGACAGATAAATAGATAAATATGCACAAACTAAGATAAATATCAGCAGACTGCGACAAATATTTTCAAAGATATTTCCTAACTATATATATATATATATATATATATATATATATATAAAGAGAGAAAACTGGAGTGAATGAAGGTTATGATAGATAGATAGATAGATAAGCACTGACTGGAATAAATAATTTCGAAGATATTTCACAACCATACACATACACGCACACACGCATTATATATATATAATCCTATAACCTTAAGCTGCAGACGTGCTTTTAAATAGTTTCGCATGTCTGATATCATGGCGTCTTGTCCCTTTGGATTTAAGGTCATTGTGGGGTTGGGCTGGATTGATAGACTGTCAAAATTGTGCTTTCAACTTGAAGTCGCCGGTCCGGGTCGGCCAACAGCCGGTGATCTTTCCCGCAACTTCACGTTAAAGGAAACAACTGCCTACCATTTTGCAGGAACATCGATTCGATTCGTCATCCAATATCCGCCCGGGAGTGTCTTATGACCAAACGGTAGTTTTCGGTTCGCCATTTTCTTTTTATTATTGAAATGATATAAAATACATATAGATAGGTAGCGATAGATAGATAGATAGATAGATTAGAAAGACAGAAAAATTGATATTTATAAACAGTCTGTGATAGATAGATAGATAGGCAGGCATGTCTCTAGCATGACAATAAACTTCAACCGATGGTGAGGCTCCAGTTTTGGAGCTCTGTGAAATGTGAAGTCTACCCTACGTTGCAATAAATCCTGGTCCCCACTAGGCCTTCAGAGGCAGTCATCAGAAGGAAATAGTTCTAGTGAGCGAGCTGGTCTCGTAATGTGAACATGAATTGAGATTAGACGTCATGGAAAGATTTCTCTGAGAACTCAATGCCATGATGGCAGCGGAAATGGCATGGCTGCGGCAGATGCACAAAAACATATTGCTAGACGCTGTACCTTCATCTCAAATTACTAACGGCTCAATCATTTCGTCTTTTTCAATGGCATCCAAAAGAAAGGCTAAGAAATAAATAGCAAATGGCCTGTTGAGAGAACGAGTTGTTTTTGCTGATTTGCACCTTTTGGACACCAGCCCTTTAATCTGTAGTTTGCAGTCCTCGTAGTATAGTGGCTAACGTACTAGACAGTGAGGTTGTAGGAAGAGAGTTTGAACCCTAGTCATATCCACTTTTTTACATCCACTTTTGGACAACTACTCTTTAGAAGAGGTATCAAACCCACCAGTCATAGGTTAAACCGTATAACTAATGCCCTTCAACAAGGATGACTTTGGAGTTAGATACCCCATAAAGTTTGACATGCCATTGAACTAAGGAACCAAACGAAACTAAACTAAATTTGGAAGAGTCCCCGTGGTTTAGTTGCTATCGTGCTGGACTGCGACATCGTGGTAAGCGAGTTCAGACTCGAGTCGATTCTGTTCTTCTCCAAGGGTGGCTTTGGCACTAAATAACTCATAAAGTTTGATATGCCATTAATCTAAGAAACCAAACCAAACCAAACTTGGAGGTTTCTCCGTGGCGTAGTCGCTCTCGTGCTGGAATGTGACATCGTTGTAGTAGTGATTTACTAAGATTTTTGCTTAGATGTGGCTCAAGGCCGAATGAATGGGGAGCCCAATGAGACTCGAAATCACTTTTGCAGGTTTGCTAGTCAAGCTTGCTAACCCTTACACTACACGAGACGCCCTAAGAGCCGTAATTTACAAAGCTTTTTGCTTAGATGTGACCCAAGGCCAAATAAATGAGGCACCCAATGAGACTCGAGTTCACTTGTGGAGTTTGTTAGTCTAGCTTGCAAACCATTACATCACCAGAGGCGCCCACTGCAACATCGTAGTAAGTGAGTTCAGACTCCAGTCGCTACTGTTCTTCGACAAGGATGGCTTTGGCATTAAATAACTCAAAAAGTTTAATATGCCATTAAACAAAGAAACCAAACAAAACTTGGAGGTGTCTCCATGGCATCGTTGCTATCGTGCTAAACTGCCACATCGTGTTAAGTGAGTTCAGACTCCGGTCGCTACTGTTCTTCTCAAATGGTTGGTTTGGCATTATATAACCCGTGAATGTTGATATGACATTTAAAAAATCTTTTAATCTGTTGTATGCAACTCGACATATGTATTGTTTAAAATCCCGTGTAATTGTTCCCTGAAACTGAAATTTTAAAGTGCTGAGAGCACCGAATGCTTCATGGAATTATAGATTCTTCATAATCCCACAAATTGGTAAAATGAATACATTGACTTATGTAAAAGTTTTATATGCGTTGGGGAGGGAAACTGTATACCAAATCCTGTTTGTGTGTGTTACATAATAAGGAAATTCTATTGGAACGCAGAAAAAATTCGGAAAATTTATAGGAACAAAAAATAAGGAAAATATATAGGGACATAAAAGATAGAGACAATAAATATGTAAGGACACGAAAATAGAGATGAAAAATATATAAGGACACAGAAAATACGGAAAATATATAGGGACACAGAAAATACGGAAAATATATACGGGCATAAAAAAACACGGATAATATATAGGGACAAAAAATTAAGTAAAGTATAGAGGGACACAAAATTTTTTAAAAATCCTCCTTTGTTTTGAAAATTGGGTTTGGTTTGGACATATCAACCTTTGCAGGTTACTTAATGAGAAAGCCATTTTCCTAGAAGAGCAGTAGTGATACTATCTGACCCATAGCTGGGTAGATAACGGGTATTTTACCTCTCCGCAAGGGTATTCGCCCGAAAGTGAACGTAATAGCGCGACTGGAGTACGAACTCGCTTACTAGGTTTCCGCAGTCCAGCGTTTTAACCGTTACACCACGAGAACACCCGCTTCAAAATTGGGAAAAATTTACAAAATATTTAACATATTTCTAGACTTCAGCCTGAAAGTATCTAATCTTGCCTAGATATGTTGTAATACAGGATATCACATGAAATATTTAGCAGTATGCAGAGAGGAGTATCTGTTTGCTGTTATTTAAAGAGAGTAATCAGTTTTCTTATGCTTCTTAATAACAGCTTTCGACTTTTATTACATATATTGAAACACTTCTTAATCTCCTCGCCAGGAATTTATCGACGGTTCAAATAATCCCATTGACTCTTAAGACTTGTACAATCAATAAACTGATAGGTTTGGTTGAGTCGGGTTTTATGGCATTTCAACCATTGTAGGTTATTTTATGCCAAAACCTCTTATAAGTATAAGTATACATGATTTATAAACACATTTTGTGGATAATATTAAATGAACCTGGGCTCAACTTTCATTGCTATTTAATACGTATAATTCTATTTACTATAAATCATTTATTTGTTCACAGTTAAATGTGTAATATAATTGCGGTGGGATTTCGTTTCATATATCTTGCCTTTCGGTTTAGTTAGGCTGGGAACCTTTCGCTTAGTGCATGGGTTCGTTAGGTGCACACATTGAGTGCAGGTGTTCACGCGCGTGCGGGGCGGATGTGACAATCAGAGATGTCACAATAAAAACCCCAGATAGATAATAGACCGGGAACGTGAATGGCGTCATGCCCGGAAGCGCTGAGGATTTGGGAATTTGTAGAAAAAACAGTTTGTTGAGATTAAAACTCCGAACGAGTTAGTTGAGATTCGAGTCTAGAGGAAGGTAGTGGATTTTTGGTCTTGCCTCAGCGAGACCAGTTGGGGTCTACGAAATGTGCCGCACGTGGTGGGGTCAGATGGAAAAGTCAGCTCTGAAAGAAATTGTGTCTCTCTCTCCTCGTGTCGAGAAAACCTTAAACTCAAAAAGGTAATAAAAATCTGAGAATTAATTTTTATTTATTACGGACTTTTTGTCCTCATCTTAGTAGGGTTTTTTTTTTTGTGTGTTGTTTCTTCTTTCACTACGTTTCGGCCAAATTTCACCTCTGGCCTTCTTCAGGTGATTTACTGCGACTTCGGATAGGAATGATGAGTCTTGTAACCGTATCCCCAGTAATTACTGCCTTCCATAGTTGTTGTCCATCGCACCACGTTTTTGACCAAGTAAACCTCTGGCCGACTTGGGTAGGATTTGAAACCGCTATCTTCTGACAATAAATAAAAATTGATTCTCAGATTAAGAAGCCTCATCTCAAAATGATTCCAATTAAAGACAATTACAGGTAATAAAAAGTTCGTACCTGAACCAATTTCGTGTATTTCGGGATTCCCTATGTACATTTAATTGATACGTATCTTGGTTGTATTTTGGACCCATTATATATTACAAATGGTTTCAAGTATTGCTATGTAACAATAACAATTTAAAATCAGTCATTTATTTGGACACATTTAAATAGATATACATGATCTGTAAGGAATTAGTTTGTCGGTAATTTCATTTTTAAATGAGTTTGGTTTCTTTGTTTTAATGGCATATCAACTCTTTTTATGTTATTTAATGCCAAAGCCATTCTCCTAAAAGAACTGTAATGGTACTATTTAACCCATAGCTGGGAGGATAAGGGGGTTCATACCTTTCCCAAGGGTATTTGTCCGAAAGTGAACGTAATAGCACGAACTCGAGTACTACGATTCCGCAGTCCATCGCTTTAACCATTACACCACGAGGACCCCCCCATTTTTAAATGAGTTAGAATTATTTTGTTTTCACACTAGTATTGCTATTGTTTCTAAACAGTTAAATGGTTTTAATAATTGCAATCTGACACTTAGGATTCTGTTCAATATTAATCATTTGTTTGCACACATTAATCATTTCTTTAAAGTAGTTATAAGTATTGCTATTTAACTCTAATAATACTATTTAACATTACTCATTCGTTTGCACACAGATAAATGGCTTCCAAGTATTGCTATGTGTCACTAACAATTCAATTAAACATCAGTCATTTGTTTTCACACAATTAAATGATCAAGCAGTTCTATTTCTAACAATTCAATTTAGCACTCAGTTTAAATGTTAAACTCTTCTATTTGACTAATAGATAGGACCCTATTAGGTACTACCACTCCGGTTCAGAATGGACCTGGGAGCAATGGCAATGAAGAGGTACTCCGCATTCCCCAAAACTTCAAGGCTAGAGCATCGACATCAGATGGTTTAGAGTTATATCAGGACACTCGTTACGGGGGTGGTCTTACCCTTCTGCAGAGATGCAGTCGGTGTATTTTACAACCCCCCACCACCACCACACCCAACTGGGATATAAATAAATATGTGTAAGAGTTGATATAAGCATTAATGATGGAAACATTCTACACTGTATCTCCTTCATTCGTGAATATCTCTTTTGAAATATAGATACACACATACACACACACACGCACGCATACAAACATACACGTACATACACATGCAAAAACACGTATGACCACATACATATATACATACACAAACACAGACGCCAAAGCACGTACACATATAAACACAGTCATACACATACATTCATACACCCATATATACGCACATACAAACACACGTATGAACACACATGTACGCACACACATACACGCACACACATACACGCACAAACACGCACGTACGCCTGGACACACATACATGCAAACACAAACATATACATACGTACATACAAACAAATGTACACACACACACACATACATAGATGCATACATAAATACATACATACATATATGTGTGTATACAAACACACACACACGCCCGGGCACGCACACAATCAAACACACGTACATAGACATACATACATATATATATATATATATATATATATATGCAAAGACACGAACACACACATACATATACACATGCACACACATACATACATACATACATACATGTGTGTATACAAAGACACACATATGTCCGGTCACGCACACAAACAAACACACGTACATTGACATATATATATATATATATATATATATATATATATATATATATATATAAAGACACGAACACACACATACATATACACACGCACACACATACATACATACATATAAGTGTGTATACAAACACACACGCCCGGGCACGCACACAATCAAACACACGTACATAGACTTACATATGTATATATATATATATATATATATATATATACAAAGACACGAACACACACATACATATACACACGCACATACATACATACATACATACATACATACATACATACATACATATAAATGGATACATGCACTACGCATTCCCGGGTATGCACACAAACAAACTCACGCAATGAGGAGTTAGTATGTACATACAAATACACACACATGGACACATACAAACACAATTACACATATACATACATACACACGCTCACATACACAGGCACACACAGAGAATCAAAATTCTTAAATGACGTTGTGAAAATAACGGGAAATGTACAAAATATTGAACCTCATCGTTAAATTCAACAAAAAAGCCTTCAAAATACGTGAAAATATTGCATGATAAAAAAATATAACACATGAAATACTGGGAAATGCAAAGTGTAGTATCTGTTTGCTTTCATTTGGTATAGGAAGAGTAATCTGTTTGTTTTCATTTCTTAATAGTAGCTTTCGATCCTCACCAGTTCTATCGACCGCTTTCTATGACAGCTCCCCCTCCCGCCAAGTACTTATCTGCCCTGGGGTAGGTTTATCGACACACAGGTGCCCGTAGTGTACTGGTTATCGTCAGAGGAAATGGACACGGCAAGACGAGTTCAAAATCCTGGACGAGGCTGTTTGCATTTCACATAGCACAAATAAAAGGTATGAATCGAATTATTCCCCCCAAGTTATGGATTAATAGCAGGACAGACTGTGTCCTTCAACCTTGATTTGGTAACCAATCTAGAATGGAAAATTCTACATTCAAACCTGTTAAACTCCGCTTAAAAACTGGCCTTGTGTCACATCCTGCTCGTACGGAGAGGTTGATGAATACAGACACTCAGGGTACGATATTGATCAGTATAGCAATCTCTGTGCAAATATTAACTTTCTACACCCACCACATCGAACCCTTTTCATGACACCCCACCCAGACATTTATGGACCCTTTCAGTATCCCTATCAACAGGGAACGACGTTGACCACGCTAGTGATCCCCGTGGAATATCAACATCCCATCCCAACACATTTATCGAACCCTTTAAGACCCCCACCCAGACATTTATATATTACAAATGGTTTCAAGTATTATTATGTAACAATAACAATTTAAAATCAGTCATTTATTTGGACACATTTAAATATTCTCATCGACAGAAGACGACATTGACCATTTTGACGATCCCCGCGCAGATATCAACATTCCACTACATTCATCCCCAGACATTTATTGACCCCTTCAAGATTCCCCTTGATACCGGGAGAAGATATGGCGGTCTCTGTTGAAACGTCTTCTTACTCTCATTATGTTTATGGAATATCAAAGTCCCATCAACGCCCAGAGGATGATATCGACCACTTTAGTGACCCCTGTTAAGATATTTTCTTCCTACTCCCACCACATTTATCGATTCCTTTTAAGACTCCCGAGCAAATACTACACCTTGGATAACCGAATCGACACTCACAGAACGATATTAACCACTTTGGTGACCCCTGTTAAAATATCTTCTTCCGACTCCAACCACATTTATCGATTCCTTTCTAAAACCCCAGGGCAAATACTACATTTTGGATAGTCTAATCAACACCCAAAAAACGATATCGGCTACTTTGGTGACCTCTTTTAAAATTTCCGACAAACATCACATTCATCAACTCCCTTCTAAGACTCCCAAGTATTTTATTACCCCTTTGTCCCATCGATACCTAGAGGACAATATCGACGATTTTAGCGATCCTTGTTGAAATATCAACATTCGACTACTGGGGCATTTTTCGACCCCTTGAAGAGTCCTATCGACATCCAAGGGATGACATCGACCACGTTTGCGATACGACGGCATTGAAGGGATACTTCGCATTGACCCCTAGATAGGACCCTTTCCGGTGCAACTACTCTGAGCTAGAGTTGATCTGGCAAGGAAGGGGTACTCCATATTCCATTGACCCCTAGATAGGACCCTTTCCGGTGCAACTACTCTGGGCTAGAGTTGATCTGGCAAGGAAGGGGTACTCCATATTCCCTGAAGCTCCACCGTTAATGAAGCCTCACCATCAGATTGTTTAGCGTCATAAATCAGGACACTCGTCCTGGGAGTCTTATCCCTCTGCAGAGATGCAGTCAATGTATTCTGCAGCCCCAGTTGACTGGGCTATTTATGTCTAAAGTTTAAAATTTTCTTGTGTGGTTTCTGAAGAGATTTTGCATACGGTTATATGATATCGGGTATTCCTATCTAATACATATAATCTGCTAAAAGATGTATTCGATCGATAAATGGGGCCTTAAAAGGTACTACCACTCTGGATCTTCGAAGTAATGAGAAAGAAGGAATACCCCACACTCCTCAGAGATCCAGAATTGGAACCTCACCACCACATGCAATTTAGTGCCATGTTCAGGACAACCTTTATATCTGAGTTGGAGTGTTACTCCTCTGCAGAGGATACAGTCAGCATATTCTGAACTCCATTGACAGGCAGCCAAGTCGGCTAGTGGGTGTAGAATCCATCAACTGCATATAACTGGATATGACACTAAACAATCTGATGGTGAGGTTCCAGTAATGCTGGAGCTTTAGGGAATGCGGGGTATCCCGTCATTGCTATCACTTTCAGGTCCACTCTGCCCCAGAGCGGTAGTACCTGATAGGGTCGTATCAATGGGTCAAATAGAACTGTTTAATATTTAACTTAAACTGAATTCTTTCAAATAGAACTGTTTTTACACGTAACTGTGTGTAAAAAAATGACTGATGGCCCAGTTGGCTAGGGCTGCAAAAACACAGATTGCATCTCTGCAGACGGCTAAGACTCTCTCAACGAGTGCCCTGAATATAACACTAAACAATTTGATAGTGAGGCTCCAGTCTTGGAGATTTGGATTATGTGGAGTATCCTTTCATTACCATTGCTCTCTGTTCCACTCTGACTCGGAGAGGTAGCGCCTGATAGGGTCCTATCTATAGGTCAAAGAGAACTTCCCATCCCAACACATAGTGTTACATAGCAATAATTGAAACCATTTAACTGTGTAGAAAGAATAGCAATACTTGTGTGAAAAAAATAATTGTAACTCATTTTAAAATGAAATTACTTACAAACTATTCACTTAGATATTATACGCATAAGCATTTAAATATGTGCAAACAAATTGCTGATATTAAATTGTTACTGTTACATGGCATTTAATTGTGTGCAAAAAAATGAGCTAAGGCTCATTTTAAAATATTGACTACAAAATGAGTTCACACATCATGTATACTTAATATATACGTATAAAGAAAATTTGGTATCAAATAACCTACCTGAGTTAGTTGATATGCCATAAAACCCAATCTAAACCAAATCCTATATATTTAATATATGTGTATAAAGAGGATTTGACATTAAATAACCTACAAGGGTTGATATGCCATAAAACCCAACCAAACCAAATCTTATACATTTAATAGATATGTATAAAGAGGATTTGGTATTAAATAACCTGCAAGGGTTGATATGCCATAAAACCAACTAAACTAAATTATACATATTTACTATATATGTATAAAAAAGATTTAGCATTTAATAACCTACAATGGTTGATATGCCATAAAACCCAACTAAACTAAATTATATATATTTGATACATTTGTATAAAGAAGATTTGGCATTAAATTGCCTACAATGGTTGATATGCCATAAAAGCCAACTAATCCAAACTAAACCACTGACAGGGTGAAAGAACAGAAAGAGAAAGGGGAAAAATGTGAAAGAAAAATGGCAGCGAACAAAAAAAAACAAAAAAACAAAAGAGGAAAAGGTGCAAAAGTAGAGAAAAGAATAATAAAACGTAGAAAGGGGGAGGAGAAGAAACAACGTGGGAAGAGGAGAAACAGTAACACAAAGAGGAAGAAGAAAAGTGAAGGGAGAAAAAAAGAGAAGGCAAAGAACATAGTTAGAGAAAGAGAAATCCTTCATATCAACTAGACAATTCTGAGTGGGGGATGCAGTAAGAGAATAAAACAGGAGATAAGAAAACAAACAAATTCTTAAAAAAGCATAAAAGTAAAAGATATAGAAAAAATTGAATAGAAAGAAAGAAAGAAAGAAAGAAAGAAAGAAAGAAAGAAAGAATTGTAAGACGAAAATTAGGGGAAAATAATTATAGAAAGAAGAAGAAGAAGAAGAAGAAGAAGAAGAAGAAGAAGAAGAAGAAGAAGAAGAAGAAGAAGAAGAAGAAGAAGAAGAATTCCAGCCAATTGTCACAATAGAAACGTTGCTTGTATGATAAAAAGATCAAAGTGGCCAAGTATTATCGATTATAAATATGTATAAGACGCTCTGGGTAGATTTTAGGTGGTAAAATTTGTCGGGTGGGACGGAAAGGTTTCAATCGAAAGAAAACTATGTCAAGACTGTTTGAATAATTTGGTGAGACTTAGCTCATCACAGAAAAAATCAGAAAAAAAAGGACCATGAAAAAATTGTCTGTGTGATATATATATATCACACTGACATATATATATATATATATATATATATATATATATATACATAAGTATCGTATATATATATATATATATATATATATATATATTAGTATTGTTTAATAAGTTCTAAGATTCGGCAAGATTTTAGATTGTAACACACTTACCACTCTGTGTGGGACTTACCCGTACAGAAATTAAGAAATCTGAATTAGTTTACCTGGTTTTATAAGAAGTAGTAATGTGTATCCTCAATAAGTATGTTCAGCTATAGGTGAGACTTAGAACTTTTTGAAAGATCTTCGTTTTATATATATATATATGTGTGTGTGTGTGTGTGTGTGTGTGTGTGTGTGTGTGTGTGTGTGTTTAACTAAAAAAATATAAACAAGCTGTTCCCCCTACTATAAGTTAAGAATAACAACTTGTTTTGAAACGATTGTAAAAAGTGCTCCGAGCTAAAATGGCAAAACTGCTTTTAAAAATATATATATTATAATTGGAACCCCGCGCTCCGGTAACTTCGAGTCTCGTGTCTTCACACTCATTAGATGGACATATTTTATAAGTCGCCACTTTGAAAGCGGAGGTCAAACTGTCTGCCAGCAGTGCTTAAATACTTTTCAATAAAGTGCTCAGCTACAAGTGATACAAGTCATATTATTGACAAAAAAGATTGTAATATACACACACACACACATACATATATATATATATGTGTGTGTGTGTGTGTGTGTGTGTGTGTGTGTGTGTGAGTGTGTGTGTGTAATTTTTTGTTGTAGGTCCAAAGAGAGAAAGAAATATTTCAAAATGAGTAGGTCCACGAAGAGATTTGTATTTTTTAAAGTAAATTCTAAAAAACTTGAAATCACTTTGTGGACCTACTCATTTGAAAATGTGCGCGCGCGTGTGTGTGTATATGTGTGTGTGAGTTGCGAAAAAGGTGTAAAAGGGTTGAATAAAACTCCGACCAACAAATTTATAAACTTTATTTCTTTAAATTGTGAGAAAATTTTGCTGAAAAACAAATTACAAAATCTTTTCTTATAAGCAAAGATGTTAGTAGTCAGAGCTTAGATACTTTTATAGATACAGTTAAGATTCGGGCAATGATATATAGCAGTAATTCTTTACTAAAAATAAAGGGAAACATTTTGTGTGTGCAAAAAGTATTTGTATAAGGTTGTCACAATGTGAGGGAGACGTATAGGAAGCTGCTACTGATATACGCCTGCTCCTGATATTAGCCTGGAGCTGAAATTTTAAATATTTTTAAAGCAAGAAAAATGCAAACAATAATTCGTTCAATTTAAGAAAAATCAAATGGAGTTGTAATTAAATGAAGTTGAAATTAAACGCATTCTTGAAAGAAAAAAAAATTAGATCTTCACTCTAAAGAAATAAGTCAAAAAGTTGAGTAAGTATGACGTAATTCATAATTGCAGAAGAAATTTTTATTTCTTCGCTTATTATACAATTCAGGTAGGTTCAAAGTTAGATTTTAAAAAGTGAAGATTTAACTATGATTCTTATTGACTTAAAAAAACATATTTTTAACATTTTTGCAGGAAAAAAGAATTTTGAAATCATTTTGGTTTTGATCCTTCAAATCTTCCATAAGTCAAATATTGTTGTCTACAAAGAATCAAGAAATTTTAAAACTTGCAAAAATGCGCAGATCGATTAAAAAATACGAAAATATGAATTAAAAAATTACAGGTTCTGAAGCCATTTTTTTGCGCATAAACTAACACTTTTTTTCGTATAGAAATAAGTTGAGTATATATATATATATAGTACTTAGCAACTGTTGTCGAGGCTGACCCGCAGGCTCTCTTTTCAGTAGCTACTATACCAAGATCTAGTGAAGGGCGCCATTCTTTTCCCTTGAATGCTCCACTTTACCCTTGATCTATACCTTATAATGCTGAGTCTTAAGCAAGGAGGGATCAAGTACCATTTTTTAGTCTTTGGTGTGACTTGACCTGGGATTGAACCCCGGTCTCCCAGGCCATTAGTGTACACTCTAACCGTGAGGCCAATTGATCTAGTGGGTAGATTGTTCGCCAATGATCCGGGAGACCTGGGTTCAATCCCACGTCGCGTCATTCCAAAGACTTTAAAAATGGTACTTGATACCTCCTTGCTTAACACTCAGTAATATAGGATACGTATCGAGGATAAAGTGGAGCAATCCAGGGAAAGAAGTAGCGCCCTCCCCTACACCACGGTGTAGTAGCTATCGAAAAGGGAGCCATCTGGTCGCCCTCGACTACGGTCGCTAACTTTACTTACTTTACTATATATATATATATATTTCATTGAAAATTTTTTTGTATTTATCCTTTCAAGTTGCCGTATCGACGTGATGATATCCGGACCTAATTAATTTATAAATTTGTTGTCTTTATTTGTTATTTTGTTGCTCTAGTATTGTTGTGTTATCGGTAAGAATTGCCCTACAACTGGATTTCGAAAAATTCTTACCGATTAAACTATATTAGAGCAAGAAAATAACAAAGAGTGCAGATTCTCGAACTCCCTTATCCTCCCAGCTATGGGTTAAATAGTATCACTGCTGTTCTTCCAGAAGGATGGTTTTGGCATTAAATAACCCACGAAGGTTGATATGCCATTAAACAAAGAAGCCAAACCAAACTTTTTAGGTTATTTAATGCCAAATTAGAATTATGTGAAACCTCTCATATATTCTACACATGAAATATTCCAAACTCTTTGTCAGTGGACATTAATTTATAATATATATATATATATATATATATATATATATATATATATATATATATATATATATATAATCTATCTATATATATATATAGATATATTTATATAATCTATATATATATAATATTTGCATATATATATATATATATTTGTATATATATATATATATATATATATTTGTATATATATGTATATATATATATACATAATATTTGTATATATATATATATATATATTTGTATATATATATAGATAGATAGATATAGATATAGATATATCCATATAATCTATATATATATAATATTTGTTTATATATATAATATTTGTATATATATATATATATATATAATATTTGTATATATATATATATATATATATATATATATAGATAGATAGATAGATAGATAGATTTATATAATCTATATATGTATAATATTTGTTTACAAATCATATATTTAATAAGCAAAACAGGATTTGGCATTAGATAACCTACGAGGGTTGACATGCCATAAAAGACAACCCACCAACCAAATTTGCTCTGTTCATCTTAAATATCACATCCTGGGAAAGGTACGAATCCCCTTATCTTCTCACTTATGGGTTTAATCGTACCCCTACTGTTCTTCTACAAGGATGGCTTTGGCATTAAATAACCCTCGAAGGTTGATATGCCGTTAAACAAAGAAACAAAACAAAACCAACAGTATTATTCCATATTGACAGCCATCAACATTTGATTCATTGATTGAAGAATAGATTTCGGCCATGTGTTTTGATCACATCGTCGATGTTTCTTTTCCAATAAACAAAACAATTTTTAAAAGCCCATTCAAAATGCTTGCAGTAGATCTTCATCACCTTTGTGACACTCGACTGGACCAGGATAGCTGATTCTGCCCAATTTCACATGTTTCACACGGAGAGATAATACAAATGATTGAGGTCGTGGTTAGCAGAAATGTTGGCCCCACGCAGAGCAAATATGTTTGGGAACAAATTAACTCGCCTCACCCACGAAGACTTCCCACTCCTGCCTCTCAGCCACGACCCATCAATTTGCCAAATATTCATTTGGATGAGCCTGTTTTTGATCAAATAGGCTTGGCCGATTCGGTATGCGCTTGTGGTAATCTTGTGAAAAACGTTATTTTCCATGTAAAAATTCAACTTTTGTAGCAATATATCATCATCATTATCATCGAGTCACGCTGACAGAACGGAATTCCCTGACACTCTCTTGCTATCCATCCCTATCCTCCATTGTTCTTGGCAGGTCTTTTCGGCTGCATCCAGTGTCCGCAAAGAGCTGATGTAAGTCTTTGTGAGTCGGACAACATTGGCACGTGCATGTGCATGTGAATGTGTCCAAAAGAGAAAATGGCTTTTGAGTTACTCCTTACTTCACCAGGAGTGCACAGCATGTCTTGTTCGTCTTAATTAAATGGTTTGTGAGATGGGGAGTAAGTGGCCGTACAGCTGCGGTTTTGTGTAGTGTTGCTTCATGGATTTGTTCAAAAAAGTGCCCAGCATTCTTTTGTATTTCCCATCTAGCTTTTTCTCTAGGCGTTTTGCTAATGTCCCTGAGGTGCATCCATATATAGTAGTATGGACACATCCACAGCTTGGAAGAAATGCCGTTTGATTTTATCGGAGAACTCAGACTTCCATAAAGTCGATTACCTGTCAATAGCGTTCTACACTATATCAACAACACTTTCGGTCAATGAGATGTTACTGCCAAAGTATCTGAACTGCCTGATTACTTTTAGAGGCTCGCCACAAAGACTGGAGATAGCATTTCTTTGTTAAAAACACTTGCACTCTTTTTTATTTGTGTCCAAATACAAGCCGGTATACATGTGTGTGTATGTGTATGTGTGTGTGTGTGTTTATATATACATGTATATGTATATATATATACATATGTACATTATATATTCATATGTAACATGTTTATAGATCTATATATATGTAATATGTATATATATTTAGATATAAGTATATATATTCATATATGTATATATATATATATTATATATATATATATTCATATATATATACATATATATATTCATTTATATATGTATATATATGTATATATATTCATATATGTGTATATATATTATTCATATATATATATAAATATACATATATACATATATATGCATATATTTTATATGAATAGATTATTAGAATATATATATATATATATATATAATATACTATATATGTATATATATATTCCTATGCATAAATATGTGTAGATAGATATTTTGTTGTATATTTGCATATATAAAAAGTATATGTACACATTTATATATGTGTGTATGTTATCTGTAAACATATTTATGTGTACATAGATCTATATATAATATATATGTGTGTGTGTGTGTGTGTGTGTGTGTGTGTGTGTTTCTTGATTTTCGAATCTCTTAAGACAGCAAAATGTCTTTCATTGATGCCGTTGAAAGAATATTTGCTCTCTAAAGAACAAGCAGAAATGAAGACCTCAAGAACTTCTTTTTACAAGAATGTCAGACCTGAAGATTATTGTAGATGCGATAAACTTGGACTTCATTCAAACTCGGAAGATACATCGGAATCTATATCTTCTCTGCCCGGTCCAGCTATCGCCTAAACAGCGGGATAGACTGGGCTCTCTTGCTTTGGTCGGGTGACCAATTTATAAGAACGGAACAACTCTAAATCCAAAACAACGGAGGCAATGAACTCTGAAAACAAATCCTGCTATTCTATAAATAACCATTATTCTGAAGACATTGGTCAGCAGGAGAGCGAAAAAGTATCATGGTTTGGAGAAAGAACATGACAATGTAAACGGGAGAGTACAGCTACGGAAGTTAATAGAGTACAAAAGTGAAAAGGAATGTTGTATATTGACCTTGGACCCGGCCGGGCAGTCAAAATAGAAAATGCACCTATGTAAATAACAGGTGCAGCAGGTCGAGTAATATCAGAATTATAACCTTGACCGTGGATGGGTTGAATGAGTGCAATTGTGATGCCCACAAGAAGGTGGACGTTGAACTATTACATTACTCGGTGGAGATAGGAAGTCAGTTAGTTTGGAGACCAGACCCGTTGGTGACAAGATGCGGTAGAGAAAACCGGCACCCAGCAGAGTGGGTCCCCAGGCCCCCGGTTGAGCAGCTCAGGAGAACGGGAGAGAAACGCGGTTATGGCCAATAGAGTGGGGGGTCAATATGTTGCAGTCTCTGTTCGGTCTCCAACTCCCTCTTACACACAACCCTTTCAATAAAGAGATAGGTATATTTTTCTAAAAACTGTGTCGCTCGTTATTATTGTGTCGTTTGCATGTATGCATATGCATATGAGTATACAACAGGAAAACTTAATCTATCCAATTGTGTTTGTGGTTTCTGATTATTTTTCTCCTGCTTGCTGGCCCAGTCGGCTGGGACTGTAGAATACACTGACTGCATCTCTGCAGAGGAGTAAGAACCCTCCTTAACAAGTCCCTGGATATGACACCAAACAATCTATTGACCAGCTTCCAGTAATGCTAGAGCTTTGGGGAATACGGAGTGCCATTGCTCCTAGGTCCATTCTGGCCCCGAATGTTAGAAGATGATAGGGTCCTATCTATGCGTAAAATAGAACTAAACAGTATGCTTATGCTAAACTAAATTGTTTGATATAGAACTGTTTATACAAATAAAAATGGGTTTAGCCTTAAATAAACTACAATGGTTGATATACCAATAAAACAAAACAAACCAAACCAAATCCTCTGCTTGTCACTCTAATCGCAATCACTTTGAAAGTGGTATTCATGTTGCTAATTTAATCTGATGTACAGATGTTCTTTTTTTTTTCCTTTATGGAAATTAAGAGACGGCGTTCATCTGTGAAAATGTGGCAATCATATATATATGTATGTATAAATATGTATACATATATCTTTATATAAAAGTATATACAAATATATGTATTCATATAAACATGCATACATATATATATATATATACTTGTATGTATATGTATTTATATGTATATATATTTTATATGTTTATATATATATATTTGTGTATATATATATATTTGTGTATATATAAATACTTGGACATATGTCTGTATATATAAATATATATATAAATATGTGTGTGTGTGTATATATGTATGCATATATATTTGTTTATATATATATATATGTATGCATGTATGTATGTATATATTTCATATAAAATATTTACATGTATGTATGCTTGTATATTTGTTGGAGGTTAACAGTTTGTACTTAGGCTAGCACATCGGGTCGTGTAATGGTTATCAAGCTAGACTAGCAAACCTTCACGAGTGAGTTTGACTCTCATTGGGTGCCCCATTGGTACACCTTGTGCCGCATCAAGGCAAAAAGTCTAGTAAATTACTAATAAGGCAGCATTTTTCTGCTATGCCTGTTTTATGTAATATTTAAGGCCATTAAAAAAATTTTTTCCGTTGTGTCGCTGTATTTTATCGAATTGCCTGTTCCAAATTCATATTTATCGATGTTCATGTGAGTAGTATCAAAATAGTTGTCCCAAATTCATAATTATGGCTGTTCATAGAGATAGTATCAAAGTACCTTTTCCGAATTCATATTTAAAGTTGCCCAGTCGGCTGGGGCTGTAGAATACACTGACTGCACCTCTGCAGAGGGGTAAGACTCATCTCCATTTAGTGTCCTGCATATGACAATAAACAATCTGATGGTAAGGTTTCAGTAATGCTGGGGATTTAGGGAATGCTGAGCACCCCTTCATTGCCATTGCTCCCAGGTCCACTCTGACACGGAGTGGTAGCACTTAATAGAGTCCTATCTATGGGTTAAATAGAACAAACGGCATACTTATACTAAACTGAATTGTTTGAATAAACTGAATAGCTTGAAATAGAAATGTTTTTGACAATCAAACCGTACTTACATTTAAACTGTGTAATTATGCTGAACTGAATTATTTGAAATGGAACCATTTTTTGACATTGAAACTGTACTTACACTAAACTGATTTGTCTAATATACAACTGTTTTTACATTTAACTGTGTGTAAACAAAATCTGTACTTACGCTAAACTGAATTAGCTGAATTAGAACTGTTTGAATAAACTGAATAGTTTGAAATAGCAATGTTTTTGACAATTAAACTGTGTACTCATACTAAACTGAATTATTTGAAATAGAACAGATTATTTACATAAAAATGGATTCGGCTAACCTACAAATGTTGATATGCCATAAAACCCAACCAACCAACCAACAACATATTTAAAGATACATATTTCACTAACATTAAGTAAGTAAAGTTATAGTTTCAATGTTGCAACGATACAGTCGGACTGACGTGGCTACAGCTTGAAAAAAAATCCCGTTTTATTGTATCAGAAAGATAAGATTTCTGTATGGTCAATAATCTGTCAATAGCAATCTATGCCTTACCAATGCGTATGTGGATATTTTTTCAGTAGATTAGATAATGCTACCGAGTTATATGAAGTGGCTTAGTAATTTTAGAAACTTGCCGTTTAATGAGATGGTGGTACCATTGTTAATAAAGCGAATGAATTCTATCATGCGATTTCGCATAGAGACCAATGCCTCTTGCTCCCTGTTGCAGGTTATACAGTAGATATAATTAATATATTTGGTCTAAAGATATCTATTGGTCTAAAGATATCTATTGTTTTTGTTTTGGGGGATTTTTTTCTTTACTTTTAAAGTCAGTTTATATATATATATATATATATATATATGCCGCTGCAGAGAGACATGGGTCCATATTTACGCTATGACAGGACATATCCTATTGATTGCAGTTTACTTGCTGGCAATCCGAGACCAGTGCCTCTTGCTCCCTGTTGCAGATTATACAGTAGATATAATTAATATATTTGATCTAAAGATATCTATTGGTATATAGAGACC
>OY757946.1:31360533-31458033 GCA_963585895.1 Sepioteuthis lessoniana
ACTATACGCACACTTATAATGGGTCAAATGTAAAATGAAAAATACATACACTCACACACATATATAAAATTGATTGGATATACACCCACACACACACACACACGTATATATATATATAACGTTGATTGGATGTACACCTGCACACACACACACACACACACACACATACACATATATATATATATATATATATATATATATATATATACACGTAAATACACCTGTTTGGTTTCTTTGTTTAATGGCAAATCAATTCTCGTGAGTTATTCAAAGACATCCTTGCAGAACAGTTGCGGTAAAATTCAACCCACAGCTGGAAAGATAGCGGGGGTTCATACCTTTTCCAAAAGTATTATTCCGAAAGTGAACGGGATATCAGACTAGAGTTCGAACTCGTTTACTCCAATGACATCGGCCAGCACGTTAACAATGGGACTGTCTTCACACGCACATCGGATTTATTTTCTTATCCATGTGTGTCCTTGCCAATTTAACGATAGTTTTTCCCATATCTTTTTTCACAAACAAGAGTTAAATTTTTTTAATCACTTAAGAGTCTTCATTGTTATTCTCACAAAGTTGCAAGACACATGGCGAAACAGTGATAGGCGTTTGGTTGAAAATTACTTCTAATTAAAATCATCTAGAGGTTGAAGGTTTAATCCCAACTATAGGTAGATAACAAAGAACTCTTGTTATAGCTTAATACTTGCACCCGGTCATGGATAATCTACCTCCGTGGATTAACTATAGGGTTCGGTTCGAAGTTATGTGTAGACTGCCGAGTTTGACATGAAACACATGAAGAAGACCGAAGAATGCATCAACCAAAACATTTTGACTATAACAATAAAGGTGAAGAAAATAGTCTAAACGATAAAAATTATCAAGCTTCATCTCAGAAATTTTGACAAATGTTAAAAAGATTGAAGGATATAATATTTTTATCGAAAGAATTTTCGTCATCTCTCTCTCTCTCTATATATATATATATATATATATATATATGGTCCAGTCGGCTAGGGTTGTAGAATACACCGACTGCATCTCTGCAGAAGATTAAGACACCCCCCAAACCAACAAGTATCCTGGATATAACACTAAACAATCTGATGTTGAGGTTCCAGGAATGCTGAAGCTTCGGGAAATGCGGAGCACCCCTTTATTGCCATCTCTCCAAGGTCCACTCTAACCCAGAGTGGAAGCACCTGATAGGGTCCTATCTATGGGTCTAGTGGAACTGTTTGACATTTGAACTAATAACAAACAGATGAGTTATGCTAAACTGAATTGTTTGAAATAGAACTGTTTGATCACTGATCCGTGTGTCAACAAATGACTGATGTTGGTGACACATAGCAATACTTATATTCATTTAGCTTTATATATATATATATATATATATATATATATATATATATATATAAGTAAAGTTGCAGACTGTCGAGAGGGAACCAGCGGCTCCCTTTTTAAATTGCAACTACTCTGGCGTGTAGGGGATAGTCGCAATTCCTTTCCCTGGATTGCTCCACTTTACCCTTGATCCGTACCTCATAATACTGAGTGTTAATCAAGGAGGCAACAAGCACCTTGTTTTGAGTTATTGGTATGATTCAACCTGGGATTGAACCCCGGTCTCCCGAACCATAGGCGAACGCTCTGCACATTCGGCCGGTATATATATATAAATGTATTTCAAAATGAATATATCCATCAAGAGATTTGATTTTTTTAAGAATGATTTATTTATTTCTTACAGACGTGTAAGTTCCCTGCTTGTTGCTTTCGTCTGAGAACATTTAGTAATTTGCAAGGTTTTTTTCTTGGATGTGGCACAAGGCCATATGAATGGGGCTCACAATGAGACTCGAAATCATTCATTTTTTGCATATATATATATATATATGTGTGTGTGTGTGTGTGTGTGTGTGTGTGTGTGTGTGTGTGTGTATTATGTATGTATGAATGAGTTATATAATCAAGGAATGATTTTTTTATATTAATCATTTTACGTTAATTATATTTTATCATTCAATTTGGTAAGGCTTTGAACTATTCGGGTTAAAAGTTCAGATGCATAGTCATTGGGTGCAGTTTTACGCTCGTGCGCAAAGGATATGACAATCACCATTGTCATAATAAACCCCCAGACAGGAAATGGGGCTGGAGTGTGGATGTCGTCATGCCCAGAAGTAAATGATTTAACAGTTCTTTTTAGATGGAACCCTAACAGGTACTATCGATCAGGGTCACAGTAGACCTGGGAGTAATAGGAATGAAGGTGTAATTCACATTCCCCAGAGTTCCAGACCTGGAGCCTCAACATCTGATGCAGGACACTTTTTAGGGGTGGTCTTACCCCTCTGCAGAGATGCAGTCAGAATGTTCTTCCGCCTCAGGCAACAGGATTGTATATATATATATATATATATATATATATATATATATATACTTTCTTTAAGAAAAAACAATGAAACCGGTCACATAGGATTATAAATTTATTTCTATCCTGTTACGCATTTTTGAAATTTCCAAGAACACGGAAAAAAAAAATTAACAGGACTTCTTCAGATCTTTTTGATCAATTTTTTTTTTTCGTGTTTTTGGAAATTTCAAAAATGCGTAACAGGATAGAAATAAATTTATAATCCTATGTGACCGGTTTCGTTGTTTTTTCTTAAAGAATTTATTGCTCTGTATTATTGGTACATTGAGCTCTTTACCAGGAAAATTTTAAATATTCATTCATGAATAATTTCTTGTCTTGATCGAATTACTCCAAACTGCGGTTTAACTGGACCAATAATACTATATATATATATATATATATATACACATTGCGTGTGTGTGTGTGCGATATTTTTTCTTTATTTTTATATCAAGAGGTATTTATAATTTTATTTTGTTTTTTTCAGAAAATTCATATTTGCTCCTAGATGTCGAGGTGTAGCAGCCAAACGAACATTCTCTAACGCTCCTTCTTATCCGACTGGTAACTCCCAAGTGGCTGAAGAACGGTAAGCAAACTTTCGATTTATTCCGAAGAAAAAGAAGGAATAGTTTAAAGACGCGGTTCCTGTTCAATAGCATACTTTGTTAATATAATAAACTTGTCAATCAACTTTTCCTGAAAAAAAAAAATCCTTTAGAAATTTCGGAAAATTTTTACTGCATAAATAATAATCTTTTTTTTTTTCTTCTTTTTATTTTTCTTCTAAAGGGAATTTGAAAAAATTTCTTGTAACGTGTAATTCAATTTAAATCTGATTTATTGATTTTAACGGCACGTCAACTCGGCTAAGGCTATTTATGCCAAGAGGATAGAAAATTGCACTCATTGTCTACATTTATATTTTTTGTGTTGTTGTTTCTTAAGAGCTTTTTTTTCTTGGCACACGATCCTTGAGGAATGCGGGGTATCCTTTCAATTGCCATTGCTCTCAGGTCCACTCTGACCTGGGGTGGTAGCACCTGTTAGGGTCCTATCTAAGGATCGAATTGAACTAAACAGTGTACTAATGCTAAACTGAATTGTTTGAAATAGAACTGTTTTGGGCCCAGTCGGCTGGGCTGTATATTACGCCGATTGCATCTCTGCAGAGAGATAAGACTCCCCTAATGAGTCACCTGGATGTGATACTAATCAATCTTATGTTGAGGCTTCAACAATTCTGGAGCTTTGGGGAATGTAGAGTACCCATTCATTGCCATCTCTCCCTGATTCACTCTGGCCGGAGTGGTAGCACCTGAAAGGGTCCTATCAATGGGTCAAATAGAACTGTTTGCCATTTGAATTGAATGCAAACAAATGACTTATGGTAAACTGAAATGCTTGAAATAGAGCTGTTTGATCATTCAACTCTGTTATCTACAAAATGTGTTTAGAAATCATATATTTAATATATATGTATAAAAAGGATCTGGCATTAAATAGCATACAATGGTTGATATGTCATAAAACTTAACCAAACCAAATCCTATATATTTGATATTTATGTATAAAGAGAATGTGGCATTGAATAACCTACAATGTTTGATATAACATAAAACCCACTTAAACCAAATCATATATATAATATATTTGTATAAAAAGAATTTAGCATTAAATAACCTACAATGTTAGCAAGATATGTTCTTAGACCTTCTAATCTATTTCCTTTCTACCTTGTGCGATGACTGCTACGAAAATTGTACTAAGCTTGTGTAGGCTTTCGTATCTGAACAACATGAGTCACCCATTATTTTCTAATTTTAGTATTCAAGATGAGATGAATAATATTACATACATCCTTTATTTTTTATAATCACCTTCTTAGTGATCCTACGTACTATAGATAAGTTCAATATTGTTCAATATTGCTCGCAACATTCTTGTGTAATTCCCGTCTAGCTTCTTCTCCAACCGTTTAGTTAGCGTCCAAGTAGTGCATCCATACAGCAGTAAATTCTGGCGGCAACACCCTACAAGGCACCAACTATACGGCCACCTGCCTCCCATCACGAAAACCATCCATGTCAGACGAACCAGACATGCAAGACACTGCTGGAAAAGCAGGGACGAGCTCATCAGTGATGTACTCCTATAGACCCCACATATGGCCGGGCAAAAGCAGGACGACCAGCTCGAACATACATACAGCAGCTATGTGAGGATACGGTATGTAGCCCTGAAGACCTGCCAGAGGCAATGAACAATAGGGAGAAGTGGCGAGAGATGGTCAGGGATATCCGTGCCAGCGACACGACATGATGATGATGATGATGATGATGATAAGTACTTCTAACGAATAATTGTCTTAACCATTATTAAAAGCGATTCTACATTCTTTATTTTTGATAATAATCATCTTACAACCTGTAAAATATATGAGTAACCACCACTTTCCAGTTAAACTTTAATGAAAGCAACTTAATTATGACCATCTTATAAACCGGATGTAATATGGGTAACAATTGCTTGTGAATAATTATCCTAAACTTAGATAAAAGCAATTCTACGTTATTTATCTTTAATAAGGACCATCTTACAGCCCATATGTAATATGGGCAGTTACTATTACTACTTTATGTAATTCTCAAATCCAGCCATCTTTCATATAAATTCATGCATAAAAGAGAGTTTGTAGCGTCAGTTTGTCTGTTATACGTTTAATATCCCATACGCTTTCGTATAAAAAGCCATTGTAAAGTTGGACCCCTGACGAGACTCTGGGTAAATTTGTGCCCAGCAATGAAGAACAGGAACTCTCCAGGACTACGAGGTGAATAATGTCCACCTTAAGTGTCCAGTTGTCATTTGCTTAAACAACTGCTAAATTCTCAGTGCACCTTTCACTGCTCATAAACAGCCGATGAGGAGAACGAGGCAAACGAGAACGACTTTGGAAACATGACACTTGCTCAACG
The DNA here is from genome assembly GCA_963585895.1 of Sepioteuthis lessoniana. NCBI lineage: Eukaryota > Metazoa > Mollusca > Cephalopoda > Myopsida > Loliginidae > Sepioteuthis > Sepioteuthis lessoniana. Next base: position 31,365,940 of record OY757946.1, read on the forward strand.
TAGAGTTACGCTTGTATCTGGCTTCTTAACTCAGCATTAACATATTTTGTTGATACGCTTTTGTGTCAGCCAGAAAATAAGTAGAAAGATCCGCAAAATTGTGAGAACTTACTAAATTTCATTCTCTAAAGACATTAGATATTCCCGGTCTCTACCGATAAAGGTCAAGCACTGCCAAGTTGAAGAAAGCACAAACAGAACACAAAATTAGAAGGGACTGACCAGTAGATTAATTCCACTTCTGTTTCTTAATCGTTCTAACATATAACATGTTAACACCCTCTGCTCACGCCTGTGAACGAAAGAATTTGTAACTTTGTAATTGGATTTCCACTTTATGTTTTTTATTTTTATTTTTATTTTTATTTTTATTTTCTGATTTTTAATTTATTTTTTTAATTTCTTTAATTTTCCTTATTTATCTTCTGAATACGAACTGTAACTCCTCATTCGCATCTCTGGGACAATACAGAGCATGTAAAAGAGTCATCTGACTAGACGGAGAATATACCAACAATATTCTCCGCCGAAATAAATTTATTATGACGGCTTAACCGAGTTTGAGTCTCCATTTAATTGTACTATATATATATTTATATTTATATATACGAGGGTGGGCTGAAAAGTTCCTATGCTGACGTCATATCTCTTCTTGATGACTTTTTTTTAACCAAAAGGATCAAAGCATAACAACACCAACCGAAGAAGTGTGTAGATCGCAAGGGGGGAATATGTTATTAAATAAGACTAACTTGGTTACATTTCATAAAAGTATCTTAGTTAGGCTATGAACTTTTCAGTCGACCTTGTAGCTAGGCTAACAGACCAATACTATTGAGTTAGAATCGCATTGGTGCCTCATTCTTCTGAACTTGTGCCAGTTAAACTTAGTTAAGCTTGATGATCTCATCTACTGAAAAGCGATGTCAACAGACACATGAGTAAATCATGCACTTCTATAGCCAGGTTCATGTACCTCGGTAGTAAGATCTCATCTACTGAAATCGATGTCAACATACACGTAGGCAAAACATGGTCTGCTCTTGATAGGTTCATGTATCTCAGTAGTAGTATCTCATCTACTGAAATCGATGTCAACATACACGTAGGCAAAACATGGACTGCTCTTGACAGGTTCATGTATCTCGGTAGTAGTATCTCATCTACTGAAATCGATGTCGACATAAACATAGGTAAACCATGGACTGCTATTGACACGTTATCGACTATATGGAAATTTGATATGTCTGATAAAATAAAACGTAAATTCTTCCAAGCTACAGACATGTCAGTACTACGGTATCGTTGCACCACTCGGACTCTAACAAAATGCCTGGAGAAAAAGCTACATGTATAGTTCAGCAGAAGGATGCTGCATGCCGTTTTGTACAGCCACTTGCCTCCCATCTCATAAACCATCCAAGTAAGACAAACAAGACACACTGGGTACTGTTAGCAAAATAAGGATGAACACATGTGCCATATTCTCCGATGAACAACTTTGAACAGCAGAAAATTAGATCAACCAGCTCTGTGCGGACAGTGTGTACTGTCTAGATTGTTTGTTTATTTGTTTGTTTGTTAATTAATGGTTTAGTTTATGCCAAATCCATCCTTTTAGAAGGACAGTGATGGTACTATTTAACCCACAGATGGGAAGAGAAGGGTGTTTCCAAAGGGTATTGGTTCGAAATGAATATAAAAGCGCGAGTGGAGTTCGAACTTGCGTAATCTTTAACTCGTAGTCAAAGATTATGGTGATCACGTCACACCTTAATATATATATATATATATATATATATATATATTGAGGGAGGCTCTGCCTCTGCTACGAGAAGGATGTCAACCGTCTAGAGGACTCACCATTTTCATCTGCCTTTTTCTTTGTCATTATCTGCCAGTTCTTCCTCTCGTTCCCCCTCCCTCCCTCTCTCGCTCCCCCCTCTCTCTCTCTCCCCTTCCATCGTTTTAATCTCCCTTTCTCTTTCTCTTCTCTTTATCTACCGGTTCTTTCTCTTATTTCTCTCTCTCTCTCTCTCTGTAAAAACTTGAGCTTCACCTAAACTTCTAGACCGGTTGCTTTGGCAAGGTTAAAGAACCTAGTCTGCCCAACTATTTACCCGGGTTGGAAATGCAGAATACACGGACTGCACCTATGCAGTCAGCCCCAACGAATGTCTTGTATATGACATTAGACAATCTGATGATGAGACTCCAGACGAACAGGGAGAGAGTCAAAGATTATGGTGATCACGTCACACCTTAATATATATATATATATTGAGGGACGCTCTGCCTCTGCTACGAGAAGGATGTGATACACGATCTATTTTGAAGCGGAGTTTCACAGATTTGAATTCAGAGTTTTCCTTCTCCAAGACCTGTTGCCATACCAAAATTTTTATTTTACCCATAGCTGGAAGGAGAATGTTGGAATTATACCTTTCCAATGGTATTAGCACAATGTGACATGCAGACAGCTTCCTCGGGAATTTGAACCGATTTCGTTTGCAACGACGGTAACCGTGACGTCACGTGCGCCACCTGAGTGTAATAATTGCTAATTAGCTTAAGAAAACATTACTAGTGAGATTTTCATTTGGTGTTCCATATTTCTGACCTTGTGCCACCACTAGGCAAAGCCTATTAATGCCTGTTTGGCCAGATTACCTGAATGTAATGGTTAGGGAGCTGGTTCCGCACATCATTCATTACTACACAGTGAGTCCGATCTTCACTGTGCGCCCCATTATTTTGGCTTTGTGCCAAAAACCAAGAATATATTTTTAGTTGGTTGGTATTATGGCTAAAGTCAGTTTTTTTTTTATCAAGGAATTTTTGTGGTTTCAAGTAACTGATAATAATGATCATATCCCTATCTAATATTAATAATCTTCAAACACATCTATTTGACCCCAAAAAGAGACCCCACCAGGTACAATCATTCCGACACCAAGTGGACCTGGGAGTAATGGCAATGAAGAACTGGATCCACATTTCCAGTAGCTACAAAAGAGGAGCTTTACCACGGGTTGAAATTTAGGTTCATACCCAAGACACAAAAAAATGCAAATGGAACAGAAAGAAAGAAAGAAAGAAAGTTTCGCGTACTGACCTTAGGTTCTTGGTATGCTTAATTTAGCACAAGGCCATAAGCACGGGGCACTCGGTTAGAATCGAATTCACTAACAATGGTCTGATATTTTAGTTGGCTAACCATTACACCAGAAGACCTGCCGGAAATATGGGCGATAGAGAAGTGTGGCGAGAAAGGGTCAGGGATATCCGTGCTGATGGTGCGACATGATGATGAACCATTATACCACATGACTTACCCAAAGATTTGTAAGTTTAATTTTTTGGTTACTCACAAAAATCCACTTGTTATCTACTAAGCTATTGATTAGTCCTTGTTGAAGCATAGTAGTGATACTATTTAACTCATAACCGAGTATAATCATCCTAAAATCTTCATGCTAGAATTTTGGTATGAGTTTTTTAGTGTCAATTCAGAATGACTTATAATAAGTTTGGTTTGGTTTCTTTATTTAGTAGCATATCAACCTTCGGGGGTTATTTAATTCCTAAGCCATCCTTGTAAAAGAACAGCAGTGATCCTATTTAACTCATAACTGAAGAGACAAAAGTGTTTATGCCTTTCCCAAGAGAATTTGACCAAAAGGGAATGTAATAGCGCGATTGGAGCTCGAACTCGCTTACTTCGAGGCCGCAGTCCAACACTTTAGCCACTACGCTTCGAGAGCTCTCCCCTATCCTTTACTTAGTCTTTGTACACTGGCTTCTAAGTGGTCACCCATCTAAGTACTAAACAGGCTCATTGCTTAACTTTTCTGGTCCTATTTGCTCAGTATTGCTTAGTCTGGTACATAAGTCTCAAATTACTTACACTACCCCTTGCTATTAAGTAGTCACCCATCTAAGTACTAAACAGGCTCATTGCTTAACTTTTCTGGTCCTATTTGCTAAGTATTGCTTAGTCTGGTACATAAGTCTCAAATTACTTACACTACCCCTTGCTATTAAGTAGTCACCCATCTAAGTACTAAACAGGCTCATTGCTTAACTTTTCTGGTCCTATTTGCTAAGTATTGCTTAGTCTGGTACATAAGTCTCAAATTACTTACACTACCCCTTGCTATTAAGTAGTCACCCATCTAAGTACTAAACAGGCTCATTGCTTAACTTTTCTGGTCCTATTTGCTAAGTATTGCTTAGTCTGGTACATAAGTCTCAAATTACTTACACTACCCCTTGCTATTAAGTAGTCACCCATCTAAGTACAAAACAGGCTCATTGCTTAACTTTTCTGGTCCTATTTGCTAAGTATTGCTTAGTCTGGTACATAAGTCTCAAATTATTTACACTACCTCTTACGTATAAAGCTTCCCGTGAACTGGATGTGACACAAGATTAATTTCTAACCGGAGCAAGGTTGGTTTGAATTAAGAGTTTTCCTTCTCGTAGATTAGTTGCCGTCTGTTTTACAATTACTTGCGGATAGATGGGAGAGAAGAAAGGATTTTTGCCTTTCCTTGGGGCATTAGCGCGAAGTTAAATGCAAACCTATGCATTCAGGACTAGACTCGGGTCGCCACGCACTACGATCCAAGTAAAAGTATCTATCCACTCAGCCACTCCTCCATAATCAAAATGAAACGCAAGGTCAATTTTTGAACTGCTTACAACTAGTTTAAAGTTTTCCTTCTCCTAGACTAGTTGCTTTGCCAAGGTTAAAAAACCTAGTCTGCGCTTCAATTTACCCGGGTTCAGTGGGCTGTAGCTGCTGAATACACTGACTGCACCTCGGCAGGTGGGTAAGACTCTCCCAACGAGTGTCCTGTATATAACATTAAACAATCTGATGGTGAGGCTCCAGTAATGTTAAAACTTTGGGGAACCATTCATTGCCATCTCTGTCCTGAAGTGAATCACCTGATAGGGTCCTATCTATGGGTTGAAAAGAACTAAACAGTGTATTCATGCTAAACTGAATTATTTGAACTAAAACTGTTTTTACATTTAATTGTGTGAAAACAAAAACTGTACTTAAGCGATATTGAATTGTGTATTTATGCTAAACTGAATTGTTTGAAATAGAACTGTTTTTGATATTTAAACTTCGTACTTATGCTAACTTGGATTATTTAAACTAGAACTGTTTTTACATTTAACTGTGTGTAAACAAAAACAGTACTTAAGCGAAACTGAATAGTTTGAAATAGAACTGCTTTTGACATTTTAAACTGTGTACTTATGTTAAACTGAATTGTTTAAAATAGAACTGTTTGTGTGTATAAAAATGAATTTGTCATTAAATAACCTACGAAGGTTGATATGCTATAAAAAGAAAACTAAAGCAAACCAAACTATTTACCCAGGACTGAGAAGAGATGTATAAATGTCTCTCCAAGGGCAATAGCACAAAGTGAAACACACAGCTTCGTCTAGGTTTTTGAACTCGACGCACTGATTCTGTTTAGTACGACGGTAACCGTTACGCTAAGCCACCCTCCGTAAATAAATAAACGTATGTAGGTTCAGACCCCAGATGGACACAACCAACCACCGCTCTCTCTCTCTCTCTCTCTCTCTCTCTCTCTCTCTCTCTTTCTTTTTCCATCGTTTTCATCGGCCTTTTTCTTTCTCTTAATCAACCGGTTCTTTCTCTCATTTCTCTCTCTCTCTCTCTCTCTCTCTCTCTCTCGTCTTCAATCGTTTATATCTCTCTTTCTCTTTCTCTTTATCTGCCGGTTCTTTCTTTAATCTCTCTCTTTCTCTCTCTCTCTCTCTTTCTCTCTCGCTCTCTCTCTTCCATCGTTTTCATCTCCCTTTCTCTCTTAATCTGCCAGTTCTTCTCTTTTCTCTCTCTCTCTCTCTCTCTCGATTTCTCTCTCTCTCTCCTTCCATCGTTTTCATCTCTCTTTGTCTTTCTCTTAATCTGCCAGTTCTCCCTCTCATTTCTCTCTCCCTCTCTCTCTCTCTCTCTCGTCTTCAATCGTTTATATCTCCCTTTCACTTTCTCTTTATCTGCCGGTTCTTTCTCTAATCTCTCTCTTTCTCTCTTTCTCTCTCGCTCTCTCTCTCTCCTTCCATCGTTTTCATCTCCCTTTCTCTTTCTCTTAATCTGCCAGTTCTTCTCTTCTCTCTCTCTCTCTCTCTCTCCTTCCATCGTTTTCATCTCCCTTTCTCTTTCTCTTAATCTGCCAGTTCTTCTCTTCTCTCTCTCTCTCTCTCTCTCTCTCTCTCTCTCTCTCTCCTTCCATCGTTTTCATCTCCCTTTCTCTTTCTCTTAATCTGCCAGTTCTTCTCTTCTCTCTCTCTCTCTCTCTCTCTCTCTCTCTCTCTCTCTCTCGTCTTCAATCGTTTATATCTCCCTTTCTCTTTCTCTTTATCTGCCGGTTCTTTCTCTAATCTCTCTCTTTCTCTCTCTCTCTCTCTCTCCTTCCATCGTTTTCATCTCTCTTTGTCTTTCTCTTAATCTGTCTGTTCTTCCTCTCGTTTCTCATTCCCCACTCTCTCTATATCTCTCTGTACAAACTAGAGCTTCACACCTGCTTTACACCTGGCAATGCATCTACTGGCCAATATAGCACGGATATTCGGCTTACCTGTGATACTTTGCCATTCCCCTGACTATTAATTTCACTGCCTCAGACAAAGTCGGCGCCATCATACCGAGGATGGACCCCGGCGGGGAGTCTTTTCTTGGTTTGGTTTGATTTGGTTTTATGGCATATCAACCATTGTAGGTTATTTAATGCCGATTTCATTCTTATACATATAAACAGTTCTACTTCAACCCATTCAGTTTAGTATAAGTACAATTTTTAGTTTACACACGGTGTAATGTAAAATAGTCCTATTTCTAACAATTCTATTTAGCATAAGTTGGTTGGTTGCTTGGTTGGTTGGATTTTTATGGCATATTAAACTTGTAGGTTATTAAATGCCAAATTCATTTTTATACGAATAATCAGTTCTATTTCAAACAATTCAGTTTAGCATGAGCATACAGTTTAATTGTCAAAAACATTTCTACTTCAAGCTATTCTATTTATTCAAACAGTTCTAATTAAAACAATTCAGTATAGCGTAATTACAGTTTCAATCTCAAAAACAGTTCTCGTAAGTACAGTTTCCATGTCAAAAACAGTTCTATATCAAACAATTCAGTTTAGCATAGTACGCAGTTTAAATACCAAAACAGTTCTATTTCAAGTAATTTAGTTTAGCATAAGTATGCCGATTAGTTCTATTTAACCCATAGGGCCCTATCAGGTGCTGCCTCACCAGGTCAGAGTGGACCTGGGAGCGATGATAATGAAGAGGTGCGCCACATTCCCCAAAGTTCTTACATCACTGGAAATTCACCATCAGATTGTTTAGTGTCATATCTTGTCTTACCCCTCTGCAGAGAAGCAGTCGGTGTATTCTAGAGCTCCAGCAGACTGGGCAAGAGTCCTTTCTGACCAGCGACGTCATTATGAGGTAATTATAATGTCACCGCCTATTTTCTGAGGTATAAAAAGACGAGTGGAAATGCTGACAGATGCGGAAGTAATAACAATTAATTACTGAGGGATATTGGCCTCAATTTGTCATTACTGACAACTGATATAGCAGTAGCGATAATTTTTTTTTTATTACTATTACCTTAGTGAGGGATGAAAGGTTACTTCTAGCGTTACTCACACTTATTCTTACATGTTAAGGATTATGTAGCGTCGAACATGGTTGGGCGAATGCTGTTCTACTTTTCGGAAAAGCCTTATTGCGAAATATTGTCACTTGCTAGAGGATTGATTCATCTACCTTAACGGCATGTCAACCCGTCAAGGGATATTTTATGTTTAGACGTTAGGGAATCGTGTTCATTGTAAATTTATACATTTATTTTTTTCTTGTGTCTCAAGAGCTTTTGCACACAATTATAAGATATCAAATATTCCTATCTGACATTTTACAAAAAGTTGTATGGTTTCAAGTATTCCTATCTAATCCTAATAATTTATACACAATTATATGCTTTCAAGTAATTATTTCAAATCAATTATAATTTTTAGTATACAATTATAGCTTCAGGGCGTTTTTTAATAGATCAATTGATTTTAACGGCATATCAACTTGGCTTGGGCTATTTTATGCCTATAAGTTAAGGGATCACATTTATTGTACGTTCATATTTCCATTTTTTGTGAAGTTGTTTTCCAAGAGTTTTTGTGCACTCGGTCTGATAGAATACGAATGATTTTAAACCGATCTATTTGACAAAGAGATTGTACCCTAATGTTTAACAGGGTCAATGTGGACCTGGGAGTAATTGCAATGAAGGGGTTCTCTCCACACACCCAAATCTCTAGAACTGGAGCCTCACCATCAGACGCAGTTTAGTGTCATACTCAGGATACTCGTTTTGATAGTTGGGGTGGGGTCTTACCCGACTGCTGGGGGAGATACGGTCAGCGCATTCTTAGACTCATCGACGGGGTAGTTGTTTTTGTGTTCTCGTAGTGTGCCTCATTTTATCCTCTATTTCATAAGAATCTCCTGAAACAGCTGAAGTATGGATGACCAGTAACTGATTTCGGTATATCGATTATCTTTAAGAATTGACACCAACTATTCTAGCCTCATTGATAAAATTGTTTAACAAAAGATTTTTTTTTAAATAGTTAAACACGATTATAATAGATTATTTATTATCTTACACATTGTTGGTTTTTATAGCCGTTGTCACATGTGGTTTATATATATGTATAATCTAGTATATACAAATATACCATATATATATAGTCATCCACAGACAGGCTGTTTCGTTCTATCAGAACTCATCAGTGTGACTAGATAGGCTAGATTCCTAAAGCTGGGATCGAAACCTGGCTGACTGTAATGCCAAACCAAGATTCTACCTCTCAGCCACGAGGAAACCAGCGCATTAAGTATCGCATTTGTTTTTGTTTACATATATCCGCTTAACGGCTACCGAAAGCTCAATTCATTTGAAGAGCCTTGCTTTACGCTAGTGGCAACCATAACTTCCGCCGCTAGAGAGCTCAACCCCACAGAGGTAGGGGAGCATATATATTGTCATCCATAGACAGACTGTTTCGTTCTATCAGAACTCATCAGTGTGGCTAGACAGGCTAGATTCCCGAAGATGGGATCGAAACCTGGTTGACTATATATATATATATATATATAAACTAGTATAAATGAATATAAGGTTCAGAGTGTCTCAAAATAAATGCAAACTATTAATATGATAATGATTTATCACTGAGACAAGAAAATCAAAAAAAGATTGCATCTCCCGGAAGCTGATATAATAACAATCAAAAAGAAATATTGATTTATGTCTCCAGCTCAAAGGATACATATTTACAGGACGTGTTCCAAATGACCGCCATGATGAAACCCTTGAATTCGCCGAACGAAGTTGTCAATCACCCTGACGCACTCTATTTTCGTTATGGCCCGAATCTTTTGATTGATGGCCACTTTGGTGTTGTTTACTGACCCTGTGGCTTGAAATTTGTGTACCCAACGATAAATTTGGATTTTCTTGGGATAATTTTTACCTCATTGTGATCAAGAATTAATTGTTGTTATAGTATAATATTATCAAATCTGAAATAAAAAAAGAACACAAGATTATTATTAGTCGAGTTATTAGCAGTCACATGGGTCCCATATATATTAAGATACCCCGTATATACCATAATATTATATATATATATATATATATATATATATATATATAACGCGTATATATATATATACATATATATATATATATAACTTATTTCATCAGCAATGGGCAGACTCTTGGTTCAGTCAAGAGGACTTACCAAGAGCGATGGTTGATAGAGACTGATGGGAGTAAAAGAAATCCGTGATGTCGGCAAGCCTTGATAATGAATATTACCACATTGAAAGTACTGCTCATAATTATTTGAACAAGCACAAAATCTATTTAAGGATCATTGCTCTATAAAAAGCACTGCTCATAAGTATTTGAAGAAACACAAAATCTCTTTGAGGATCATTGCCCAATAGAACATACTGTTCATAAGAACTTGAAACAAGCAGAAAATTTATTTTTGTATTTACCCAACCCTTCCGTGCATACAGAATGCGACACAAGTTCAATTTCTAAACGGAGTTTCCTTCTCCTGGACTGATTGACATACCAAGTTCAAGGATCCGACTTTACCCTACTATTTACGCATAGTTGGAGGGAGAATAGTTAAATTCTCACCTTTTCTAAGAGTATTAACGCTATATGAAAGGCAAACAGCCTCCGCTAGGATTTGAACTCGAGTCACCGTGTCCATTTCCTACAACGATAACCATTACACCACAAGCGCCTCTCTGCATATAAATAATCACCTATAGATGCACACACTCGACGTACACGCATAAATCTCTTTTATGTTCATTGCCCTATAGAAATATCGCTCATAAGTATTTGAACAAGCACAGAATCTCTTCTTTTTAGCATAAGATTGATTGAGGCATTCAGGATTTTGAGCTAAAGAGATATGAGTTAACTCTCCCAAATATCAATGTGATTTCGCTTTTCGAGTCTCATTAATGTACGTATTTCTATCTTAGCGGTCTTATTTATGTTTGTTCAAATACTTACGAGCAAAATTTAGTTTCGGGCAATATTCAGTAAGAATATGGTGAGCACTTGTCATAAGAATTTGAACAAGCCTAAGTAATTCGCGAACAATTATATAGTTTCAAGTTTCTTTGTTTTTAATGGCATATCAACTCTTTTTAGGTTATTTAATGCCAAAGCCATTCTCCTAGAAGAACAGTAGTGGTACTATTTTACCCATAGCTGGGAGGATAAGAGGCTTCATACCTTTCCCAAGGGTATTTGCCCGAAAGTGAACGTAATAGCGCGACTGGAGTACGAACTCGCGTACTACGATTCCGCAGTCCATCGCTTTAACCATTACACCACGTGGACACCCTCTTATAGTTTCAAGTATTCCTATCTATCACTAATAATTTATACACAATATATAATTGTGTATAAATTATAAGTGTTAGATAGGAATACAAGCACATAATTCCTATCTAATGATAATAATTTGTTTACACAAAGTTACATGGTTTCACATAACTAATCATAATGTTCAGAAAGGATATAATTATAGCATCAAGACTCAAAGAGATTAAAACTTTTCCATACTACCAAAAACTATTCTAAAACAGCTACATAAAATATAGAACGAACAATGAATGTGATTCCCTAACCTCTAGGTATTAAATAAACTAGACGGATTGACATGCCGTTCAAAGCCAATCAATAATAAATAAAGTTGGTTGTGATAAAAATCGACTCTTCTGTTATGTTCATTTTTTTAACTCTCAAAACCGTCTCTTCGTTCAAATACTTATTATCAGTATAGTAAGCGTATGTACACTCTGTGTGTGTGTGTGTGTGTGTGTGTGTGGATGCTCGTTTTTATGCAGCTGTGAACATATTCTAACGTGCATATATGCATATGTATATGCACGTGAGTTTAAAAGTCTTACGTAAGTATCTTCTTTCGTTCAAGGTAATTATAAAAGCCCAAGAATAAGTCAGTGTCGAAAGCACTCTCTCTTTCTGTCCCTCCCAACCACTTTCACCCTCTCTCTCTCTCCCTCTCTCTTGAATACACACATACACACTCATTCTCTCTCTCTCTCTCTCACACATATACACTCTCTCTCCCTCTCTCGATTTCCCTCTCTCGATTTCCCTCTCTCGATTTCCCTCTCTCCCTCTCTTACACACATACACACATTCATTCTCTCTCTCTCTCTCTCAGTCTCACACTCATACACACACACACACACTCTATCTCTCTCTCTCTCTCTCTCTCTCTCTCTCTCTCTCTTACACACATACACACTCTCTGTCTCACACACACACACAGTCATATCCTGTCTGTCGCATACTCTCTCACACATACTCTTTCTCTCACACACACATACTCATTGTCTGACTCTTACTCTCACACACATATAAACTCTCTCTCTCTCACACACACACACTCATTTTCTGTCTGTCTCTCTCTCTCACTTTCACACATATACACTCTCTCCCTCTCTCTCTCTCACTCTCTCTCTCTATATATATATATATAAGGGTCATTTCGGTATCCAGATGTGACAGAGTACAATTCGTGTAATAAGAGGACGGTCACTACTTTGCTAATTGCAGACAAGCACATCCCACTAGCGACAACCATCATGTGATGTGCATATTAAAAATCAATGACGTGATCAGCGGCACAAATTATACAAATGAAAATATCTGGGGTCGAGCGCATGCGCGCAGTGGAAAGTTGAAGTGCCCTGCGCACGCGCAAAATGAAAACGAGATGAAAAGAAAAAGTTAAGACTACATGTACCGCACAAAATGCAAAGGAACTTTAGTCAATCTCTCAGTCACCCTAGCTTCTCTGTATCATGTTCATATCTATCTATCTATCTATCTCAGTCTGTTTGTTTCTTTGTTTGTTGGTTTGGTTGTTTTTTATGGCTTATCAAACTTTGTAGGTTATTTAATGCCAAATCCATTTTTATACAAATAATCAGTTCTCTTTCAAACAATCCAGTTTCGCATAATTACACAGGTTCTCAAAAACATCACTATTTCAAGCTATTCAGTTTAATCAAACAGTTCTAATTAAAACAAGTCAGTTTAGTATACATTTTGTTTATACAGTTAAATGTAAAAACAGTTCTATTTCAAACAATTCAGTTTATCGTAAGTGCGGTTTCAATGTCAAAAACAGTTCTATTTCAAACAATTCAGTTTAGTATATAAAAACAGTTCCGCTTCAAACAATTCAGTTAAGCATAAGTACGCAGTTTAAATATCAAAACAGTTTTATTTCAAGCAATTCAGTTTAGCAGAAGTACACAGTTTAATTCTATTTGAGCCATAGATAGGACCACCCCAGGCCAGAGTAGAGTTGGGAGCATGGGCAATGAAGTGGCACTCTTGCTTTCCCCAAAGCTCCCGCATTACTGGAGCCTCACCATTCGATTGTTTAGTATCAAATTCAGGACACTCATTGGTGTTAAGCAGAAAAACAGTCGGTGTATTCTACAGCCCCAGCCAACTAGGCAATCTTAATCTGTTCATATCTATCTATCTATCTATCTATCTCAGTCTCACCATATCTATCTATCTATCTATCTATCTCAGTCTGTCCATATCTATCTATCTATCTATCTCAGTCTCACCATATCTATCTATCTATCTATCTCAGTCTGTCCATATCTATCTATCTATCTATCTATCTCAGCCTGTCCATATCTATCTATCTATCTATCTATCTATCTCAGTCTCACCATATCTATCTATCTATCTATCTTCGTCTGTCCATATCTATCTATCTATCTATCTATCTATCTATCTCAGTCTCACCATATCTATCTATCTATCTATCTATCTATCTCAGTATGTCCATATCTATCTATCTATCTATCTCAGTATGTCCATATCTATCTATCTATCTATCTATCTCAGTCTCACCATATCTATCTATCTATCTATCTATCTATCTATCTATCTCAGTATGTCCATATCTATCTATCTATCTATCTATCTCAGTCTCACCATATCTATCTATCTATCTATCTATCTATCTCAGTCTGTCCATATCTATCTATCTATCTATCTATCTATCTCAGTCTCACCATATCTATCTATCTATCTATCTATCTATCTCAGTCTGTCCATGTCTATCTATTCATTAATCAGTCTATCTCTGTTCATTAATCCACCTTAGTCTGTTAGAATCTATTTAACAGAATATTTATATGTCTATCTATCAATATATCTATCTAAACCTGTATCTATCAATCAGACAGTTGTTGCGTTACAATTTGTTTCGACCAATGTATCATTCCTTATGTCGTCAAAAAATCAAAAGACGTCTTCCATTGTCAAATGTTCATGGAGAACATAGATACAAGGTGCATACGATAAGTTTCCAGACATTTTTCGAATGGGCATTTAAAATTGTCGTAGACTCTGGAAATTTCAGTATGTTATTGCTATACATCTTATAAGATGACTGATCAGCTTCAAATGAACAGCTACAGCAGCAATTTGAATACACCCAACTAAAACCTGATTGTCACAGCTGGTGAATTTCAAAAATGCAATCTGACACTTTAGAAGAATGATATGCAATAAAATTCTGTTTTAAACTTGCAAAAAATGCCGCCACGGAAACGTATGGAATGCTTCAGACTGCTTTTAGAGTATCAGTTTCTGAGTGGCATAAGAGACTCAAGGAAGGCAGAGAGTCTGTGAGGGATGATGAGAGGTGTGGGAGGAGTAAGGAAGTTAATAGACCCGAGTTGATTGGCCAAAGAGTTAGAGTTAGGGTTACGATGTTGAGGTTTCAAGGGAGTTCAGGAAGAGATTCCTAGGGAAGAGGCCAGCACTCTTCAAATCGGGTCAGGATGGAGTTGGGGACTGGCGTATTGTCCTAATACACCAGTCCACAACTCCATCCTTATCACAGACTATTTGACCAAGATGGGCATCAAGACAGTTCCTCACCCTCCCTATCATCCAGACCTTGCTCCCTTTAATTTTCTGTTATTCCCTCAGTTCAGAGGCTGTTGTTATGAGACAATTGAGGAGATGAAAGAGGCTGTGACAAAGGTCATTGGCACTCTTACACAAGATGACTTCCATGGGGCCTTCCAGAAGTTGTTGGAACGGTACAAGTATATTGGAGCCGGAGGAGATTGCTTCGAAGGGAACTAGAGTTTCATGTGTGTACTATCAATAAAAGTGCCCATACGAAAAAAGTCTGGAAACTTATCGTATGCACCTCGTGGATGGATAGATTTGAACTCATGTCCCCTATTCTTTCTCCTACGACGATAATCGTTACGCTAAGAGCGCCTCTTTATTTCAAGTAAATCGACGGAAGAAAGTGTGAACACACAATCAACCACCTACGACCGATATGCTCGTTACCATATTCCTCTTTACCGGCTATATATTGATTACAAAGTTTCAGACGTCATGGCGTTACTTTTTCCCCCGTAGCGTGAACAATAAGATCTCCATGACAGAAGGAAAAGTCGTCGCCATGTCTCTCGTTATTTTCTCTCTTTTTATCTTTATGCTGATCATTTGCATAATAATAATAATAATAATAATAATAATAATAATAATAATAACTGGTATGGTTTGGCTATTTGTTTTAGTGGAATATCAAACTTTGGGGTTATTTAATGCCAAATATATATATATATATATATGTAAGTGTGTGTGTGTGTGTGTGTGTGTATCGGCCAAACAACCGAACCAAGTGATAGTCAACAACAAAAAAACAGAACCTGCCAAATAGTGGACTTTGCTCTCACTTAAATTCCAGTGAAAGACCATTAGCTAACGCTGATGTGAAAAACTGTCTAAGAGTAATACTAATAAGTGGACTTTGCCGTTTTGGCTAACAACAAGGTAAAACTGAAAGAAAGCCAAAGGAGAGATAAATACCGACTCCTTGCTAGAGAACTGGAAAAAAAACTATAGAACATGGAAGTGACGACGATATCAATTGTAATTGGTGTACTCGGTACAGTGACCGAAGGTTTGTTACAGAGACAGGAGGACTTGGAAATATGAGTACGAGAGGAGACCATCTAAACTACAGCATTGTTGAGATCGTCTAGAATACTGAGAAGAGTCCTGAAGACTTGAGAAGACTTGCTGTCCATCTGACTCCAGTGAAAAACCATCAGCTTACGCTGTGAACAACTCTCAAAAAGGAAAATAATTGGTCTGGTTTGGTTTGGTTTAATGCCATATCCACACTTGTGGGTTATTTAATGACAAATCCTGTTTATATATATATATATATATATATATATGACTTGCAAACGAACATTTTGCTGGTACTTTTATTTTCATCGAGTTTGACCTAATTTGTTCTTACACATTTAAATGGTTTCACGTATTGTTACGTCAGACCAATTGACTCTTGGCCACCATCTTTTAGCACCTTTAGAATAATCATAATCATCATCATCATGTCGTGCCGCTAGTACAGACATCCCTGACCCTGTCTCGCCACTTTTCCCTATCGTTCATCGCATCTGGCAGGTCTTCAGGGCTACATCCCGTATCCTCACATAGCTGCTGTATATATGTTCGAGCTGGTCGTCTTGCTTTTGCTCGGCCATATGTGGGGGTCCATAGGAGTACATCACTTATGAACTCGTCCCTGCTTTTCCAGCAGTGTCCTGCGTGTCTGGTTCGTCTATCTTGGATAGTTCTCGTGATGGGGGGCAGGTGGCCGTATAGTTGGTGTCTTGTGGGGTGTTGCCGCCAGGACTTATTCAATATTGCTCGCAACATTCTTGTGTAATTGCCGTCTAGCTTCTTCTCCAGCAGTTTTGCTAGCGTCCAAGTGGTGCATCCATACAGCAGTATCGACACGACCGCTGCCTTAAAGAAACTGCGTTTACGCTGTTTTATTCTTTAGAATAATAATAATAATAATAATAATAATAATAATAATAATAATAATAATGTTCTTGTGGAATTTCAGAAACTACGTGAATGGAAATCATGACAGCGCTGTCCGGGAAATTTTGTTAAACTACATTCTGTCTCGAATTGAAGCCAGATCTTTGTTTGACAATGACGTCAATACGGATTCTGCCGAGGTAAGAGATTTATTAATTTCTGTGTGCATTTTTGTATACGTCATTAATTTAACCCTTTTTTTACCCAAAGACCTTTGACATTCACCTACCCTGTCTTTGAATTCACAAAATTACCAAACAAAACAATCAGACATTTTTTGACAAACCTATCCCATTATACCATTTTGTTTTAAATTAATATTCGGCATACGAGGATTGGCGTAAAAAGTTCATTGGCTGAAACGTTCATATGATGACGTCATATCTGCTGTTGATGACTTTTTTGACCAATGGCATCCAAGCCAAAGCAACACTGACGGAAGAAGTGTGTTAATGGAGACTTTGTTGAAAAATTAACCTCATTTTGGTTACATTTCATAAGAGTATCTTGGTTAGCCTATGAACTTTTCAGCTGACCCTCGTAAAAACCTCATGTGGTCACATTCCTTGAGAGTATCTTGATCAGACTATGAACTTTTCAGCAAACCCTTGTATAAACCTTATTTGGTCACATTCCTTGAGAGTATCTTGGTTAGTCTATGAGCTTTTCGGCGACTTAAGTAGTTATATTGTAATAATGCTATGTGGTCATCGGAGCCCAAGAACTTGTAAAAAAGAGAATGATGCCCAGAAGATCATTCTAATTGGAATGCTGACATGATCCGCGTTGTAACACAGGACCATCATTTTGACTCGGGCCTATAAGATATTAAGCAGTAAACACAAAAAAGAAACAATAATGATAATTATAATAATAAATGGACGAATACTGGGACCTTGCCTGAAAACATAAAATGTAAAACATGAGATTAAATGTGAAAATTACAGTAGTTGGTGCGCTTGAAACGGTCCCCAAAGGTTTGGAGAAAAACTAGTGGAACTAGAAATCAGAAAAAAGAATTGACCCTCCAGAAAACAGCATTAAGATCGGCAAGAATACTGAGAAGCGTCCAGGAGACCAGAGGTGACTTGTTGTCACTCAGACTTCAGTGAAAAACCATCATCGTTTGCTGGTGTTTGGTTTAGTTTTATTGCATATCAACCATTGTAGGTTATTTAATGCCAAATCCTCTTTATACATATATATCAAGCATGCATGTTTGGTCTGGCTCGGTTTTATGGCATATTAACCATTATAGGTTATTTAAAGCTGAATTCTCTTTATACTTATATATTAATGCCAAATCCTCTTCATACATATATATTAAGTATGTATGTTTGGTCTGGCTCGGTTTTATGGCATATCAACCATTATAGGTTATTTAATGCTAAATTCTCTTTATACATATATATTAAGCATACATGTTTGGTCTGGCTCGGTTTTATGGCATATTAACCATTATAGGTTATTTAATGCCAAATCCTCTTTATATATATATATATATTAGATATATATGATTTGTTTGGGTTTTATGACATATGAACTATTGTTGGTTATTTAATGCTAAATCCTCTTTATACATATATATTAATATATATGATTCGTAAACACATTTTGCTGATAATGTCTTTAAAGCTCATTCTTTTGCACGCAGTTAAATAGTTCCAAGTATAGTTATTTATCACTAACAATTCAATTTCACATCACTTATATGTTTGTGCACAGTTAAATGATCAAACAGTTCTATTTCTAACAATTCAGTTTATTATTAGTAATTTGTTTTCACTCATTTTAAATGTTAAACAGTTCTATTTACTCCATAGATAGGACCCTATCAGGTGCTACCACTCCGCGCCAGCGTGGACCGGAGAGCAATAACAATGAAGGGGTAATCCGAATTCCCCAAAGCTCCAGCTTTACTGGAGCATCGCCATCAGTTTATTTTCATATCCAGGACACTTTTTGTGGGGGGGGTCTTACTCC
The DNA here is from genome assembly GCA_963585895.1 of Sepioteuthis lessoniana. Lineage (NCBI taxonomy): Eukaryota > Metazoa > Mollusca > Cephalopoda > Myopsida > Loliginidae > Sepioteuthis > Sepioteuthis lessoniana. Next base: position 31,384,511 of record OY757946.1, read on the forward strand.
TGTGCAAAGATGCCATCGGGGTATTCTACAACCCCTGCCGATTAGGCCCGTTAACTGTTGTGAAAAACTCCCACGGAGTAAGATAAAATGCAACAAAATATCAAATTTTAGTGACAGATAAAACGATTAATCACATAGGAGAATGCAGTAAACTAGCACAAAAAAGTACAAGACTAGACATGATTGAGTGGGAAAGGTGATCCACTGGGAATTATGCAAGAAATTGAAATCTGACCATACTACCAAATATTATTTACACAAACCAGAATCGGTCCTGGAAAATTATTCCCAAAAAATTCTCTGAGATTTTGAGATACAAACAGATCATTTAATCCCGACCAGAAGACCAGACCTACTAATAATTATTGGTTGCTTGGTTGCTTGGTTGGGTTTTATGGCATATCAACCTTTGTAGTTTATTTAACGCCAAATTCATTTTTATGCAAATAGTCAGCTCTATTTCAAACAATTCAGTTTAGCATGAGTACACAGTTTAATTGTCAAAACGGTTCTAATTCAGCTAATTCAGTTTAGTATAAGTACAGATTTTGTTTACACACAGTTAAATGTCAAAACAGTTCTATATTAAACAATTCAGTTTAGCAAAACCACGCTGTTTAAATGTAAGTACAGTTCGATTGTCAAAAACATTTCTAGCCATTAAGTTTAGTCAAACAGTTCTAATTCAAGCAATTCAGTTTAGTACGCAGTTAGTTCTATTTAACCCATTGATTGGGCCCTATCAGGTGCTACCTTTCCGGGCCAGAGTGGACCTGGGAGCAATAGCAATGAAGTGGTGCTCCGCATTCCCCAAAGCTACAGCATCACTGGAACGTCACCATCAGATTGTTTAGGATCATATCTAGGACATTCGTTGGGGAGGGTCTTACCCATCTGCAGAGAACCAGTCGGTGTATTCTACAGTCCCAGCCAACTAGGCAAACTAATGATTAACAAACAAAAAAAAGAGAACTTACCGACTTGTGGACTTTGTCGACCTGGCAGACTACAATGTAAAAATCAAAGAAAATGAAAAAAGAAACAAGTACTTGGACCTTACTAGAGAGGTAAGAAAGCTGTGGAACATGAGAGTGACGGTAATACCAATTGTAAATGGCGCACATGAAAAGATCCCCCAGAAGTTTAGAAAGGGGACTCGTAGAGTTGGAAATCGGAGGACGAATCGAGACCATCCAGACGATAGTATTGTTGAGAACGGCCAAACTACTGAGAAGACTGTCTGTCGCTTGGACTCCAATAAAAAAAACTATCAGCTAATGCTGATGTGAAAAAGGAGTTTAATAATAACAATAATAATCAAAGCATGCAAACAACACAGATTCCCCCCTCTCAATCTCTCTCTCTCTCTCTCTCTCTCTCTCTCTCTCTCTCTCTCTCTCTCTCTTCTATCGGCCATTGTACTTGGAAAGTCCTTTAGATGGTAGAGCTGATGAATGTAAATTTTCGCTTCCTAGCCAACACTGGTATGGACATTGGAGAACGTCGCTTATGAGTTTTTCCAAACTTCGCCAGCAGTGTCCAGAATATCTTGTTCGTCTTACTTAGACGGTTTGTAAACGGCCGAACAGCAACAAATTTGTTGGATGCTTCAGGACGCAGCATGCAGCATCCTTGTGTAAGAAATCCCGTTTTCTTTCATCAGAGGGTTGAGATTTACATATGGTTGATAACAATAGGAATACTATGATAATACATATGCTATAATAAGACCATCATCATCATCATCATGTCACGCTATCAGCACGGATATTCCTGACCCTCTCTCGTCACCCCTTCCTATCGTCCATTGCTTTCGGTAGATCCTCAGGGTTACATCCCGTATCGGCACAGAGTTGCTGTATGTAGGTTCGAGCTGGACGTCCTGCCTTTGCTCGTCCATGCGAAAGGGTCAACAGGGGTACATCACTTATGAGCTCGTCCCTACTTCTCCAGCAGTCTCCCGCGTGTCTGGTTAATCTAATGTTGATAGTTTTCGTGATGGGTGGTAGGTGTCCGTATAGCTGCTGCTTTGTCTCCAGAACATGTTCAATATTGCTCGCAGCCTTCTTGTGTAATTGCCGTCAAGCTTTATCCCCATCCGTCTAGTTAGCGTCCACGTGGTGCATGCATATAACAGTATCGATACGATCGCTGCTTGGAAGAAACTGCGTTTCATTTTTTTTGGGGGGGAGTCAGGCCTAGCCGATAAAATGAATGAAGGCAATAATAAAACAATAATGATACTCAATAAAATGAATGAAGGCAATAATAAAACAATAATGATACTCATACTATAAGGTTGGTTGGTTGGTTTCGTTTTATGGCATATCAACCTCTTATGGGTTATTTCATGCCAAATCCTGTTTATGTATATATATATATATCAAATATATGAACTGTAAGCACATATTTTGTGCTTTAACATTTTTAGACAAACCAGAGCTCACTTGTTTGTACCGAGTACATACTATAAGGATATTATAATAATACACATGCTAATGATAAAAAGTCGTAATTTCTTATTTCTCGAATGAGGTGGGAAGTCCTTGAGTCCAAAATATTGGACTTACAATTTTAATAATTGATAAAGACCGAAATATTTAAACAAAACAATTTCTTTTTCCTTCTTTTTAAGTTACATTCTTTTATATTGTTTTATATTTTTTGTGCCTTTTTGAGGGTTTTTTTTTTTCTTATTTGGTAAGGGTTGTATTGTTTTATAAATTCTTTTTACCTTTTTGTTCACAGGACTTGACATCTTACCGATAAACAAGCGGATATCCGATGGTGATCGACCAGGAATTCTGGATAGAAAACCATCTATGTCACATGACCGTCGACGACTGTTGCATCACTAGAACCAAAGAAACTTCCAACTTAAAGTCTGAAATATAAAGAAAAAGAAAAACAAAACAAAAAAAAATCCAGAAAAACCCATTTAAAAAATCCCATGAAAAAAAATCCATGAAAAAAAAAATTTTAAAGAATAAAAAGAGAACATTTTTCAGAAATGGCAAATCACCCCAGCTTCTTAATGCTAATATAATAAAGCGCAATGAATATCAGAAAATATTTTTGGATGAGTATTCTTAAAAGAGAAATAAATGTATTCATATACCTGTTAGCATTTTATTCCAGAGTTTACAAAAAATGCATAATTTAAATGGTATCATAATATATATATATATATATATATATATAAACACACACACACACATATATATATATATATATATATATATATATATATATATATATATAATGCACATAATAAAGTATGTGTTTACTCCACCATGTATTTAAAAATATATATTTGTGTATATAAATATGTGTATTTGTGTATGCATTTATATATGAGTGTGTACCGAAAAGTTCTCGACCTAACCAAAAGGGACACTGAACTTTTTTGCTTTTTAATTTCTATTGAATCTTTCAGAAGTTTTATTGAATTTTATAGTAGTTTCAAGAAAAGAGTTTAGACACTTGACAAACAACGAGAAGAATATCTATAATACAGATTACATTTCATGGCTCTAGATCATATTAATCTATCGATCGATCGATCGATTGATATGAACAGACCGAGATAGATAGATAGATAGATCGTGCTTTTATTCAACCAAGCAAAATTTTATTTACCCCAGGGATCTATACAGACCACTTTAAGGAGATTGTCCTCACTAGATGCTGAAATAAAGTTTTTGTTAGCACTTATTTGAAAATTCAAGATAAATTGCTTGTAAATTTGGTATTATTGGTTACCTGCCCTACACAGTTGCATTGGGCTACTTAACTTCAAAAACTATCACATGTTAGATGCTCTATTAATTTTTTACTGGTAATCTTCCCCAAAATTATCTTACTGGTTACTAGCCCTTCTTTTTTTTTAAATTGCAACCAATCACTTACCTCGTCGTCACTGGTTATTTGCCCAAGAAATTTGTTACCGGTTACCTGCCCCAAAGATTTAACTACCAAAGAAAGTTGTCCCTTATTAACTGCGCTAAAAAGTCAGCCTTTTATATGCCCTAGAGTTTTGGTAATTGTTTAGTGGCCCTTAGCCTATACAGCTATATCGATCTCAAGAGAGAGTCCTCGTAGTGTAGCTGCTAAAGTGCTAGACTGCGGCCTCGTGTAAGCGAGTTCGAATTCAAGTCACGTTATTACGTTCCCTTTCGGACTAATACCCTCGGGAAGAATATGAAGCCCCTTAATCCCTCCAAGGTGTAGGTTAAATAGTATTACTGCTGTTCTTTAAGGATCGCTTTGGCATTAAATAACCCACGAAGATAAATTGCTTGTAACTACTGATATACCATGAAGCCAAGAAACATATCTATCTCTTTCTTTCACTCTCACACAGTTCACTCATCAACCTATCAATCTCAGTCTGTTCATCTATCTATCTATCTATCTATCTTCTCGGCTTTCGGGATATCTATCTATCTTCTCGGCTTTCGGGATATCTATCTATCTATCTATCTTCTCGGCTTTCGGGATATCTATCTATCTATCTCAGCTCCTTCATCTATCTTAGCCTATTCATTTACCTATCCATTATAAAATAATTTGTTTAAAGTAAAATTATTTTGAAACGTTTTCCTCTATGAAAATATGAATATATGCGTCTTTAACAACGCCAAAAACATTCGATCAGAGCCATTCTACCATACCCATGATACGGATACGTTGAAACGTACATAGAATGTTCATATATATATATATACATAGAACAGGAATCTCGAAACACGAAAACACTTACGACTTCTTAGTTCAGGTACAAAACTTTTTATTACCTTTGAGTTTAAATGTTCTTTTACATAAGGAGAGAGATACACATTCTTTCTATTATGGCTTTTCCATCTGCCCCCTCCCCAACACGTGCGCACCCGTCACAAGGCCTCCGCGAGCAAGCGAAAGTCAACCGTCTTCTCCCGAGGCAGGACTCAACTCAACTGACTGACTTTTTCAAAATCCCCAAAATCCTCCGCGAGCTTCCGGTGCATGACGTCACCTGTACTCTGTAGCCCCGTTTCCCATCTAGGCTATTGTGACATCTCTGAGTGACACGTCCGCTCCGCTCGCGCGCGTGAACACCTGTGTTAATGTTGCACCTAAGTAACCCATGCACTGAGCCGAAAGGTTCTCAGCCTAACTAAACCCAGAGGCATAAAACGAAATCCCTCGGCCATTATATTAGACCATTTCGTTCAATTATTCAAAGGACCCGTATGTTTTGAACGGGTTGTATATGAACAATACATTACTAGGGACCATCATACCTAACCAGTCATTCTACAAGGTGTACGATATCTAGGAAAATAGTCTATATGATCAAACGTGTTTTGTACTCCTGTTATAAAGGGATTTATAAACACAAACAAATAAATTCACCTTCTGTGAACCTTCGTGCTTTTATTCACCCAAGCAAAATTTTATTTACCCCTATACAGACCATTTTAAGGAGATTGTCCTCGGTAACAATTTTTTAGGGTGTGCGTTCAAAAAATTGCCACTCTTTAGGACCCAAGAAATTACAACCGGTTACCTACCTTGAAATTTACGTTTACTTTCTTGCCATCAAAGATTATCAAGGCCATGAAAGATACCATTGGTTACCTGCCCAGATTTATGCCAATGGTTATCAACCCTTAAAAATTCAAAAGCGATTAAGTATCCTAGAAAGTTGCCACTGATTATCTGTCGTTGAAAGTTGCCACTGATTACTTCTCATCGAAAGTTGCTACTGATCACACGTCTTAGAAAGTTGCTACTGATTACCTATCGTAGAAAGTTGCCATTGATTACCTGTCGTATAAAGTTGTCACTGTGTACATGTTTAGGAAGTTGCTATTATGTACTTGTGGAAGAAACTTGCTACTGGTTAACTGATAAGAAAGTTGTTACTGGTTACCTAAATATGAAAGTGGCCACTAATTACCTAAATAAGAAAGTTTCTATTTATTACTTGTACAATAAAGTTACCACTAGTTATTTGGCTTAGAAAGTTGCTATCAGTTACTAATACTAGAAAGTTGTCACTAGTCACTTGTTTTAGAAAATTGACATAGGTTACCTGCCTTAGAAAGTTGCAAATGTTTAGTTATGCTCAAAAGTTGTAACTGGTTACCTGCCTTTAAAGTTGCTATCGGTTATCTGCCTTAGAAAGTTGCTTTTAGTTATGCTCAAAAGTTGCCACTTGTTACCTGCCTTAAAAAGTTACTCTTAGTTACCTATGCTCAAAAGTTGCCACTAGTTACCTGCCTTAAAGTTGCTATCGGTTGCCTGTCTTAGAATGTTGCTTTTAGCTATGCTCAAAAGTTGCTACTGGTTATCTGCCTTAAAAATTACTCTTAGTTACTTATGCTCAAAAGTTGTTACTGGTTACCTGCCTTTAAAGTTACTATTGGTTACCTGCCTTAGAAATTACTCTTAGTTACTTATACTCAAATATTGTCACTGGTTACCTACCTTTAAAGTTACTATTTGTTAGCGGCTATAAAATTTGTTACAAATTATATATCCCATAATCAACTCCTGGTTACCTGCCCAATAAATATATTTCTGGTTATATTACCTGAAATATTACTGTTGTTTACTATCAGATTCGGATTATCTCCCCTTAAAATCTGGTACCTATTTCATTTAGTAGAAAATTGCTACCGGTTTCCTATTCGAGAAATCTGCGACTAGTTATTCGCTTTTAAAAGTTGCAACGAGTTACTTGTTCTAAACGTTTTCTTTCACTATAAATATTCTTCCGTTTTTTTTTTCTTTTTTCTTTTTTTTTTTGGTTTTTTTTTTCTTTTTTTTTTTGCTTTTCCTTTAAAATTCAATTAAAACTGATTGTCTGCTCTAGAAATTTGGCTGACTTTATAAATTACCTCTAGTTAACAGCACTTGAAAGTGAACACTTGCTATTTTTCCAAATACATTTGCTGCCGGTTACTTGCAACAGAAAATCTTGCAAAGAAAGGCATAATAAAATAGGTTGGTTGGTTTCTTTGTTTAATGCCATATAAGCCTTTGTAGATTATTTAATGCCAAAGCCATTCTCATAGAACAGTAGTTGTACTATTTAACCCATAGCTGGAAGGATAAAGAGGTTCCCAAGGGTATTTGTCCGAAAGTGAACGTAATAGCGCGACTGGAGTTCGAACTCGCTTACTAAGATTTCGCAGTCCATTGCTTTAACCATTACACCAATAAAATAGGACATTACATTCATTGCAATGTATATAAATACTGTGGAATATTGGAGTGTGAAAAGTGGTATAACCATCAAACAGAACCAATTATAAAAGTGAAAAGAGCTACTATTTTCAGGGACTTTACTACGCAAATTGATCGAAAAATAAAGAGCAATTGACCAGATGTCTTGGTTAAGGACTATATAAGAAAAACATGCCTTCTAATCGATATGTCAGTGCCAATCAGTTTAAGAAAATGATTAAATAAGTAGATACAAAGACCAGGAAATAGAAATTGAAATAGAAACCTTAAAACTTCCTTTGAGTAATATTGGAAGTCCTGGATATAATCAAGAAAGGGACAGATAAACACATTGATAAGATACCTGGGAGTCCCAGTCTATATGATATACAAAAAAAATGTCACTTTGCTGAACTGCTCATTTCAATCAATGCGACTGAAAAATATCACCTGAAAAAGAGGCAGCAAAATAAATAAATAAATACGTAGAATACATATAATCACTAACTTCCCTCATGCTAGGTCTTGGTTAAAGACCCAGTGAAGGAATGTAAGAAACCGGAACTAAAATAAAAAATTAAATAATAATAATAATAATAATAATAATAATAATATACCAATTGTAATTGAAGCGTTTGGAACAGTAACTAAAGGATTACTAAAGGGACTGGAGGACTTGAAAGTTGGCGGACGAGTGGAGACCATCCAAACTACTACATTATTATGAACGGTCAGAATACTGAGAAGAGTCCTGGAGACTTAAGGATACTTGCTGACATTCAGACTCCAGTGAAAGACCATCAGCAAACGCTGATGTGAAAAACTCTAAGGGGTAAATAATAATAATAATAATAATGAACATTAACAATGAAATATTCCAATTTTTTGTGTACCTATCTCCAAAGAACTTGAAAACACAGACTATACATATAAGCTACCACTAAAACAATAAAATACTTATTCTACATAGGCGATTTAAAGTTATATATAAAACGTGATGCGATTTAGAATAATTAATTATCATTGAGATAAGATTTAGGGACGACATAGGGATCTAATTTGGTCTTGACAAATGTGCGAAAGCCACATATAAAAAAGGCTTGCAAGTTAAGTCTAAAAACACTACTCTAGATATAAGTAAAGTTGGCGACCTTAGTCGAGAGTGACCTGAAGGTTGCTTTTCAATAGCTACTACACCGAGGTGTAGTGGAAGGCGCTATACCATTCCCTGAATTGCTCCAATTTACCCTTATCGAGCTGAGTGTTAAGCAAAGCGGCATCAAGTACCATTTTTGAGTCTTTGTTATGACTCGAACTGCGATTGAATCCCGGTCTCCTCGTCCATTGGCGAACACTGTACTCATTAGACCAATGGACCGGTTCTCTAGATATAATCACGGAACTTACAGAATTAGGATACAATAAAACGAGTAAATATTTAGGAATTAATGAAATGAATGATATCAATGATACTACTAATAAAGAAAAAAATCTATTGTAGAATAAGAGGCGTATTAAGAACAGAATTGAATATAAAAAAATAGAGTAGGAGTAATACCAATTTTAATTTAATGAACCAAGCGTGAGCTGAAATTAAGAAAAAGATTGTGAATTAAATTACCACGACCAGAAAATCCGTCGAACACCTACGTATGACATACGGGAACACTGGACAGCTGTCTCGACCTTATTAGGTCTCCTGTATACACTACAGGAGAGCGAACCAGCGACCACAGATTGCAGTGCCAAGACTCTACAACTGAGCCACCAGTTCATATCACGCACAAATGGCGCAAAATCAACTAGACACGGTTGTAGAGTTTCAGCACTGCAATCGGTGGTCGCTGGTTCGATCTCCAGTGGTGGAGATTACGGTATACACTGCTGATGAGACCTAATAAGGTCGAAACAGTTGTCCAGTGTTTCCGTATGTCGTGCGTAGGTGTTCAGCGGATTTTCTGGTCGTGGTAATTCAATTCACAATATTAATTCCTCTACATAAAAAAATAGAAATATGTACAAAAAAAAGACGGATACTAAAATTAAGAAACTAATTATTTGTCACAGGAATATAAAGGAATATAGAACGACAAGAAAGAAAATGTTGGAAGAAATTTAAAGTAAAATTCCCTGAGAGTAAAAAATAGTTATGAAAAACGAAATAGCATAAAAAAGCATCTTTACTTATTAGAAAAAAACAGCACAAATATGCAGAAATTTAAGAAAGTCCAGCAATAAGAAAAAAATAGGAAAAAGAACAAATCGAATACATCAGAGGTAAAATCCGAAATTCTGTAATAGATAAACAATCACAATTAGCATGGCAAACAGTAAATTTTAGGGAAAAAAGCACCACTAGAGCAAAACTAAAAGCTGCCAACCAAGAAGAAAGACTTCAAAAGAGAAAAGAACATTTCAAGAAACTGCTTGTAAACTCTTCTGAAATCGCCAATATCCCCAGCGAAAAAAAAACTAATAACGACCAACCAGATACCGAACTCGGACACTCTACTGAGGAAAAAACGTTACAGAGTTCTAAAACAAAAGCAGAAACCCTGCTGGTCTTGACAAAATGCCGCCTAAAGTATAAAATATAATGAATTTTGATGACATACAACGATTATGCAATGCTGTATATAAACAAATCCCAAAAGAGAAATTGTCGAAAAGCTGCATCTTCTCCATCCCCAAGTTAGGAAACCTCGGAATCACAAAGAACTACAGAGGCATAACTCTTACTACTAAAACTGATAAGGTTTATAATGCTTTACTTTTCAATTGTATTCGACCTAACGTTTAGAAAATTCTTAAGAAAAATCAGAATGTTCTTCAGAGAAATCAATCCACAATCAGAATCTGCCTATTCATCGAATTGTCAAAGGAGTAGGTGCAAAACCTCTCGAGGTGACACTATTATCTGTTGATTTCGCAAAGGCAGTTGATTCTATATACAGAGGAAAGATGGAACAAATACTTTTAGCATATGGTCTCCCCAAAGAAACTATTACCGTTATAGTGATGCACTACAAAAACACAAAAGGAATTACTCAGTGTCTCTGGAGTCTTGCAGGGAAATATATTAGCACCATTTCTATTTATAATCTACCTAGATTACGTAAAACGATCATCAGTTGATCTAATGAAAGAAAATTGTCGCACACTAAAAAGGCAATTTATTTGTGGTTTATTCCTATCATAAGATTCTTTTCAATGCAGTCCTGTAGTAAAACCTTAAAAACTCATTTGAAATGCAGTTCTATAGTAAAACTCATTTTAAATGCAGTTCTATAGTGAAACTCATTTGAAATGCAGCTCTATAGTAAAACCGTTTCTATCCTTTTCAAGAAACTCATTTTCAATGCAGTTCTATTGTAAAACCTTTTCTATGTATTCTTTAAGAAACTAATTTTCATTGCTGTTCTATAGTAAAACTTTTTCTATCCTTTTAAAGAAACCCATTTGCAATGCAGTTCTATAGTAAAACCTTCTCTATCCTTTTCAAGAAGCTCATTTGCAATGCAGTTCTATAGTAAAACCTTTTCTATCCTTTTAAAGAAACTCATTTGCAATGCAGTTCTATAGTAAAACCTTTTCTATCCTTTTCAAGAAACTCATTTGCAATGCAGTTCTATAGTAAAACCTTTTCTATCCTTTTAAAAAACTCATTTGCTATGCAGTTCTATAGTAAAACCTTTTCTATCCTTTTAAAGAAACTCATTTGCAATGCAGTTCAATAGTAAAACCTTCTCTATCCTTTTTAAGAAACTCATTTGCAATGCAGTTCTATAGTAAAACCTTTTCTATCCTTTTAAAGAAACTCATTTGCAATGCAGCTCTATAGTAAAACCTTTTCTATCCTTTTAAAGAAACTCATTTGCAATGCAGTTCTATAGTAAAACTTTTTCTATGTATCCTTTTAAAGAAGCTCATTTGCAATGCAGCTCTATAGTAAAACCTTCTCTATCCTTTTCAAGAAACTCATTTGCAATGCAGTTCTATAGTAAAACCTTTTCTATCCTTTTTAAAAAAACTCATTTGCTATGCAGTTCTATTGTAAAACCTTTTCTATCCTTTTAAAGAAACTCATTTGCAATGCAGTTCTATAGTAAAACCTACTCTATCCTTTTAAAGAAACTCATTTGCAATGCAGTTCTATAGTAAAACCTTCTCTATCCTTTTCAAGAAAATCATTTGCAATGCAGTTCTATAGTAAAACCTTTTCTGTGTATCCTTTTCAAGAAACTCATTTGCAATGCAGTTCTATAGTAAAACCTTTTCTATCCTTTTAAAGAAACTCATTTACAATGCAGTTCAATAGTAAAACCTCCTCTATCCTTTTTAAGAAACTCATTTGCAATGCAGCTCTATAGTAAAACCTTTTCTATCCTTTTAAAAAAACTCATTTGCAATGCAGTTCTATAGTAAAACCTTTTCTATGTATCCTTTTAAAGAAGCTCATTTGCAATGCAGCTCTATAGTAAAACCTTCTCTATCCTTTTAAAGAAACTCATTTGCAATGCAGTTCTATAGTAAAACCTTCTCTATCCTTTTCAAGAAACTCATTTGCAATGCAGTTCTATAGTAAAACCTTTTCTATCCTTTTAAAAAACTCATTTGCTATGCAGTTCTATAGTAAAACCTTTTCTATCCTTTTAAAGAAACTCATTTGCAATTCAGTTCTATAGTAAAACCTTCTCTATCCTTTTTAAGAAACTCATTTGCAATGCAGTTCTATGGTAAAACCTTTTCTATCCTTTTAAAGAAACTCATTTGGAATGCAGTTCTATAGTAAAACCTTTTCTATCCTTTTAAAGAAGCTCATTTGCAATGCAGTTCTATAGTAAAACCTTTTCTATCCTTTTAAAAAACTCATTTGCTATGCAGTTCTATAGTAAAACCTTTTCTATCCTTTTAAAGAAACTCATTTGCAATGCAGTTCTATAGTAAAACCTTTTCTATCCTTTTAAAGAAGCTCATTTGCAATGCAGTTCTATAGTAAAACCTTTTCTATGTATCCTTTTAAAGAAGCTCATTTGCAATGCAGCTCTATAGTAAAACCTTCTCTATCCTTTTCAAGAAACTCATTTGCAATGCAGTTCTATAGTAAAACCTTTTCTATCCTTTTAAAGAAGCTCATTTGCAATGCAGTTCTATAGTAAAACCTTTTCTATGTATCCTTTTAAAGAAGCTCATTTGCAATGCAGCTCTATAGTAAAACCTTCTCTATCCTTTTCAAGAAACTCATTTGCAATGCAGTTCTATAGTAAAACCTTTTCTATCCTTTTAAAAAACTCATTTGCTATGCAGTACTATAGTAAAACCTTTTCTATCCTTTTAAAGAAACTCATTTGCAATGCAGTTCTATAGTAAAACTTTTTCTATGTATCCTTTTCTAGAAACTCATTTGCAATGCAGTTCTATAGTAAAACCTTCTATATCCTTTTCAAGAATATCATTTGCAATGCAGTTCTATAGTAAAACCTTTTCTATGTATCCTTTTAAAGAAACTCATTTGCAATGCAGTTCTATAGTAAAACCTTTTCTATCCTTTTAAAGAAACTCATTTGCAATGCAGTTCTATAGTAAAACCTACTCTATCCTTTTAAAGAAACTCATTTGCAATGCAGTTCTATAGTAAAACCTTCTCTATCCTTTTCAAGAAACTCATTTGCAATGCAGTTCTATAGTAAAACCTTTTCTATCCTTTTAAAGAAACTCATTTGCAATGCAGTTCTATAGTAAAACCTTTTCTATCCTTTTAAAGAAACTCATTTGCAATGCAATTCTATAGTAAAACCTTTTCTATGTATCCTTTTAAAGAAACTCATTTTCAATGCAGTTCTGTAGTAAAACCTTTTCTATCCTTTAAGAAACTCATTTTCAATGTAATTCCATAACAAAACCTAATAAATATATACATAGACCTGCGACTCCAGCAGTATCCAGCATGCCTAAATTACGTGCTACAAACGTCAATAGATCAATAAAAATGTTCTCCTTCTTGAAAACGTAAGAAACAGACGATATCCTGCAGAAACTATAACCGATACAAACTACGCCGATGATCTAGCGCTTCTCAAAATACACCTGTGCAATCTGTGTGTCTGCTGAATAGCCTGAAACCGGCATTAAGAAGCAAATAAAACAGTGTTCATGTGATTTAAGCTAGATTGAGCCATCTCCACATTTAATGACAAGCCTTTCAAATTAATAGACCATTTCACATATCTCGGTAACAATATCTCAATATGTCAATATACGCATAGGAAAGGTATGAATTCCTATTGACAGATTATCGGCTATTTGGGAATCTGACAAAAGAAAACAGGATTTCTTTTAAGCTCTAGCCGTGTTAGTACTATTGTATAGTAGCTCAACCGAGACTCTAACAAAGCGCTTGGGAAAAAAGCTAGATGGAAACTATACAGGGACGCTGCGCGCTGTTTCGAACAAATCCTAGTAGCAGCACCCCACAAAACAGCAACTGTACGGGCACTTACTTCCCATCTCAGAAATTAGACCCACAAGACATGTTCATTAGTAGAGTTCTGTGGTATCCCCCATACAGACACACCAATGTTCGCCGACTTGCCAAAACCTATATTCATCAGCTCTATGCGAACACTGGATGCCATCTAGAGGACCTGCCAATTGAGATGGACGATGAAGATGGATGGCGAAAGTCAAGCAGTCCGTGCTATCAGCACGACTTAATGATGATGATGATGATGATGGTATTAAAGAAACAATTAAACACTATTCGAGATTGGTTGCAATATTACCACACCCGAGAAGCAAAGGAAAAATTATTCATTTAATAAAGAAAGCAATAAACTGGCTTACCAACTTGATCTTATACCGAAAGAAAAAGACCATAATGTTCTATACTTAAGGTTTGGTTTGGTTTTGTCGGTTGATTGTTGGTTGGATGTTTGGGTTTTATGGCATATCAACCTTTGTAGGTTATTTAACGCCAGATCCATTTTTATACAAATAATCAGTTCTATTTCAAACAATTCAGTTGAGCTTGAGTACACAGTTTAATTGTCAAAAACATTTCTATTTCAAGCTATTCAGTTTAGTCAAATAGCTCTAGCTCTAATTCGAACAATTCAATTTAGTATCAGTATACTTTTTGTCCAAACACAGTTGAATGTCAAAACAGTTCTTTTTCAAACAATTCAGTTCAGCGTAAGTACATTTTCAATGTCAAAAACAGTTCCATTTCAAACAATTCAGTTTAGCATTAGTACGCAGTTTAAATCTTAAAACGGTTCTATTTCAAGTAATTCAGTTTAGCATAAGTACACAGTTTAGTTCTATTTGACCCATAGCTAGAACTCTATTATGTGCTACCACTCCAGGCCAGAGTGGACTTTGGAGCGATAGCAATAAAGGGATACACCGAATTCCCCAAAGCTCCAACATTACTGGAGCCTCACCATTAGATCGTTTAGTGTCATATCCAGCACACTCGTTGGGGGTTCTTACCTCTCTGCAGAGTATTCTACTGCCCCAGCCGACTTGGCAAGTTTGGTTTGATTTGGTTTGGTTCCATGCCAAATCCATTTTTATACATACAAAAAAGTTCTATTTCAAACAATTCATTTTAACGTAAGTACAGTTTAGATGTAAAACACTTCTATTTGACCTATAGATAGGACTCTATCAGGTGCTACCACTCCAAGCCAGTGTGGACCTGGGAGCGATGGCAATGAAGGGGTACACCGAATTCCCCAAAGCTCCAGCATTACTGGAGCCTCACCATCAGATTGTTTAACGTCATATCCAAGACACTTGTTCTGGGGTCTTACCCCTCTGCAGAGGTGCAGTTAGTGTATTCTACAGCCCCAGCGGACTGGGCCACTATACTTCG
The DNA here is from genome assembly GCA_963585895.1 of Sepioteuthis lessoniana. NCBI lineage: Eukaryota > Metazoa > Mollusca > Cephalopoda > Myopsida > Loliginidae > Sepioteuthis > Sepioteuthis lessoniana. The sequence continues at coordinate 31,399,599 of OY757946.1, forward strand.
CGTAGCTAAAGACCGGAACAGGAGGATTATTTCAAAATGTTCCAGTGTGACTCATTTGAGTTTCGATTTGAGATTTTGCTTATTCGCTTCTGTCGTCAACTTAAGAAATTTAAAGAAAGTTTTGTTTTTACACTTGGAATAACTTTTACAATTATTTGATTGAAGCGTGACTTTTTTTTTTCAAACAGAGAGAATATCAGTAGAATAAAAAAAAAAGATAAAGACATTTTCGATATCTAAAAATTTTTAAATTTACAATTAGATTATTTAAATCTAACTGACTTACGTTACAATATTATGACATAACTTATTTCATTAATTGTGTCAAATAAAAACATTCACTTCTATTTTACGTTGGTTTTGTATTTTGTGGTAAATTTGAAACTAAAATTTAAAATTTCTTTTTAAATACCTCGTAGAATAACAGTAATCACAAATTACTCATAAATAATCATAGCATATTGAAAAATATTGAATTAATTTTAAAACAAATAATATCTTAAAATAAATTTCCAAGAATAAAGACAAAGTAATGGAAACAAATTTTCTGAAGTCTAGTAAAAATGAAACCTATCAAAATATTGACGTTTACATTTTACGAGCTAAAATTCTTAAATGACATTTATTAATTTTGCAATGTCAAACGTTATATTAGGTTCGGTTTAGTTTAGTTTTATGGCATATCAACTATTTTAGGTTATTTAATGCCAAATCCTCTTTATATAGAAATATATATACTGGAGCTTTGGGGAATTCGGTGTACCCCTCCACTACCATATGATATGGTCCTATCTATGAATCAAATAGAATTCTTAGACTTTTAAACTGAGTGCAAATATGACTGATATATATATATATATATATATATATATATATATATAAAGAGGATTTGGCATTAAATAACCTACAATGGTTGATATGCCATAAAACTAGACCAAACCAAATCCTATATATTTAGATATATATGGGATTTGGTTTGGTCTAGTTTTATGGCATATCAACCATTGTAGGTTATTTAATGCCAAATCCTCTTTATATATAGACATTAAATATATAGGATTTGGTTTGGTCTTGTTTTATGGCATATCAACCATTTTAGGTTATTTAATGCTAAATCCATAGCAGCCAAAATCTAAAATGCCCTACTACGAAACCGCATAGAACCCAAAATAGACAACATCCTTAGGAAAAACCAAAATGGCTTCCGGAGAAATAGATCCACAACCTCACAAATACTGACCATCCGTAAAATCCTGGAAGGCGTTCGGGCAAAAAACTTACAGGCGACATTACTATTTGTCGACTTTACCAAGGCCTTCGATTCCATACACAGAGGGAAGATGGAGCAAATCCTACTAGCATACGGCCTACCAAAAGAAACAGTAGCAGCGATAATGATTCTCTACAGAAACACCAAAGTGAAAGTACGTTCACCAGATGGAGACACGGAATACTTCGACATTGTTGCAGGAGTACTACAAGGAGACACACTAGCCCCGTACCTCTTTATCATCTGTCTAGACTATGTGCTTAGGACTTCGATCGACAAAATCAGAGAAAATGGCTTCGAGCTGACTAAGAGAAGAAGCAAAAGGTACCCCGCAAAAACAATCACGGACGCCGACTACGCTGATGACTTGGCGATACTAGCGAATACGCCTAATCAAGCAGAGACACTACTGCATAGTCTGGAACGAGCCGCAGCTGGCATTGGCCTCCATGTCAATGCAAACAAAACTGAATATATGTGTTACAACCAAACGGGCAACATTGCCACACTAGACGGAGCCTCTCTGAAACTAGTCGACAAATTCACCTACCTAGGAAGTAGCGTCTCATCAACCGAAAAAGACATCGACACACGACTGACGAAGGCATGGACAGCTATCGATAGGCTCTCGATCATATGGAAGTCGGACCTAACTTATAAAATGAAACGCAGTTTCTTCCAGGCAGCGGTTGTGTCGATACTGCTATATGGATGCACCACATGGACGCTTACGAAGCGGCTGGAGAGGAGGCTGGACGGAAATTACACAAGAATGTTGAGAGCAGTATTAAACAAGTCCTGGCGACAACACCCCACAAGACTCCAACTATACGGACACTTGCCCCCCATCACGAAAACTATACAAGTTCGACGAACCAGACACGCAGGACACTGCTGGAGAAGCAAGGACGAGCTCATAAGCGATGTACTCCTGTGGACCCCCACATATGGATGTGCAAGAGCGGGACGACCAGCACGAACATACATACAGCAACTATGTGAGGACACAGGATGTAACCCTGAAGACCTGCCGGAGGCGATGAATGATAGGGAGAAATGGCGAGAGAGGGTCAAGGATATCCGCGCTGGCGGCGCGACATGATGATGATGATGAATGCTAAATCCTCTTTATATATAGATATGAAATATGTATGATTTGGTTTGGTCTAGTTTTATAGCATATCAACCATTGTAAGTTATTTAATACTAAATCCGGTTTATTCATGTGAATTAGATATATATTTGTAAACATATGTCAATAAAGTGAAATACTTCCAAGTATTTCTATGTATCACCAACAATTCAGTTAGACACCAGGGATTTGTTTACCCTCAGTTAAATGATGAAACAGTTCTATTTCAAACAATTCGATTTAGTATAAGTTGAATGATTCCAAGTATTTCTATGTATCACTACATTCAATTAGATATCAATCATTTGTTTACACACGGTTAAGTGATCAAACAGTTCTATTTGTAACAATGCAATTCCGCATCAGTCATTTTTGCACTCAGTTTAAATGTCTAAGAATTTTATTTGACTCATACATAGATAGGAACCTATCAGATGCTACCACTAAGGGCAAGAGTCGACCTAGAAGCGATGGCAGTGGAGGGGTACACCGAATTCCCCAAAGCTCCAGCATTACTGGAGCCTCACCATCAGATTTTTAATGTTCTTATCAGGACACTCATTGTGTGGGTCTTACCCATCTGCTGATATACAGTCGGTGTATTCTATAGCCCCAGCCGACTATTTGTGTGTGTGTGTGTGTGTGTGTGAATATGAACAAAATTAGATAGATATGAACAGACTAAGATAGATAGATATGAACAGACTAAGATAGATAGATAGATATGGAAATTTACTAAGCTTTTTGCTTAGATGTGGCACAAGGCCATATGAAAGGGGCACCCAATGAGACTCGAACTCACTCGTGTAGGTTTGCTAGTCGATGGTGATACATAGAAATACTTGGAAGTATTTCACCAGAGATAGATAGATAGATATGAACAGACTAAGATAGATAGATAGATAGATAGATAGATATGAATTTGTTTAAGGGAATACGTTACCTTTTTTAAAATATAAACTTTTGAACACTAATACTTTACCTTGTTTATGAAATTGAATGCTACTTATGGAAATAGGATGTCTAAAATTTTCTTATTTTTCGTTTCATGTTACAAATAGAAATTCATTTTGAACAAGATTCAGAAGATACAGCATCACATATTTAAACGCTGATGAACGTTTAATATGAATTAAAACAAAACATTTATCGTTGGCAAACTAGAGTCTGAAGACCTGTTTTTTTATATTTGTACATTTTTATACATACATACATACATTTACAGAGATATATATATATATATATATATATATATATATATATATATATATATATATATTAGTAAGTGTGTATATTACAGACTCTGTCTGATGAATGCGTAAAGCATGGAACCCGGGGTCACACACACACACACACACACACACACACACATATATATATATATATTTATATATATATATACCCTTGATGTATATGTATATTTATACTCTTGATGTATATATATATATATATATATATATATATATATATATATCCACACCCTTGATATATAAATATATGTATACCGCTATATATATATAAGTCAAGTCATACCAAAGACTCAAAAAATATTACTTGTTTAACACTCAGCATTATAAGGTAAGGATCAAGAATAGTGGAGCAATCCAGTGAATGGATTAGTGCCCTCCTCTACACCTTGGGGTAGTAGTTATTGAAAAGCGAACCTTTGGGTCACATTCGACAAAGGTCGCCAACTTTATATATATATATATATATATATATATATATATATATATATATATATATAACAGCTCTATCATTGATATTGAGCACTTTTTAATAATGCCACAAAATTTGGTCCGCAATTAACACACCAAGTGAGCTAGTGATAATCATAAACCATTACAATATATATATATATATATATATATATATGTATATATATGTATATATATATATATATATATATATATATATACATATATATATATATATGATTATCACTAGCTCACTTGGTGTGTTAATTGCGGACCAAATTTTGTGGCATTATTAAAAAGTGCTCAATATCAATGATATATATATATATATATATATATATATATATATATATATATATATATATATATATATATATATATAACTATATATAATGATATAAATATATATAATGATATAAATATATATATATATATATAACCGGGACATTGGCCCAGCGGTTAGAGTGTTCGCCAATGGCCCGGGAGACCTGTGTTCAATCCCAGCTCGAGTCATACCAAAGACTTTAAAAATGGAACTTGATACCACCTTGCTTAACACTCAGCATTATAAGGTACGGTTCAAGGGTAAAGTGGAGCAATCCAGGGAATGGAGTAGCGCCCTCCCCTACACCTTGGTGTAGTAGCTATCGGGAAGCTAGCCTTCGGGTCACCCTCGACTATGGTCGCTAACTTAATATATATATATATATATATATATATATATATATATATATATATATATATATATATATATATATATATATATATATATATATATATATATATTCTACAAATGACTGCTTTGATAGTTGCAAAGCCTTTGGTGGCTATGAAATATTCCTGATTTTTACATTGAACTTAATGCCAGCTATCAGCAACAGATTTATTTCTTCATAGAACATTGTTGGTATTTATTCATGTTCGATTTTTATGCCCCGATCAGCCAATAAAGACCAAAAGTTAATCGATCTTTTGGGAATTTTGCATCTACATAGGCGAATCCAAAAAGGATCACATCGGCTACAACTCGAGGCGAAAGACTAATCGAGAATGAAATGTTCATATATAGAATATTAATATTGATTTGTCATGCCTAACACAGTTCCCGCAAATTTTTTATTTTTTTTATTTTTATCGATCGAGGTCTTCCAAAATGAAAAATCCTGAAGTAGAATGAAGAACTAACCCTAAAAAAAGACATGAGATAACTTATATTTACTTACTAAGCATGTCTTGTGTTTGGCACAAGATTACAAATATGGGATACACTTACGGTGTCTTCAGTCAGAAACAATTGAGCGAATGGAAATGCATCTTTCGTCTTTCTCGTCTCGGACACTCTAGAAAGGGGTTAGAATACCCCGACTATCTCCTGTAAGGAACTAATATACCCTCTAAAAAGAGGATGACCAAGATATGATACTAAGCAGCATCTGAAGCAGAGGCTCTAGTTCTAGATATTTGAAGAGTGTGGAGTAGGCCTTTATTGCTATTACTCCCAGATCCACTCTGAACCGAAGGGAGAGTATCTGTTAGGGTTTCACCCATGGTTCATATAGATCTGTTTGAAAAATTATTCGTATTCGATAGGATTGTGTGCAAAAAGAAAACACTCCTAAGAAACAATTACACAAGATTTCCTAACTTCTAGACATAAAATACCCCTAGACGAGTTGACATGTCATTAAAATCAATTAATCAACTAATTAACCAACCACTAAAATGATGAGTTTAGGCTAATTTGTATTTTGGTCCTTTTTTTACTTAATAGTTAAAAGTAATGACTGAAACTTACTGTTATCTAAATGGTGGATGTAAGTATCACCTACACACACACACACACACACACAGTACACGCTCACATACACAAACACATATACATACACACACACATATGAACTCATACATATAACACACATATACACAGATACATACACACATACATACACACATATATACACGCACATTCAGACACACATACACACACATATATACAAACACACACACACACACACACATACAGGAGGTGTTCTTAGCGTAACGGGTATCGTTGAAAGAAATGATCTAATCAACTCAAGTTCAAAGCCTGGTTGAAGCTGTTTGTGTTTCACTTCGCGCTAATGTCTTTTGGAAATCCATCTCTTCTCTCTAGCTCAGAGTAAACAGTAATGTAGACTTTGACCTCGGTCAAGCAACCAGTCAAGGAGAAAGAAAACTCTGAATTCAAAAAAAATTAAAAATTAACCTTGTGTCATATTCTGCTCGTAGCGGAGGGGTTGGGTAAACTGAAATAGTCAAGATCGAACCGATTACTCAGTAATAATGGTCTAGTTGACCGACTAGCTAGTCCTTTACTAAATGATGAAGTTTCGTTAAGAAGGAGTGATCTGAAGTACCCAGTGAAGATCGATCTCATAACTCAGAAATAATAATAAATAATATTCGTTTACCATCATCGATAATGACCATTAACTAAGCCAAAGCTCTGCAAATGAATTAGAAAGGCGATTTGTTTGTAGTGGCGAAGGCTTATGTAGAACCATCCACAGTCTTATGATGAACATATAATGTGCCTTTTTTGATAGGTAATTATTATATATAAGTCTGGATTTATCCAACTCAACTTTCATGAGGAGTGTGAGACACAAGGCCAATTTTAAAGCTTGAATTCAGAGTTTTCGCTTCTAGACTGATTGCCGTACCAAGGCTAACAAGCCCAATCTTATCTAATAATAATATTTACCCATAGATTATTTGATAATTTACCCAATCTTATTTAATAATGATATTTTCGCCCATGGTCCGAGAGACCGGGGTTCAATCCCAGGTCGAGTCATACCAAAGATTCAAAAATAGTACTTGATGCCGCCTTGTTTAACACTCATCATTATAAGGTAAGGCTCAAGTGCAGCAATCCAGGTAAAGGAGTAGCGCCCTCCCCTTCACTTCGGTGTAGTAGCTATTGAAAATGGAGCCTTCGAGTCACCCTCGACTAAGGTCATCAACTTTACTTATTTAATAATAATATTTACCCATAGCTTAGGAGACAGAGATAAAGATACAGAGAAACGGGGACGAGAGAGAAAGAGAAAGAAAGAGAGAGAGAGAATGAATGAATGAAAGTAAGCAAATGACCAACACAGGTTTAGTTTGGTTTCTTTGTTTCATTGCATATCAATCTTCATGGGTTATTTAATACCAAATCAATCCTTGTAGAAAAACAGTGGTTGTACTCTTCAACCCATAGCTGGGCCCTTTACAGCGGGTGAAAGCTTTTGTAAAACCAGTAACATTTTTGGGAAGGGCTGATAGGGGAAAAGAAGAGTTCATGCCTTTCCCAAGTGGATTTATAGGAAGTAAAACAAAACTGAAATACGTAAGTGAGACGCATCATCCAGGATTTAAATTTAGACTTTGTCTTCTCCTTGTAAATTATCCACAGCTAGAAGGGAAAAGTAGAGTTCATGCCTATTCCAAGTATATTTATAGGAAGTAAAACAAAACTGAAATACAAAAGTGTGATGCATCATCTAGGATATAAAATTAGACTTTTTCTTATTATTATTAATTATCCAGAGCTGGAAGGGGAAAAGAAGAGTTCATGCCTTTTCCAAGTGGATTTGTATGAAGTAAAACAAAACTGAAATATAAAAGTGACTTGCATCATCAAGGATTTGAATTAATACTTTTTTTTTCTCTTTACTAATTCCCTACAGCTTGAATGGGAAAAGAAGAGTTCATGCCTTTCCCAAGTGGATTTATAGGAAGTAAAACAAAACTGAAATACAAAAGTGAGATGCATCATCCAGGATTTAAATTAAGACTTTTTCTTCTCCTTTCTAATTCCCTACAGCTGGAAGAGGAAATGAAGAGTTCATGCCTTTCCCAAGTGTATTTGTATGAAGTAAAACAAAACTGAAATACAAAAGTGAGATGCATCATCCAGGATTTGAATTAAGACTTTTTCTTCTCTTTACTAATTCCCTACAGCTTGAATGGGAAAAGAAGAGTTCATGCCTTTCCCAAGTGGATTTATAGGAAGTAAAACAAAACTGAAATACAAAAGTGAGATGCATCATCCAGGATTTAAATTAAGACTTTTTCTTCTCCTTTCTAATTCCCTACAGCTGGAAGAGGAAATGAAGAGTTCATGCCTTTCCCAAGTGTATTTGTATGAAGTAAAACAAAACTGAAATACAAAAGTGAGATGCATCATCCAGGATTTGAATTAAGACTTTTTCTTCTCTTTACTAATTCCCTACAGCTTGAATGGGAAAAGAAGAGTTCATGCCTTTCCCAAGTGGATTTATAGGAAGTAAAACAAAACTGAAATATAAAAGTGAGATGCATCATCCAGGATTTAAATTTAGACTTTTTCTTCTCCTTGTTAATTATGCACAGCTGGGAGGGAAAAGGTGGAGTTCATGCTTTCTCAAGTGTATTTGTAGGAAGTAAAACAAAACTGTAATACATCATCCAGGATTTGAACTTGGCTTGTCGTGTCTATTTGCCAACGACAATAACTGCCATGACACAGTACTTCTGACACAAGTATATGCAGTATATTGCACTACTTAACTAAGGGATTGAACTCACAGCTACAAAATAACCAGATATATATTAACCAGTGATTTTACTTATTAGACAATGTTTTGTTGTTGCCCTACTACTTCAACTAGTAGTAGTAGTAACATAGTGAAATGTGAAAACTGGTATATCAGATATTTGAGCCAAAACTGAACCAATAACAGAAGTTTAAAAAAAGCTATTATTCTCTGGAACGTTACTATCCAAACAGATGGAAAAATTAAGAGTAACAGACAAGATATAACGATTAAGGACTATAAAAGAAAAAAAACATGACTTCGAGTAAATATATCAGTGCCAATAGATAATAACATATCGGTCAAAAAATATGATAGAAAAACTACCAGTAATAGTAGGAGCACTGGGTAGGATTAAGAAAAAGACCGATAAACATATTGACAAGATATCTGGCAGTCCCAGCCAAAATGGAATACAAAACATTGCACTTTGCGGAACTGCTTATCTTCTTAGGAGAGTACTATCAATGTGACAGAAAAATATTACCCAAATGATGCAACAAAAAAATAAATACATTGAATGCGTATAATCACTACCTTCCCTCATGCCAGGTCTTGATTAAAGGCCCGGTGAAGTATTGTAAGAAATCTAAATTAATAATAATAATAATAGCAGCACAGGACAATGCCATAAGAACCAATCATATCAAAGCGAGAATAGATAAGACGCAACAAAACAGTAAATGTAGGCTATGCGGTGACAGAGACGAAACGATCAATCACATAATAAGCGAATGCAGCAAATTAGCACAAAAGGAGCATAAGGCGAGACACGACTGGGTCGGCAAGGTGATCCACTGGGAAATGTGCAAGAAATTTCAATTCGACCATACAAACAAATGGTATATGCACAACCCAGCACCTGTCCTAGAAAATGACACGCATAAACTCCTATGGGACTTTAACATACAAACGGATCAACTAATCCAGGTCAGAAGACCAGACCTTATAATTACATTGGTTTACAAAAATGAATTTTTTGTCTGAGGCAAGAATGGGGATAGGTGTTTTTTGTTAATTTGGGTGTGCTGAATTCAAATTTATAAATAGTTTTGCTCTATCGCCTCTAGTTTTCTGGCTTTTAAATAGTCTCATTTTAGTATAAACAGAGAATATATGTGCATATTTCAAGAGTTGCAGCAGCTTATAACAGATAAAACAGGATAGATAAAGAACACTGATTGAATCAATATACTTGGATGACACAATTACACAATTCATAGTACCACAGACAGTCAAAAGTGTGTTTTCTTAGAAGATCTGGTGTATTTTGCCTCCGGGATGTCACGCAAGAGCATCCAGCAGAAGTCTCCCATCATGCCGTGGTTCCATTTCCAGTTGCTCTCCATCTTCGTAATGTCTTGGTGGAATCTTTCTCCATACTCATCACTCACTGCTCCAAGGTTTTGCGGGAAGAAGTTGAGGTGGGAATGGTGAAAATGAATCTTGAGTGACATTCGGTACCCCATATCCTCGTAAGACTTTAGCAACTTCTCAATACAGGCTTGGTAATCTGGTACGCGTGTGTTACCAAGGAAGCCACTACAGATTGATTTGAATGCTTCCCATGCTCTCAGTTCCTTTAACTTAAGAAGCTCCTCAAAATCAGGATCCTTCAGCACTTCCCGGATCTGAGGTCCGACAAAGATGCCCTCTTTGAGCTTAGCAGCACAGTAGACAAGTGTTGGAAGGCAGCACCATTTTTGTGCAACGCCTTCACGAAATTCATCAAACCAAGCTTGATGTGAAGAGGATGAAGAAGGACCTTATTCATGACCACCAGAAGATTCTCCTTGAGGCTGTGTTCGCCAGGAACAAAAGTGCTTCTAGACCCCCAGTCTTTCTGCTTGTAATGCTGGGATACAGCTCGACTATCCCAGAGACAGAGAAAACAACAGTACTTTGTGAAGCCCGCTTGCATACCCATAAGAAGACCAATGACCTTGAGGTCCCCACACAGACTCCATTGGTACTCGCTGTACTTAATAGCTTCTAAAAGAAGCTCCATATTGTCACATGACTCCTTTAGATGGACAGAGTGTGCAATGAGAATGCTGGGATATTTATTCCCGTTGTGCAGAACACCTTTGAGACTTCACTTAGAAGAGTCTATGAAAAGACGCCAGTCTGAAGGATTATGTGGCAAACCAAGGGACGTAAACAAGCCAGGTATGTTTATGCAGTAGCACAACTTGTTTTCCATGTCGAAAAAGGAAGCAAGGTCTTTGTTCCGAGTCCTGAAACTGGTGATCCTTACATTTTCCTGGACAAGGTTCCACTGTTTAAGCTGAGAAGCTAAGAGCTCTGACTGCTGTTTTGACAGATACAAATCACGAGCAAGATCATTCAGATCTTCTTGCGTGGTCCAGTGTGGCTCATTGCCACTTGTTCCTGAATATGTAGACTCAATATCTTCCAAAGATATTGACTCGGTAGAATCCTCCCTTGAAGGCATTTCTTCATCTAATGAGGAAAGAAGATCCTTATTTACTGGAGGTGTGGGTACAGGAAGATCATCTGAATGGGGAACGGGTCTCATAGCAGATCGAAGGTTGGGATATTTGATCTTTTTCCTAGAAGATGCATTGAAACCAGTTATGTGAGTTAAACAAAAATAACAATCATCTGCGTGGTTTTGCGGCTCTCTCCAAACCATCGGGACTGCAAAGTTGAAAGCCGCTTTCTTGCCATTAAACCATGCAGTTAGTCCATTGTAGCAGAGTTTACAACAGATGTGTGGAGCCCAAGACTTGTCCTGATCACCAATTTTACAGTCAAAATAGTGAAAGTAGGTGGTTCTGGAGAGGGAAGTGATGATTCGACGCTGTGCAACTGTTGTGAAGTCCCCACACACGTAGCAGAAAGAATTGGCCTTGTTGAGGCATCCTCGACACTTTAACGTGCTTGAAGCCATTGGGGAATCTGAAAATATAATAAAGTAAAACTAAATGTGCATTTGAAAATATAATACTAATATTTAGTAACCCAAAAGATGTGTAACACGATAGCTGAGGGACACCAACCTCCTGCGCCGCCTGCGAGACAACCTCTTCCAATGACTGCCAGAGTGTGGATTGAGACCTGCTGCCTTAACTGTCAAAATCCGTCTTGATATATAACTATATATATATATATATATATATATAATGTTATGCTATCACTTAAATTGAGTGCATAATAACTAAAAAAAAGCCATAAGTCTCAGAATATTAGAATTAACCCTGAATTCATATACGCCTTTATGTACCGTATATGCCAAAATGCACACTATGCATATCTAAAAAACTAGAGGTGATGAGTAAAAACGGATTTCAAATTTGAATTCAGCACTCTCAAATTAGGTAAAAACGGGTAAAAACATGAAAGTAACGATTGTGCCAATTGTGATTGGTGCGTTAGGCACAATAACTAAAGGATTATTAAAAGGCCTGGAGGACTTAGAAGTTGGCGGACAGGTAGAGACTATACAAACGACAGCATTGCTGAGAACGGTCAAAATCCTGAGATGAGTCCAGGAGACTTAAGGAGACTTGCTATCACTCAGACTTCAGTGAAAAACCATCAACTAACGCTGATGTGAAAAACCCTAACGAATAAGAATAATAATAATGCCATCAGCTAACACTGATATGAAAACTCTCAAGGAATAATAATAATAATAATAATAATAATAATAATAATTGCCGTTCCAGTTGACCACAGGGTAAAACTGAAGGAAATCGAAAAGAGAGATACGTACCAAGACCTTGCTAGAAAACTGAAAAACCTAAGGAAAGTGACGGTGATACTAAGTGTAATTGGTGCGCTCGGTACAGTCACCACAGGATTAGTACAGGGTCTGGAGGACTTCGAAATAAGAGGACTAGTGTAGACCATACAGAATTGTTGAGATTGGCCAGAATACTAAGAAGAGTCCTATAGACTTGAGGAGACTTGCTGTTACGTAGACTCCATTAGAAAAACCATCAGCTAATGCTGGTGTGAAAAATTCTCAAAAGAGTAAAATAATTTTTTTCCTTAAAAAAAAGGTTTTGCCGTCACGGCCGACCACAGAGTGAAAATCAAAGAAAGCGAAAAGAGAGACAAGTACTTAGACCTTGCTAGAGGATTTAAAATGTTATGGAATATGAAAGTGACGGTGATACCAATTAATACTGGTGCACTTTGAACGGTCCCCAAAGGCTCGGCAAGGGAGCTAGAAGAGTTGGAAATCGGAGGAGGAGCAGAGACCATCCAAACTATAGCATTGTTAAGATCGGTCAGAATATTGAGAAGAGTCCTGGAGACCAGATGAGACTTGCTGTCACTCAGATTCCAGTGAAAGACCATCAACTAACGCTGATGCGAAGAACTCGCAAGGAATAACAATAAAAAGAGAGAAACTGAATCTCTTTTAATAGCAGCACAAAACAACGGCTAACTAGGTCAAAACAAAAATAGACAAGACGCAACAAAATAGCAGATGTAGGCTATGTGGTGAGAAAGACGAAACAATCAATGATATAATAATGTAAGTTAGCACAAAAAGAGTACAAGACTAGACATAAATGGGTGGGCAAGGTGATCAACAGGAAGTGTGCAAGAAGTTTAAATTTGACCATAAGAATAAATGGTATATGTACAACCCAAAATCCGTCCTAGAAAATGAGGCACACAAAATTCTCTGGAATTTTGAGATACAAACGGATTGTAGCGTAAATTTCATATACATACACAAACATCGCACTCACATTTTTAAACCAATCAACAAACATTAGAACATTCTAGAAAAAAAGGATCCAAACAACATACACAAAATTCGCGCCCATAGATTTTTAAGCCAATCAACAAACATTAGAACATTCTAGAAAAAAGGATCCAAACCACAATATACAAAATTCGCACCCGTAGATTTTTATACCAATCAAGTACTTTCCCCCCACAAAAAGCATTTATACCCGTTTTGATCCTCTTGGCAGTTATAAAAAGAAAACGATGGACCAATTCAACTGAGGTCTCGCCGCTAACAACAAGGAAACTACGTTACGCTACTGGACTGCTCCCTCACCCACCAAAACACGAGAGACGCCACGCTGTCTAGCAAAGACATTAACATTTCTACTTACACCAAAGGCGAAAGCAACAACAACATTGTGAGTTCTTTGGTACAATATTCCAGCTCAATAATAAACCTTTATTTTAAAGTTATTCAGGTTTTGGTTTTGTTTTGTTAGGGAAATTGCTTGCAAGGAACACGTACTGCCTAGAAACTTTATTTCATACCATCGACACATCTCGCAATAACCCCGACAGAATCATTTAATCTAGGCCAGATGACCAGATGTTCAACAAAAAGAGAGAACTTGCTGGAGAGTGGACTTTGCCGTTCTAGCCGACCATGGGGTAAAACTGAAGGAAAGCGTAAAGAGAGATAAATATCTACACCTTGCAAGAGAACTGAAAAACTACGGAGCATGAAAGTGACGGTGATACCAAGTGTAATTGGTGCGCTAGGTACAGACACCAAAGGATTGATTTAGGGATTTGAGGACGGGGAAATCAGAGGACAAGTGTAGACCATCCAAACTACAGAATTGTGGAGATCGGTCAGAATACTAAGAAGAGTCCTGGAGACTTGAGGAGACTTGCTGTTACTCAGATTCCCGTGAAAAACAATCAGCTAACGCTGATATGAAAAACTCCCAAAAGATAATAATAATAATAATAATAATAATAATAATAATAATAATAATAATAATAATACACACCTTGTAATAATCAACAAAAAAAAAGAGAATTTGCAAAATTGTCAACTTTGGTGTCCCGGCTGACCAAAGAATAAAACTGAAATAATATGAAAAGAAGGATAAGTACCTCGACTTTGCTGGAGCATGAAAGTGACGGTGATACCAAGTGTAATTGGTGCGCTAGGTACAGACACCAAAGGATTGATTTAAGGATTGGAGGACGGGGAAATCAGAGGACAAGTGTAGACCATCCAAACTACAGAATTATGGAGATCGGTCAGAATACTAAGAAGAGTCCTGGAGACTTGAGGAGACTTGCTGTTACTCAGATTCCCGTGAAAAACCATCAGCTAACGCTGATATGAAACACTCCCAAAAGATAATAATAATAATAATAATAATAATAATAATAATAATAATAATAATAATTATAATAATAATAATAATACACACCTTGTAATAATCAACAAAAAAAGAGAATTTGCAAAATTGTCAACTTTGCTGTCCCGGCTGACCAAAGAATAAAACTGAAATAATATGAAAAGAAGGATAAGTACCTCGACTTTGCTAGAGAATTGAAAAAACTATGGAACATGAAAGTGACGATTGTACTAATTGTGATTGGTGCTTTTGGTACAATAACTAAAGGATTATTAAAGAGCCTGGAGGACTTGGAGGTTGGAGGACGAGTGGAGACCATCCAAACTACAGCACTAATGAGAACAGCCAGAATACTGAGAAGAGTTTGGGAG
This sequence comes from Sepioteuthis lessoniana, assembly GCA_963585895.1. NCBI lineage: Eukaryota > Metazoa > Mollusca > Cephalopoda > Myopsida > Loliginidae > Sepioteuthis > Sepioteuthis lessoniana. The sequence goes on from OY757946.1 coordinate 31,414,780, forward strand.
ACTTGAAGAGATTTGCTGTCACTCAAACTTTGGTGAAAAAACCATCTGCTGACGCTGATGTGAAAAACTCTAAAAGAGTATATAATAATAATAATAATAATAATAATAATAATAATAATAATAATAAAGATTTTTGTCGAGCCAGCCACGCTTTTGGATGAGCTGATAACAGAATATTGCACCAGCGTGCCACAGATTTTCTTTATCAATATTCTTTCTGTCTTTCCTCCTCCTAGACCTGTTGTGTCACCAAAGTTAAGAGCTCCGTTTGCCAGATTATTTCAAAAACAGACACATTACACAAGGAGAAATGTTTCAATCAAATTCATGTTTCTCCATCATTAGCTAAGATGAAGCCTATTAAACGAAATACAAAGTGATTTGTTTGTAGTGGTGAAATCCTTTTGTAGAACCGACCACACTTGTCACAAGAGCTGATAACAGATGGTTGGTTGGTTGGTTGGTTGGTTTTATGGCGTATCAAACTGTGTAGGTTACTTCGGGCACCCGCGTGTGGCACCCGCCACAACACCACTGTGAGCTAGCGAAAGTCACCCTTCCTCTTCGGAACGCAAGACTTTTAAATGGATATATATTTCTAAGTGAATAATTTGTTGGTAATTTCAACTTTAAATGAGTTAAAACTAATTTGTTTGCACATTAATTTTGCTATTGTTTCTACCAATTATTGCTATCTAACACAAGTAATTCTATTCAATATTAATCATTTGTTTGCTCATAGTGAAGTGGTTACAAGCATTGCTATTTAAGACTAATTATTCAATTCATTCATTTTGTTGGGTATCACCTACCTTTTCGGCACAATGAGCTAGTCCGTCAACCATATATAGCAGTAGCTTCTAATACCGGAGAGTCTAGAAGTCTAGAAGGGGCACCTCTGGTGGTGTAACAGTTAGCAAGCTAAACTTGCGAACCTACACGAGTGAGTTCGAGTCTCATTGGGCGCCCAATTCATTCGGCCCTGTGCCACATTGAAGCAAAGAGCTTTGTAAATTACCTAGAAGTCTAGAAGTGACTAGCCGCTCCTTATAACGGAAGCCAATACTATCCTTATTCTCTATCCACTAATCTCATGTTCTTGGAGGTGCCCGTGGTGTAATCGTTATCGTCGTAAGAAATGGACACAGCGACACGAGTTCAAATCCTGGACGAGACTGATTGCATTTCACATAGCACTAATACCCTTGGGGAAGGTATGAATCCAATTATTCTCCCTCCAGCTATGGGTAAGTAGTAGGGCAGACTAGGTTCTTCAGCCTTGTTGAGGCAACTAGTCTAGGAGAAGGAAAACTCTTAATTCAAACCTGCTAAACTCCGCTTAAAAATTGACCTTGTGTCATATCCTGCCCGAGCGGAGGGGTTGGTAAATAGTATCCCATGTTCTTGTTACTAACAGTCTCTCTCTTGTAAATACTCTTTTCCTGTAAATATAACTCTATTTCCTCACATATCGTGGTTTGTCTTTTTATTACTACTACACGAGTTCTCAAACCAGAACACAACACATTTGCACACAGTCAAATAATTCCAAGTAATGCTATGAAACACCAATAATTCAATTTAGACACACAGTGAAAAAGTTTCAAATATTGTTATTTAACACAAATTATTTTACTGAAGAGTATTCATTCGTTTTGTACTTATAGTAAAATAGTTTCCGATATTTCTATTTATCATTAATAACTCAATTACACATCAGTCATTTGTTTACACAGTTAAATGATCAAACAGTTTGGTTTCTAACAATTAAAGTGTTGTATCGTGGTAAGAAAACGATACATAGTGAAATAGCGTTGATTATTTATTAACTCAAATGATACAGTCCGACTAGTATTATATATATTTACCAACCCCTCCGCTCGGGTAGGATATGACACAAGGTCAATTTTTAAGCGGATTTTAACAGGTTTGAATTCAGAGTTTTCCTTCTCCTAGACTAGTTGCCTTACCAAGGCTGAAGAGCCTAATCTTTCTTACTATTTACCCATAGCTGGAGGGAGAATAATTGGATTCATACCTTTCTCAAGGGTATTAGTGCTATGTGAAATTCAATCAGTCTCGTCCAGAGTTTGAACTCGTGTCGCAGTGTCCATTTCCTACGACGATAACCATTACACCACGAGCACCTCCGACTAGTATTATAAGTTTTTCGGTGTAGGTGTTACGTCCGAAGTTAGTCTTCTATTGACGGAGGTCTTTCAGAGACCTTCTGTCTCTGCTTCTCTATCTGCTTCTGTCTCTTTCTCTGCGGCGTCTTTGATACTTCCGCGATACCCGAAGTACGAGCCACTATACAACATAAATTCAGCAAAAGTATTTTGTTTGCACATAGTTTCAATGTCAAGCAGTTCTATTTGACCCATAGATAGGACCCTATCATGTGCAACCACTCCTAGCCAGAGGGAACCCAGAAGTTATGGCAATAAAGGGGTACTTCCCATTGCCCAAAACTCCAAACTTCCCATTGCCCAAAACTTCACCATCTAATTGTTTAATGTCATATCAAGGACACTCGTTTGAGGAGTTTTACCTCTTTGCGGAGATGCAGTCGGTGTGTTTTGCTCATAACAGAAGAATGGTGCATTATATGATAATCGTGAAAACAGGAAACACTTAAAAGTAATATGTGGTTTTAATGGTTTATATATATATATATATATATATATATATATATATATATATATATATATATATATATATTGCTTAGTATATATATAAATAAAGAGTGATCAATAGAGCAAATTGTGATCAATAGAGCAAACTGTCAACGATGCTTAGTGACTGTCAGGTTCTTGCCTACCATCATCATACCGATTATCTTTTGTCTAATAATCGCATAGTCGATATATATATATATATATATATATATATAGAGAGAGAGAGAGAGAATTTTATATATATATATATATATATATATATATATATATATAATCCGAGGAGAAAATCCAGGGGATAGGAGTATCAAATTTGAGTGCTCAATGGCTATCGACGTCTAATTAATTTGGGATTAAGAATACATCAAAACTAAACGATCAGAGCCCAAAAATATTTATATGAAAATAAAAAGAAAAAATTCACTTCTTTGGTGTCATTATAAATTTATTTTATATCTGTGATGACTCTCAACAGATGTTAAACAAAAAAAAGTTATTTAGGTGTTCTTATATTGCTTCCGGCGAGAATAAAATTTGAAAATACTTTTTAATTTTTAATTAAAAAAAATTTTTATTTAAAATAATCTATTAATCAAAATAGTTTTTTTATATTTCTTAATCAGGAAAATGTTTTACTGTGGAAATATCGTATCTATTATTTTTTGATATAATGTTATACATTCTTTTAAAAAAAAAACGTTACCCCTAATTTAAATACTACTGAAAATTAAAAATACCAAAAATCCTATATATATATATATATATATATATATATATATATATATGTAATATCCAACGCCAATTAAACTGAGGGAGGGAACAATTCTATTTCATAATTTTCTTTCTTCAATATTTATGTAATTGTAAATCCAATAGATAACTCAATGTAAAATAATGATAAATTAGAATAAAAAGCAAATAATTCCATATAAAAGAAAAACCTTTAAAAATTATACATATTTTTTTGTAATAGTTTTGGTCTAAAGAATCATATTTTTAAAAAATGTAGGGTCTGCTGAAATAAAGATTATTACAAAAAATATGAGTAATTTTTAAAGGTTTTACCATTATATATATATATATATATATAATTAGATAATCAAGTAGTTAAAGATTTTCAAAACATATACAGTAGCGTCCAAAACGAAGGGACAAAATTTTAAAACCTAGTATTTGTTAGAAATAACAACTGTGAAAAGCTGACATTTTGACAACTGGTAGTCGTTATCATCCATAATAACATACTAAAATTTGAATCATTTGCAAACGATAGAAAAAGAATTATAACAATTTTTTTTTTTCAAATTTGAAACGTCCAAAAGTAAGGGACAAAATTGAGAAAAACAATGTAAACAGCCAAAAAACAAAAATACATGTACAATCAATATTTAGTAAATGAGCCCTTGCTCTCAATGACAGCTGCACAACTTCGACTATAAGAACGAATCAGTTCTTGACAATCCTCGATAATAATCCTCCGTGTTAGTGGGATTTCTTTCCATAACTTTCACTCCTAAGGTCTTCCAAAGATTTTCTATTGGATTTAAGTCAGGACTTTGCGGTGGCCAATCCATAATTTCGAAATCTTGCTCGCTAAGGTAACTCATTACCACCTTTGCCTTGTGACATGGGGCATTATCTTGCATAAAGGTAGCCCTATCGAAACCTGAATTCTGTATGATTGGCACAACATGATCTTGAACAATGTTTTTATAGATCTGCGCATTTACACGAGTTTGTAACCGGACAAAAGGAGTTGTACCTTGGCTAGAAAACATTCCAAATACCATGACGCTTCCGCCCCCAAACTTGACAGTTTTCTGAGTACACTTTGCACTTAATCTTTCACCGATACGTCTCTTTACATTGTTTTTTCCATCATTTCCAAATAAATTAAACTTGCTTTCATCACTGAAAAATACCTTTGCCCAATTTTCATATGTCCAAATTACATACCTGTTTGCAAACTCTAATCTCTTCTTATTCTTCGAACTAACAAGTAGTTTCTTCCTTGGGGTTCGATTAAACAGCCCTATTTCTTGCAGTCGTCTAGAAACAGTCTGTCTTGACACATTAACACATGAGGTACTATTCATAACCCTTTTAATTTCTCTGCAAGACTTAAAACGGTCCTTTAATGACATACGCTGCATTATTCGATCTTCTCTTGCCGAAGTTTTGCGGGGTCTGCCGGTTTTAAAAGCACTAACTATTTTGCCAGTATCATTGTAGGATTTAACAACCCTGCTTACAACACTCTTGGAACGTTTCACTTTCTCTGAAATCTCTCTAATGGTGTGCTTTTCCTTGTGTAGCTTCACAATAGCTTGTCTCACAGAGTAATCAAGTTTTTGGCGTTTTGCCATGGTTCCGGCTGATGTAACGTTTACAAATGACTAAGTAAGACTTATTCTTTAGAGGAAACCAAAAAATTTGAATATAGCATACTGTTTACATTGCTTTTCTCAATTTTGTCCCTTACTTTTGGACGATCCTATTTTGAAAATAAATAAATAATTGTTATAATTCTTTTTCTATCCTTTGCAAATGATTCAAATTTTAGTATGTTATTATGGATGATAACGACTACCAGTTGTCAAAATTTCACTTTTCACAGTTGTTATTTCTAACAAATACTAGGTTTTAAAATTTTGTCCCTTAGTTTTGGACGCTACTGTATATACATCATTAGAATCATAATCAAGTCTCTCTCTCTCTCTCTCTCTCTCTCTCTCTCTCTCTCTCTCTCTCTCTCTCTCTTTCCCCTGCGTGTTCTTGCACCATCCGTCCCTATCGTTCATTTTGTTTCTTGTACGTCTTCTTGGTTTTATCCAGTGTCCGCACAGACCTGGTCGGCCAACACTGACGCGTCTATGTGCAGAATTCTATCAGAAAACATCGTTTATAAGTTCATCCTAGCTTATCCTGCAGTGCTCAGATTGTCTTGTTCGTCTAACTAGGTTTGAGAGATGGGAAGTGGGTGGCCGTACAACTGCTTTATGGGTTGTTGCTTTTAGGATATGTTCAAAATAGCACGTAGCATGCTGTGTAGTTCCAATATAGCTTTTTCTCAACGCGTTTTATTAGCGTCCATGTGGTGTAACCATATAGTAGTATTGACACAGCTACTGCTTAGGAGAAATCCTGTTTTATATTTTTGGATAACCAAATTATTGGGAAAGCTAAACATTTTTGCATTAACTTTTCTGTAATAAGATACCCCTCGATTGGCCCGGCGATTAATGCGAAATTGATTTTGGTTTGGTTTGGTTTGGTTTGGTTTGGTTTTATGATATATCAACCATTGTAGGTTATCTAATGTCAAATCCATTTATATATATATATATATATATATATATATATATATATATATATATATATATATAAGCAGTTCTATTTCAAGTAGTTCAATTTAGTACACAGTTTGAATGTCAAAAACAGTTCTATTTCAAACAACTCAGTTTAGCATAAGAACACAGTTCGATTTGACCCATAGCTGTCAGCTGCTACCACTCTCAGCCAGAGTGGACCTGGGAGCGATGGCAATAAAGGGGTACTCCATATTCCCTAATGCTCCAGCATTATTTGAGCCACACCATCAGATTGCCTAATGTCATATCCAGCATACTTATTGACGAGGTCTTACCCCTCTGCAGAGATGGGGTCGGTGTATTTTGCAGTCCTATATGACTTGGCCAGAAATTGGTTTTGATTCGAGTTGACTACTGTGGAGTTGAGTCATGGTTACTTTTTGTGTATACTAATATGGAAATTTGTCAGATCCTACAGAAACCACAGCAATCTTTTTTATATCCTCTTCCACTTCTTGGAAATCAAATCAAGAACCCAAATCTTTTCTACATGAGAGAATATTTACATCTCTTATGAATATAAGCCTTGTGACAATACACTCGCTAGCGCCCCCCACTATCTCAACCTCCTAAACCACTCATGGCCATCCGATCGTCTAGTGGTTTCTCTCATCAGGAGTATTTCACATTTCTTTACAAACACACAAAACACAACATACACAAAGGAGAGGGTGGAAGAAAAGAGAACAAACAAACAAATATGGACTTGGGTTAGCTCTAAGCGCAAGAAGGGAGAAGTTTGTGACATTTTTGTGTAGTTTTCTGTACATCGGTGGGCTATAGCGAGGGCGTATTCGAGCGAAATTCCTACACAGCCACCAGAAACGCTGACTAATCCTTTCATGTTGGCCAACCCGGCCTCTGAGTCCATAGGCCCTAGCTCCTGCTCTCTTCTCTTGTCTGCCCTTTTCTGTAGACTGTTTTCTTCTGTTCAATGTCTTCTTTTGTTCTGCCCTCCCTTGTCATCTTACGATCTCGTAGGTAATCTCGCGCGCACGCCCTTTGTGTGGGTTTTGCGCCAAAACAGACAACAGTATCCTCTGACTGACACACACCCACACTCACATAAACGAATGTCACCTATCGTGCCATAGCCTCCAGAGAATCTAATTTCTTCAAAATATTTTGTGAGACGCCTTCTTGCAGGAAATTTGCCTTCGATCATAAAATGAAAGACCTTTTTGATTTATAAAATTTGATCCGAGTAGTTAAACTTCAACGCGCCTGCTCCGTGGTCCAATTAGTAACTTTTCAAACTTAGAACTAATTCGGCACTTTATTTGCCAATAGAGTAAACAAAGATTTGGTTTTGTCTTCTATTTACATTAAACTTATAATTATGAAGCAATGGTTATAAAGAGAGCTCTTAATAAATTTTAGAATATATATATCCGATAGAATAAAACGCAATTTTTTCAAGCAGCGATCGTGTCAATTATATTATATCGATGCGCCACATGCACACTTGCCAACCAGATAGAGAAAAAGCTAAAAAGCAATTTCACAAGTAAGAACGGACTCATAAGCGACGTTCTCCTATGGGCCCCTTCACATAGACGTACAAGTGTTGGACGACCAATTAGAAATTATCTACAAAACCTCTTTACAGATACAGGATGTAGTCAAGAAGACCTGCCGGAAACGATTGATGATAGAGACGAATGACAAGAGAAAGTTAGGGAAATCCGTCCCAGCAGCACGACATGATGATGATATATATATATATAATACCGGCCTATTGGCATAATGGTTAGAGTGTTTGTTAATGGCCCGGAAGACTAGGGTTCAATCCAAGGTCTTCATATCAAAGACTCAAAAGATGGTACTTGATGCCTCTTTGCTTAACACTAAGCATTCTAAGATACGGATCAAGGGTAAATAGATCAATTCAGAGAAAGGAGTAGTGTAGCACTATATGGGTAGCCCGCCAAAGCAGACGATTCCTTTGTCTGTTTTGGCGCGAAACCAGACAAAGGATTCTTGGACCTGAAATCTCGCCGTATCCGGAAGTGGTAAGGGGACGCGAATGAGAGTTGGCTGGACAAAGGAGCTGAGAGGCAGTTGACGGGGGACCCGGACGAGAGCAGTTGGCGTCTGGACAGCAGAAGGTTGGCGTGGAACCACGGACAGGGGCAGTCAACACCGGACTCCGGAGACCAGTGGCAGACAAGATGGGGTCCAGCGAAGAAGACGAGTCGAGATGACGGCATTCCAGTTGCTTTGTGGAATTTTCGCTAGTAACCCACGCTAGCGTTAGTCCATATATGCTATCAGGAATGCAAAGTGTTGCATAACTCTCCTTCTGCTCTTGGTTAACCCCAAGCTTTGTTCGTGTTTGTTCGTTGTCCTTCTATTTCCTCCTCGATCGTATTGTGTAGCGGTAAAGAAATGTGCGTTACCCCCTCAACCACTAGTTGATCACCGGCCGGCTAAGAAAGAAATGGTTAGAAGACTGATGTAAAGCGTGAGGGGGAGATAATGTGGTGGGGTGAGGGCGTAACATTACAGTAGCGCCCCTCCTGCACCTCGGATTAGGAGTTATTGAAAGAGGGGGGCTTCTCTTATATATATACATATATATATATATATAGAGAGAGAGAGAGAAACACACACAAGAAATATGAGAATTGGTGACAACAAAAACACGTTAGTAAAATACTATTTAGAAACTAATGACAATTTTGATTTTAATGATCCAAAATGTCAGTTAATATACATAATAAACAACATAGAAAGACAATTGAATCTAGCATTATTTTTAATTATTATAGGTGTTGGTTTCCTAAGTTTCTAAGGAGACAATCATCTAGTGGTTGCAGGTTCAATTCTGACAACAGGTGAGTAATACAGGAATACTTAACACATGTACCCGATTATGGTTAACGTAACCAGAACAGGCGATCCCCGTGGATTCAATAAAGGACGTACTTCGAAGTTCCGTGTAGGTTCTTGAGTTTGACAAACGCCTGAAGTACCGGAGGACATAACGGCCGAAATATTGTGGAAATAATAATAAAGATGAAGACAATAGTCCGAAAACTCTTAATGATAAAAATCATCTAACTTCATCTCAAAAATTCAGACTATTACTATTAAAAAAAATGTTTTTTTTTTCAACTTATTTCCTTATTTAGTTAAATTATTTTTAAAGATTACAAAATCCCTAATTCAAATAAATTTTAAAATTTTATGAAATATTTGTATCTAATATTATTTTTTGATATTTTGTGAATACTATTTTGATCTGAGTGTCCTCGTGGTGTAATGGTTAAAGCGATGGACTGTGGAATCGTAGTAAGCGAGTTCGTACTCCAGTCGTGCTATTGCGTTCACTTTCGGCAAATACCTTGGGAAAGGTATGAACCCCCTTATCCTTTCAGCTATGGGTTAAATAGTACTACTACTGTTCTTCTAGGAGAATAGCATTAAATAACCTACAAAGGTTGATATGCCATTAAACAAAGAAACCAAACTTTTTTGATTATACTTCAAATCATAATTCTTCCTAAATTAAAAACAACAGCAACAAATATGTTATGTTATTCAGTTTCAACGCAAAAAACATAAAAATAAAAATAAAGTTTCTAAAAGTTTTTAAAATCCATAGCATATAAGTTACAATAGAATTTCAACACTAATTACGTCACAGATTTGCAATGAACGCTAACTGAATGGTAAAGATTTTCTCATTTTTTTGTTTCATTTTTATATTTGAATATTATTCAAAAGATATATCATATATTAACATTGCCCAGATGATAGTTTAATTTTGAAAAAAACAAGAAAAAAAAAGGCCGTTACGTTCAATGTAATAATATTCAAATATAAATAAATTCATCCTTTGAATACATTTTTTATATATTTTTATATTTTAGTTTCATGATTTTAGCTAAATGCCTTCCCGCTAACGAAAAACGTTTGTCTTTTAGTTGTTGCATCCACAAATTTACCATTCCATAATTAAATTTTCTTTAGTGCACTCTACCATTTTTCAAATCTGAATTCAAAAGAGGAAAAAAAAACGAAATGTCTTCTTATAGCAAAAAAGAAATACTTTATATGAGATATAGACCATGCAAGGTTAAATTATTGTTGGAAAAAAACATCCCTAAATTTAATTGTAAACATTAAATTGAAATTAATTAAATGAAAATTCAGCAAAATACCAATTTAAGAGAAAAATCACTCATAAGTTCTTGGAGATTCATCAAAAATTATTGCACAAGAAAAGTCGTCAAGGAGCCGCAAAGACATTTCCAAGGAAAGTACTTGAATTTGGACATCTTCATTTGGAACGATATCAATGTCTGATCAAGTGGCGAAAAGTCGGTAATGTCCCAGGGACAAGAATACTTTACAAGTGTGGGCTTTCATTCAATTAGGGGAAAATATTACACGCAGTATCCTCAGTCAGTCTGTTTGCCAATATTAGATTCCGGTCTATCAAGCAATATATATATATATATGTATATATATATATATATTATATGATAGGCAGGAATCGAATATATATATATATATATATTAACGTGATGTAATTGTCATCAAGAAGGAAAATGGAGTTGGAGAGGTGAGATGAAATTCCAGCTATTATAGATAAATATTGTCTTGAAAAAGTTATATATATATATATATATATATGTATGTGTGTGTGTGTGTGTGTGTGTGTGTGTGTGTGTGTGTGTGTGTGTGTGTGTGTGTGTGTGTGTGTGCGTTTCAAAACAGTATATATATATATATATATATATATATATATATATATATATATATATATATACGAGGATTTAAAAAAGTTTGCAGACTTTTTTCGTATGGGCACTTTTATTGATAGTTTACACATGAAACTCAAGTCCCCTTCGAAGTAATCTGCTCCGGCTGTAATGCACTTGTTGTACCGTTCCTACAACTTCTGGAAGGCCCCATCGAAGTCCTCTTGTGTGAGCGTGTCAATGACCTTCGTCACTGCCTCTTTCATCTCCTCAATGGTCTCATAAGAACAGCCTCTGAGCTTAGGGAATAACCAAAAGTCACAGGGAGCAAGGTCTGGACTACAGAGAGGCTGAGGAACTGTCTTGATACCCATCTTGGTCAAATAGTCTGTGACAAGGATGGAGTTGTGGGCTGGTGCATTGTCCTGGTGGAAATACCACTGACCCGATTTGAAGAGTGCTGGCCTCTTCCCAAGGAATCTCTTCCTGAACTACCTTAAAGCCTCAACATAGTAACTTTAACCCTAACCCTTTGGCCAATCAACTCTAGTGTATTGACTTCCTTACTCCTCCTACACCTCTCATCATCCCTCACAGACTCCTTGTCTTCCTTGAATCTCTTATGCCACTCAAAAACTCATGCTCGATTCATGCAAGATGGTCGAAAAGCAGTCTGAAGCATTCCATACGTTTCTGTGGCATTTGTTCCATGTTTAAAACAGAATTTTATTGCATATCGTTCTTCTAAAGAGTCCTCACGTTCAGATTGCATTTTTGAAATTCACCAGCTGAGACAATCAGGCTTCAGTAGGGTGCATTCCAATTGCTGCTGTAGCTGTTCATTTGAAGCTGAAATCATAGAAATTGGTCAGTCATCTCATAAGATGTATAGCAATACCATACTGAATTTTCAAGAGTCTACGACAATTTTAAATGCCTTCAAAAAATGTCTGGAAACTTATTGTATCCACCACACACACATATATATATATATATAAATATATTGCCAATGTTAGTCGAGGGTGAACCGAAGGCTCCCTTCTTGATAGCTACTACACCGATATATATATATATATAACTGTTTTGAGACATATATATATACATAACTATTTCAAAACAATATTCTTTCTCTATTAGCTGGAATTTAAACTTACTTCTCCAACTCCATTTTCCGCTTCGATAACTATTACATCTTGCTAATATATATACGCATATATATATATATATATATATATATATATATATATATATATATATATATATATTCGAACAACGTTTGGGAAAATTATCAACTCCCTTATCCTCTCAGCTCTCGGTTAAATAGCACCACTACTGTTCTTCTACAAGGATGGCTTTAGCATTAAATAACCAACAAAGGTTGATATGCCATTAAACCGATAAAACAAATCATATTTGGTCACTTTTGTTGGTAAATATAAAGTTGTCGACCGTAGTCTAGGGCAACCGAAGGCTCCCTTTTCAATAGCTACAACACTGAGGTGTTGGGGAGGGCGCTACTCCTTTCCCTGGATTGCTCCACTTCACCTCAGATCCGTACTTTATAATGCTGAGTATCAAACAAGTATCAGGTATAATTTTTTATGTCTTTCGTATGATTCGATCTGGGATTGGACCCTTGTCTTTCCGGACCTTCGGCGAACACTCGACCCACTAGACCAATGGACTGAGGACATTGACTTACAATGAGGTCACAAGAAGCACAATAGCAACTGAGAATAATTGTAAAACCTGTCAATAAAACAATCACACCATATGAAAAGAGAAGTTTCAAAGGTGCATCAACCGGTGAAAAAAATCGTTCTAAGTGAGTTGAATGCTGCAGAACTATTTAAAAGAAAATTAACGTTTCATTCACTCTTCATTTCTATCTTGGTAAATACAGCTTCCGTCACAATTCTTTTAATACTACTGGTACTTTGAAGAAAATTAACGTTTCATTCATTGTTCATTTTTGTCTTGGTAAATACAATTTCAGTCTTGATGCTTTTTTAACATTTAACAAATGTCTGTTCAATGCCAAGAGGACTATTTTGAAGAACGTGAAAGTTTCATTCATCGTTTATTTATATCTTGGTAAATACAGCTTCCGTCTCTATATTTTTTTGAACACTTCTCGTATTTTGAAGAAGATGAATATTCGGTTCATTGTTCTTTTCTATATGGGTAAATGCAGTTTCAGTGTTGATACTTCTTGAACATGGGGTCAGTCTATTTATATCTTTCTTTTGGTCTATCAATAATGACGTCTCTAACAAATTAAACTAGAAAACGTTAGTTTTGAGAAAATTATAATTTAACTCCTTTTTTACCTTCCTCTAATTAGAAAGTAATCAAATTTATCTGTATATTCTATTGGATTTTAATGAGTTTCCTATGAAGAATATTAAAAGTTAATCTCGTTCTGGTCATTCTAATTAAAAAGATTATATATATATATATATATATAGCTCGTTCAAATTCTGTCTAGAGGATGGCCATTCCGATTTATAAACTTTTCCACAAGTATCAGACACTTCCTGTAAAAATTGGCCAATCAGAGACGAATAGTGAAAGCATTTAAAATCCTCAAATACTCAGATTTTCAATTGCTGGTTAGTTTCTACCAGAAAGACGTATCTTTTGAAATACCAACTCTGGATTCTTTGAACAAAAGATCGAAATGCCGACAAGAATTCAAACAACTTCCTCAAATAAAAAAAATAATCAAATTTATCTTTATATTCTATAGGATTTTAATGAGTTTCATATGATAATATTTAAAGTTAACCTCGTTCTGATAATTCTAATTATATATACAGCTAGTTCAAAGTTTAGAAAAAACGTTTTAAGTTATACAACTTTTAGTCAATAAATTTCTTTTGTTTGCTTATATACAGCCAACTGGAGCACTTCATTTAATGTAATGGTTAACGAGCTAGTCTAGCAGACCGTTTATTTCCTATTATTTAATGACATATCAACTTTAGTGCGTTATTTAATACCAAAGCTATCATTTTAGAAGAACACAGTAGGGGTACTATTTAATCCATACTGGGAGGAGGGGTAGGGGATCCTAGCTTTTCTCAAGGGTCTTAATCTCAAAATGAACGTAATAGCACGACTGGAATTCAAAATTGCTATTTACAATATCAAAGTTCAGCACTTGAGTCACCAAGCCAGGGGACGCCTCCCAAACCTTTTGTAGTGAGCTCAATTCTCACTGGGTGCCTTATACTTCCGGACTTGTAGTACAAAAATCAAAGCTTAGCAAAAGACTTTCAGTAACTCTTCGTAGAAATTATGGTATATAAGACAGGACGCGGAAGACGACTGACAGACTCTATATGCCTGGAAAAGAATGAATAAGTTTACAACAGTCGGTTCCATTATCTATTTCTTTTTTTCTTTTTCTTTTTTTTTTTTTTTGATTTGGGGAATTGATAATAACACATGGTTGTTTGGTTCGTTGTTTGGATTTTATGGCATATCAACCCTTATAGGTTATTTAATACCAAAATCTGTTTATATATATATATGACATCGAAACGAATAGTTTATAAGTAAAATTTTAAACAGGCCAGAGCTCATTTGTTTGCACACAGTTAAATGATTTAACAATTCTATATGACCCATTGATGGGACCCTAACAGGTCTACCACAACTGGTCAGAGTGGACCTGGGAGTAATGTCAGTTAAGAGGTACTGTACCTTCCTCAAAGCTTCAAGACTGTAGCCTCATCATCAGATTTTTTAGTGTCATAACCAGGACACTCGTTGATGTACTCTTACCCTTTTGTAGTGATGCAGTCGGTGTATTCTCCAGCACCTGGGCTGAAACAATAATCACAGTGTTCGCTAATGATCCGGGAGGCCGGGGTTCAATCCCAGATTGAATCATACGAAAGATCCAAAAAATGGTACTTGATGCCTCCTTGGTTAACATTCAGCATCATAAGGTATGAATCTAGGGTAAGTGGAGTAACCCAGAGAAAGGAGTAGCACCCTCTCCTTATATCTCGGTATAGAAGTTATTGAAAAGGGAGCTTTCGGGTCGCCCTCGACATCAGTTGGTTAACTTATATATAATATATATATATATATATATTCAAAAGCTGTATCAATTTATATATAAACAATATCCCTCGTACATTGTTTCAGTAAATTTTAAACCATCTTCAGGGCGATGTTATGTCACGCAAAAAAATTATTCTCAAATGAAAATAATTCGAAAATATTTGGGGGTATGAGATAACATCATATAATAACATCACCCTGATGATGGTTTTAAAAACCAAAACGATGAACAAGAGCAAATTAGGCATATATAAATAGAAACATTGTTTGAATATCGTTGTTTTATTTTATTTTTTGTGGTGGGGTTATATTTTCATTCCATCAGATTTATTTCCATTTTTCTCTAATATATAGGGTGTCTCAATTTTCATGGGACCTATGTGACTGCTTATAACACGACTAATAATAATGTGCTCTTTTTTTGTTTCAGATCTAAAAATAGTATACTATAACAACTATTAATCTTCGATCACAATGCCTTGGACAAGAGAGGAAAAATATTTTCCTTCACTACTTATTTGGAGACAAAATCATTCAAAACTGTTTCAAAATAAATGAAACTTATTAATATAATCATGATTTATTACTGAGACAAGAAACTCAAAAAAATATTGCATGTCTTGGAAGCTAATACAATAACAATTAAACAAAAACATTTATTTGATGTCTATAGCTTAAATGATGCATTTTTATATGACGTGCTCCAAATGACCGACATTGCGCTTGTCTCTGTAATAAATCCTTATAATATTAATGGGTTGCATGTATTTTGAGACACCCTGTATATGTGTGTAAGAGACTGTGCATACGTGTGTGTGTGTGTGTGTATGTATGTGTGCAATGCAAAAAATAACTACAATTTTCGTTGTTCCTCCTACAATGCTAAATACCTTGAATAATGGCACTAAAAGGCTTGTAACGTTTACACTGGTATTGCAAGCATCTGACAAAATGTCGAAGAAAAGATACCTTATCATATTTACCCAACCCCTTCGCTCGGGCAGGATATGACATAAGGTCAATTTTTTAAGCGGAGTTTAACGTGTTCGAATTCAGAGTTTTCCTTCTCCTAGACTAGTTGCCTCACCAAGGCTGAAGAACCTAGTCTGCCCTACTATTTACCCATAGCTGGAGGGAGAATAATTGGATTCATACCTTTCTCAAGGGTATTAGTGCTATGTGAAATGCAATCAGTCCAGGATTTGAACTCATGTCGCCGTGTCCAATTCCTGCGACGATAACCATTACACCACGGGCACTTCCAAATCTAATCGTGATGCAATAATTATAACTCAAAATGTCGATTCAGATTCACTTTGGAAATTCATCGTCAGTTGTCTCTGTAAGACTCTTTGCCAATTTTATATTTTTCCTGATTAAGAATATATATATATATATATATATATATAAGTTGGCGACTGGAGTCGAGGGGTACCCGAAGGCTCACTTTTCAATAGCTACAACACAGAGGTGTAGGGAAGGCTGCTACTCCTTTCCCAAGTATATATATATATATATATACTTTAAAATAAATAGGTGCACAAGAGAATTTGTTTTTAAGTTATCTATTATTCCCCAACACGTGTTTCTGACGTTTTACGTCGTCTTCGGGAAGTAAATGGTTTGTATACTTTCGGGTTTTTAGGGTTTTTTTCTCTGTTATTACTCCATTCCCCCTAAATAATCTATGATAGTTGATATGCTATAAAGTTCAACTGACTACTAATCTTTCTCCTTGAATTATTGTGTGTGTGTGTGTGTGTGTGAAAGAACAGTATATTCAGAGTTTAATGATTCGGAGTGTGATGGTGTCTCATTCCAAAAATCATTTTGAAACGTAAAATAAAACGATAAAATAAGAAAATTCTTAGCGTTCTCTGGTCATTTCAAAATGGATGTAACGTAACTAATATTCGAAAAATTATATTTTTATTCTGATTTAGTTACTTATTAGTTTTTTTCTTTAAAATGATTAACCTGTTCGCAGTAAGATTTTTTTAAATTTTAACCCTTATTTTGATCAAGAGATTGCTTAATTTGTTTAAAAGATACCTTCTATTTGTGTAGTTATGAATTCTTTGAATTATTTTTGTTTTATTTTCATATCACATAAGATAACACAATAGTTATTATTTACTGTACAAAAATTGATTAGAAAATCTTGATCCGAAGTGATTGTGTGTGTGCGTGTGTGTGTGTGGTTAAGTTCTGTTTAATGTGAGTTTGATTTTATCTTTGAAGTTTTTTCTTTTATTTGGAGGAATGTGTAGTCGTCAGTTTGGTATATTGACATTATTTTAAACAATCCATTACTGCATTCGTAAAGGTGTTTTGAAACATGGAGTTTTCTGTTTTCTTGTTACTTAACATTACTTCTGTGTTAGGATCTCCTGTTATTTAGAGCTTGCATTGAACCTAATTATACTTTAAGCTGCAATTCAAAAATCGTAGTTTATGTAAGTATACTTGCAAAATTCGATTACATAAGCCACATTTTTTTAATTGCTGCTTGAATTTCTGTTTTGGGGGGTTTTGAAAGTATAGAATTTTCCTTCTATGATTATATTACATACTCCCCATCTTTCGTTCTTGCATTTTGTGACTCCATGCGTTGTGTGGTACCTAAATTTAGAAGAGGTGAGTATTTTTATTTTGGGATTGTCTCAGATTTTTATGATTTTTGTTGTGTCTCGTATTTCTTTGATTTTGTCATTGTTTTAAGTTCTTCAAAATTTTTTTAAATTATTTCTGTGAATCTTAGGTTGCATTTAAGTATGTTGAGACGAATGCTAAGGGTTCTTCGTTGCTATGTTTTTTGGGATTCGTAGTTCTTTTAATGGATTTTTTTTCTGCTAATTCGAATCCCTTATTTATTAGTGTTGTGTATCCCCTCTGGTGGAGGGTTACGCATAATTCTTATTAGCGAGTTTTTCTGAAGTTTTTATTAGTGACTATATTGTATATTATACATGCTAGAATGTAAGAGATGGATTCTATGCAGTTTTGGGGTTGGTGACTTTTGAAATGGAGGTATTATTGGGTGTCTGTGGGTTTGTGGTAAATGTCTGAGATAATTTGGCCATTTTCGTTTTTAATGAGGATGAGATTGCTAATTATTACTATAGGAGGTAAACTCCACATTGTTGAGGTTAACGTGCTGAACTGTGACACCATAGTAACTGAGTTCGAACACCAGTTGTGTTTTTAAGTTCACTTTCAGACTAATACCTTTGGTAAAGTCTTGAACTTCCTTATCTCTCAAGCTATGGATAAAATAGCACGACTACTGTTCTTTCACAAGGATGACTTTGGCATTAAAAAACCCAAACACGTTGATATGCCATTAAAAGATGAAACCAAGAAACTAATCTTAACTCTTCGCTGGGTTGACCAGCTTGTTTAACATTATATTTGAGATTGATAAATATGGCCCTTCCATAAAGAAAGTTGAGCACTTCTGAAAATCGTCTTCTGACCCATTACAAACAACTTTACCGAAACTAGCAATACCATCTGCCCACCTGAAGAGCGCGTTGAATGAAACTTAGAGTTGCTGGAACGGTTTGTTTTTTTTTTCAATATTTTTTAACCAACTCTGACATTTTTAGCATAGATGAAATTTCTTTTCAACGCAAGTTGTTTCTCTCACCTTATTGTTGGATTGATCAACTTGTTTGCAATTATTTTAATATTGTTATTACAAATTAACTTCGACATTAAATGAATTAAACACTTTATGATATATATATATATATATATATATATATAAAGAAAAGTAGAAAAATAATATAATCCAAATTTGGGGAATTTATTATGAAAGCCGATGATGAACGTTTCGGTTATAATAACCTTCTTCAGGACTTTAAATTCATGAAAAGTGTTGATAAAATAATAATGGATGAAATAACATCAAACAGCTATCGCTATTTTATCTTTAATGTTTATTTCTATCGATCTATTCAAATGTGATAATATCTATTTCACTTCAATCACATTTCCATCTTATTTAACGGCATTACCCATAAGTACGTCCCAACAATTTTTTATAAAAAGTTAATTTGTTTTTAAATTTAAAAAAAAACGGGATTTTATTATTTCTTGTGAAACATTTATATAGATTACATCCCTTGCCTTCCAAATAGTTCTTCTAGTGACAACTAAGTGGCGTCACAAAAGCTACATATAAAACGGCATGGCAAAGCCAAACTCTCTCTCTCACTCTCTCTCTCTCTCTCTCTCTCTCTCTCTCTCTCTCTCTCTCTCTCTCTCTCTCTCTCAACAAAAGCTCGTACGAGACTGTGCGTTTCTAGACACATGGGTTCTTGACCCAACAAATCTCGTAGATCTTCAGGCAACAATTTCCATCCTATTAAGAACTTTTATACTGAAATATTACCGAGGGGGTAGAGCATTCACTAATGTCTCGGGAGACAAGGGTTCAGTACCAAGTCGAGTCATACCAAAAACTCAAAAAATGGTACTTGCATTATAAGGTATGTGTCATGGGTAAAGTGGCGCAATCCAAGGAAAGAAGTAGCGCCCCCTTCAACACCTCGGTGTAGTAGCTATTGAAAAGGCTGCCTTCGAATAACCCTCGACTACAGTCGCTAAATTTTTTATACTAAAACACCCTTCAACCACATGATAGGACTTTCCTCTATAACGTTTCATTTTAGTATTCCATGTCATTTTTGTGTTAATTCTATCAAGTTTGCTCAGGACATAAAATATGTTGTTATTAATCAGTTGTGAATTGTTTTATATAGTTTAGCACGAAAAAATATTAAACCATAATACACTTTCTTAACTTCAAGTGTCCGAATTATTTTCCTCTCATATTCGAATGATTATGGCTGTGAATTTTGGTACTTAGATTTGACAAATAGACAAAGGCAAATCTTCAAGTCGTCGATACTAAATTTCATTCGATTCAATTACCATACATTATGCAATGAAAATAGATGACATTAGGTACTGTTTATTATCAAACTCTACATCAAATATATCCGTGACATTTTTCCACAAGTAACTAGTAAATAAATAAATAATTCTTTGATATTACTGCTTGTCGGTGAAGCTTACAACATGCTGACTTTATTCCCCCCCCCCACCTGCAGAGAAGTAAGACCCCCCCCTGCAAAAAAGGGTTATCCTGGGCATGACACTAAACTCCATCTGGTGGTGAGTCACCAGTTGTGAAGATTTTGAGAGTGTGGAGTATTCCTTCATTGCCGTTACTCCCAGCCCCACTCTGGAACATCTAGGAACACCTTGATATCATATGCAAAATAGATCTTAAGAAGGTAGAAAAAATATAAATATAAACGTACATTGAACGTGATTCCCTAACCTCTGTGCATGAAATAACCCCAGATGGGTTGACATGCGGTTAAAATCAATCAATCTTTGACATCACTGAAAAACAGTAAATGCTAGAAACGATAAACGTTAAACAAAATCTGGCCGTATTTGCTTATTTCTTGATATAAGTCGATGACAGGAGAATTATTGTCGCAATATGAGATTGGTCCTTGTCTTTCAATCAATTTCCGGAATTATATTAGCATTTGTATTTCTTCCTTTGGTCAAAAATTAGACATGGTATCGATCATCCTGTAAGTCTTTGAGAATTGACTGGGCAACAAATACAGCTTTCAAGAATTTCTGAAAATTCAACATAAGTGAGGCTTGTGCAATCGCTTTTCGTGATCAAATCCAACCCGACCCTGGCATTCCACCCCGATGAGGATTGAACAAATGAGAACAATTTCCGGTTGGATACCCTGAGTTGACCACCGGAAAAACGGACGTGCGAGATTGGAAAATCGGAAATCGATCTAATCATTTTCTCTTCTAGATCGATATTCATGTCTTACGGCTAAGATTGGAAGACATTGTAACCAAAATTCGATTCTCACTGGATGCTCAAATGTTAAGGCCTTATATCAGACAAAAAATTATTTGTTAGTGATTATCTGATGCAAGGTTAAAACGTCTAGAGATAGAATAGTTTATAAGAATTTTATAAGATATTCATTGAAGATAGGATATGCACATTGCCTTGTTGTTCACACTTGACTCTGTAGATATTATAACTGAACCAATTCTACAAATGTAAGACAGAGAATATTTGACCGTGCCTAACTGCTCTTCAAGATATATAAAATAGGTTGCACTGAGTCAACAACAATATCTACAGAGTAAAACAGTAAATATTTGGCGATGCCTATCTTCTCTCCAAGTTATATGAAATAAATAGAACTGAATCAATTATAATATTGCTTGAATGGGAGATGGTCACTGTCAAATAGAACCCACTTAGTATTGTAGATATTTTCATTCACCCAGTACCATATATATTTATGAGCAGAGCTATATATATATATGCTAGAAATATGTGGAAAGTTGGATAAATTAAACTCTTAAATCCGATTTAGATGCGTGATATTTCGTTCTTTTTATTCCTAAGAACTTTTACATACTCTAAAAAGAGTGAAATATCACGCGTGTATATTAGATTTAAGTGTTTAATTTATCCAACTTTCCACATATTTCTATCATACTGTCAGATTCACCACAATCTATCATTTTAACACACACACACACACATATATATGTGTGTGTGTGTGTGTGTGTGTGTGTGTGTGTAAATTGAAAGGTATCCGACAATATTGAGAAAATTGAAAAAACAAAGTAATCCAAAAGTGATGAATTTATCACGGAGGAAAGTCGACGTTAAAACGTTTCGGTTTTAATGAACCTTCATCAGGACTTTAAATTGGTGAAACGTTTGTTGGTAACTTGTAGGTAACGTAGGTTATACGAGCCAAAACTCATTTGTTAGTTTACAATTAAATGGTTCCTAGACTTGCTGTGTAATACTAACAATTCAATTCAACATCAGTGATTTGTTTGCATACTGTTAAATCGTTTCAAGTATAGTGAATGATTAAATAGTTCGATTTGACTCAGAGGTGGGACCCTAACAGTTATTCTCGCACCGGGTCAGAGCAGACCTGGGAATAATGGTAATGAATGGGCACTCCACATTCCCCAAACTTCAAGACATGTGCCTCATCATCAGTTAACACTAATTTTTTTCAAATATTTAACACTTATAATTGTATTCTGTTTAATTTGTTTGCACACAGTTAAATGGTTCCAAGTATTGCAATGTACTTCAATTTAACATTAATCGTTTGTTTGCACGCAATTAAAAGGTTTCAAGTATAGTAAATGATTAAGTATTTCTATTTGACCCATAGATGGGACTCTAACGAGTACTTTAAACCCATGTCAGAGTGGATCTGGGAGTAATGTTAATGAAGGGGTATTCCATCTTACACAAAGCTCCAGAACTATAGCCCCGCCATCCAATGGTTTAGTATAATATCCAGGGCTCTCATTGGAGTGTGGGGGCCTTACCCCTCTGCAGATATACAGTCGGCATATTCTACTGCCCCAGCCGACCGGGCAGAGTAGATACAGCTGGTGTGAAAATAGTAATAATAACAATAAACACTTATCCTAAAATCTCATTGGTCAAAATTAGATTTTATTTTCATTATATATCATTTCAGAAAACATGAGTCAGAGTCATCAAAAATCGATTTGCTGCCATTAATGATTAGCGTTGCGTTGATCCTAAATCGGAAGAGATCCGAAAGTAATAAAATCAACTCGGATTTAATGATCAGAGCGGCATAAATGCGTGGGCGTTATCAGTTGAAGATAACCAGAGTCGCAGAGGAAGGAACGAGGGGTCTTGGGGTGAAAATCAGACAGTTCTAGGCAAAGAAAAGGTAAATAAAAACTATAAAAAAAAGAAAGAGTCGACAAACGGTCATCCTCTTAAAAAACAAACACTGATTCAGTCAATGCGGATTGATGGTCGGCCTCCAAAACAAGCCTTGAAGGGAGGGAGAGATAAGTTTGGTTTTTTTTTGCAGGGGAGGGTGAGTTGTTTTGTTAGGAGGGAGAGTGTTGTGCACAAGAAAACGTGATTTGATGCAAGCGGAAGAGGCTTAAGAATAGGTGGTTTTCCACCAGGCCTACCCCACCGTACCTAAAACGTGATGAAAAAAGCTTCTATCTGAAAAGGAATGGAATTTGAGATCTTTTGGCGTCATGAGTCCTTACTCGAACCAGGATCCTTGGATTTGCTATTCTTAAGAAAATGTGACGTTGTTTTGTACTTCGGTGGTGTTGTATTGCCACGAAACCGCAAGCAACCTGGAGATGGAATCACGTTGTGGTCAGAGAGATCCGGGATATAAGAGTATACCGTGATCAGAGAGTGTCCGGAGTTGGCTGGGGCAGTAGAATACACCAACTGCACCTCTGCAAAGGGGTAAGACCCCCCCCCCAAACGAGTGTTCTGGATATGACACTAAACAATCTGATGGTGAGGCTCCAGTAATGCAGGAGCTTTGGGGAATGCAGAGCATCACTTCATTGCCATTACTCCCAGGTCTGCTCTGGCCCATAGTGGTACTATTTACCAACCCCTCCGCTCGGGCAGGATATGACACAAGGTCAATTTTTAAGCGGAGTTTAACAGGTTTGAATTCAGAGTTTTCCTTCTCCTAGACAAGTTGCCTAACCAAGGCTGAAGAACCTAGTCTATCCTACTATTTACCCATAGCTGGAGGGAGAATAATTGGATTCATACCTTTCCCAAAGGTATTAGTGCTATGTGAAATGCAATCAGTTTCGTCCAGGATTTGAACTCGTATCGCCGTGTTCATTTCCTACGGCGATAACGACTACACCACTGGCCCATAGTGGTAGCATCTGATAGGGTCATATTTATGGGTCAAATAGAACTAAATGCATACTTATGCTAAACTGAATTATTTGAATTAGAACTGTTTGACAAAATTGAATAGCTTGAAATATAAATGTTTTTGACAATTAAACTGTGTACTAAACTGAATTTTTTGACAATTAAACTGTGTGCTAAACTGAATTTTTAAAAATAGATCTGACTATTTGCATAAAAATGGATTTGGCGTTAAATAACCTACAAGGGTTGATATGCCATAAAACCCAACCAACCAAAAAATGGAGAGATTCCATGATCAGGGAATATCCGAGAAATAGAGAGATACTATGTCGGGGGAATCCGAACAACGAGGAGGAAACTTTATCAGTGAATGTCCGAATTTCGGGGGTGAAATGTGAAAGCACTTTATCCAACAAGAAAGACCAGGGAGAAAAAAAACATGAAGAATTAAAGATAACCAAAGATCCGCTGCATAAAATGAGAGAATGCTTTATAATAGGAATATACATATATATATATATATATATATATATATATATATATATATATATATATTTGGTTAATGATATTTTGTATATGAAGGAACACATTAGGCTATGATTTTTACTATAAAAAATACATTAGCGAATGATTTTTGCTCCAGAAATGAGTTGGCCACTGATTTTTATTGCTGAAATTCATTGACAAATGATTTTTATAATAGAAATGCGTTGACCTATGATTTTTATGATAGAAATGTAGTGGCCAATGATTTTTACTATAGAAATGCATTAACTACTGATTTTAGTGAAGAAATTCATTCGCCAATGATTTTTAAATTTTGTTTTCAAGAAGTGCATCAAGTAAAAAGTTCGAAAAACCCAGATCAAGATGCAAAAACGTTCCTGTCAGCGATTCCATAGTATGTATTTACCGAACCCCTCCACCATAAGCAATATAGGACACATGTTTAATTAGGGGTTCAATCCCAGATCGAGTCATACCAAAAACTAAAAAATGCTTAACACTCAGCATTATAAGGTACGGATCAAGGGTAAGTGAAGCAATCCAGGAAAAGGAGTGGCGCCCTCCCCTACACCTCGTACATAGCAGCTATTGAAAGGGAAACCTTCGGGTCACCTTCGATTATGGTCGGTAGGTTTGAATTCTAAATTTTCGTCCCCCTAGACTGGTTACCTTATCAACGATAGAGAACTCAAGGACGAATATATGAACTACATACTTCGGGGTCACATCAAGCCGAAATGTAAGAGATTCTTTGTTGGCTATGAAATGTTGGCTATAAATTGTTGTCTATGCCTTATTGTCGAAGAATGTTCCATTATCCAAAATCTTCATGTTTCTGATAATTCCCAAATTCTTCTTCTTGTATGACTCCGATGAGCCAACTCTCTTCTTGGTTTCAACAGGTTTTCCTGCGTCGCCGACAAGTAGCCATTTTGTTCCAATCTAACTCGCTCCACCAAGTCAATCGCAATAAAGAACCATTGAAAAACACTTTTCGCTTCATTTATTGGCTTTCAAACCTTGATAGCTCACTTAGCTGATGGTCAGTTTTCCACCACATCACACACACGTACCTGGAGGCCACTGCCTAGCCCGTAGAGCCAACACTCGAACAAGTCGTTGACCTTTCGCCTTAAACTGGGTACCAATGATAAATAAAGACTAAATATGACGGGTAATCAACGTCCTTCAAGAGGAAATCCACGTTGCACATGTTGGGTTGTACTCATTTTAAGAGCCGACATTTTTGTTCTCTTTGAAGGACTTCTTTTTTTTTTCTCTTAAGGAGGAAGATCGTGTACGTGAATTATCTGCAATGTAAGTTGTTTCTTCTTCGTCACAATTAATATTTTTCTACTTTTTCTTCATTATCGGGTTCTTTTTCATCATAGTTATTATTTTATTTTCTTCTTTTTCTTCCTTATCGGTTTCTTCTTCGTCTCATCTTTCATTCAGTTTTCTCCTTTTTCTATTTTTTCTTCGTTATCGGTTCCTTCTTCATCTCAGTTATTTATTTTATTTTCTTCTTTTTCTTCGTTATCGGTTCCTTCTTCATCTCATCTATTATTCAGTTTTATTCTTTTTCTTCGTTATCAGTTCCTTCTTCATCTCATCTATTATTCAGTTTTATTCTTTTTCTTCGTTATCAGTTCCTTCTTCATCTCATCTATTATTCAGTTTTATTCTTTTTCTTCGTTATCAGTTCCTTCTTCATCTCATCTATTATTCAGTTTTATTCTTTTTCTTCGTTATCAGTTCCTTCTTCATCTCATTTATTATTCAGTTTTATTCTTTTTCTATTTTCTCCTCATTACCGGCTTCTTCCTCATCTCAATTATTATTTTATTTTCTTCTTTTTCTTCGTTATCGGTTTCTTCTTCGTCTCATCTTTTATTCAATTTTTTTTTATTTTCTTCTTTTTCTTCATCATCGATTTTTTTATCGCCTCATCTTTTATTTGTTTTTGTTTTTGTATTTATTCTTTTACTTTATCATCGATTTCTTCTCCTTTTTTTATATTTTATTCATTCTTCATTTTCCTTCTTTTTATTTGTTTCTTTCTTCATTTCTTATTTTACATCTATCATAGAAATCTATTTTCACACTTCTTCGATACATTTTTTATTCATTCCTTTTCCTTTTTGCCTTTTTTTGTTTTGTTTTTATTTTTGTTTTGTTTTTTTTTGTCTACACTTTTTCATTTAACTTTTTTCTGTTTCCTTTTACTCCGTCATTGGTCCGTTTGTCTCATTCATAATTCATGATTCATAATTCTCTCTCTCTCTCTCTCTCTCTCTCTCTCTCTCTCTCTCTCTTCTTTTCCTTCATCAACTTCTAATCCCTTCACGTTTTTTCTTAACTATTCGCTAAACTATTCTTTTTATTTTCAACTTTTTGTTTCTTTTTTTTTCTTTCGACCCTTTTCATAGATTTCTTCACCTCTCTTTTTCTTCTTTTCTTTTTTCCTTCTTTTCTTTTTTTTTTTTTTGTTTCTTTTGTTTCTTTGTTTCTTTTTCTCTTTCTTGTCTTTTTTCCTTCTTTTTTTCCCCTTTTTTTTCTTCATTTCTTTTTTCTTTTGTTTTGCCTTCTTTTCTTGTTTTCTCCTTCTCTTGTTTTTCTCCTTTTCTTTTTCTCCTTCTTTTCTTTTTTCCTTATTTTCTTTTTCTATTTCTTTTCTTCTTTCCGTCTTTTCTTTTTTTCTGTTTCTTTTCATTCTTTGTTTCTTTTTCTCCATCTTCTCTTTTTCCTGGTTGACTTTTTTCCCATTTTTCTCCTCTTTTCTTTTTTCTTTTCTTTTGCCTTCTTTTCTTGTTTTCTCCTTCTCCTGTTTTTTCTCCTTGTTTTCTTTTTCTCCTTCTTTTCTTTTTTCCTTCTTTTCTTTTTCTATTTCTTTTCTTTTTTCCTTCTTTTCTTTTTTCTGAATCTTTTCTTTCTTTGTTTCTTTTTCTCCTTCTTGTCTTTTTTCCTTCTTTTCTTTTTTCCCATTTTTTCTCCTCTTTTCTTTTTTCTTTTCTTTTTCCTTCTTTTCTTGTTTTCCCCTTCTCTTCATTTTCTACTTCTTTTCTTTTTCTCCTTCTTTTCTTTTTTCCTTATTTTTTTTCTATTTTTTTCTTTTTTCCTTCTTTTCTTTTTTCTGTTTCTTTTCTTACTTTGTTTCTTTTTCTCCTTCTTGTCTTTTTTCCCGTTTTTTCTCCTCTTTCCTTTTTGCTTTTCTTTTTTCTTTTCTTTTTTCTTCTTTTCTTGTTTTCTCCTTCTCTTCTTTTTCTCCTTGTTTTCTTTTTCTACTTCTTTGCTTTTTTCTTTCTTTTCTTTTTCTATTTCTTTTCTTTTTTCCTTCTTTTCTTTTTTCTGTTTCTTTTCTTTCTTTGTTTCTTTTTCTCCTTCTTGTCTTTTTTCTTCTTTTCTTTTTTCCCATTTTTTCTCCTCTTTTCTTTTTTCTTTTCTTTTTTCTTCTTTTCTTGTTTTCTTTTTCTCTTCTTTTTCTCCTTCTTTTCTTTTTCTCCTTCTTTTCTTTTTTCCTTATTTTCTTTTTCTTTTTTTTTCTTTTTTCCTTCTTTTCTTTTTTTCTGTTTCTTTTCATTCTTTGTTTCTTTTTCTCCATCTTCTCTTTTTCCTGGTTGACTTTTTTCCCATTTTTTCTCCTCTTTCCTTTTTTCTTTTCTTTTGCCTTCTTTTCTTGTTTTCTTTTCTCCTTCTCTTTTTTCTCTTTGTTTTCTTTTTCTCCTTGTTTTCTTTTTTCCTTCTTTTCTTTTTCTATTTCTTTTCTTTTTTCCTTCTTTTCTTTTTTTCTGTTTCTTTTCTTTCTTGGTTTCTTTTTCTCCTACTTGTCTTTTTTCCTCCTTTTCTTTTTCTCTTTCTTTTCTTTTTTCCTTCTTTTATTTTTCTCTTTCTTTTCTTTTTTCCTTCTTTTCTTTTTCTGTTTCTTTTCTTTTTCTCCTTCTTTCCTTTTTTCTCCTTCTCTTCTTTTTTTCTCCTCTTCTTTTTCCTCTTTTTCTTGACCTTTTTAAGCTTCTTTTCAATTACTCAATTTTCTCACACTTTCGTCTTCTCTTTCCTCTGCGCCCTCTTTTCTTAATATTGCCTCATCTTTTCTTTTTTCTTTTTTTTTTCTATAAAATACGCCAACTGCATCTCTGCATAGGGTTAACAAGTGTTCTGGATGTGATACTAAGCCATCTGATGGTGAACTTTGGGAAATATGGAGTACCCCTTCATTAGTTTTACTCACAGGTCATATGAGTCAAATAGAATTTTTTAGTCATTTATTATACTTAAAACCATTTAACTATGTGCAAACAAATGATTAATGTTAAATTGAACGTAGCAATGCTTAACTGTGTGCAAACGAATGGATAATGTTGAAAAGAATTATTACTGTTAGATTGAAATACTTGAAACTCTTTAACTGTATGCAAAAAATAAATAGCAATACTTGAAATCGTTTACTTATCATATTTACCAACCCCTCCGCTCGGGCAGGATATGACACAAGGTCAATTTTTAAGCGGAGTTTAAGAGGTTTGAGTTCAGAGTTTTCCTTCTCCTAGACTAGTTACCTCACCAAGGCTGAAGAACCTAGTCTGTCCTACTATTTACCCATAGCTGGAGGGAGAATAATTGGATTCATACCTTTCCCAAGGGTATTAGTGCTATGTGAAATGCAATCTGTCAGGTCCAGGGTTTGAACTTGTGTCGCCGTGTCAATTTCCTGCGACGATAACCATTACACCACGGGCACCGTTTAATTATGTGGAATCCAATGGGCTTTGGCTCATTTAAAAAGGTTACCTTCAAACTATTCGTTTACAAATCATAGATAGATCAATAGAATTTGGCATTAAATATGTCAATGCACACAAAACGGAATATATGGGTTATAGTCAAACAAGTGACATCTCCACACTAGACGGAACTAGACAAATTCACTTACCTAGGAAGCAGCGTCTCATCAACCGAAAAGGACATCAACACACGGCTAACGAAGGCATGGACAGCTATCAATAGGCTATCGATCATATGGAAATCAGACCTAACCGATAAAATGAAACGCAGTTTCTTCCAGGCAGCTGCCGAATCGATACTGCTGTATGGATGCACTATATGGACGCTAACAAAACGGCTAGAGAAGAAGCTAGACGGCAATTACACAAGAATACTGCGAGCAATATTGAACAAGTCCTGGCGGCAACACCCCACAAGACACCAACTATACGGCCACCTGCCTCCCATCACGAAAACTATACAAGTTAGACGAACCAGACATGCAGGACACTGCTGGAGAAGCAGGGACGAGCTCATAAGCGATGTACTCCGATGGACCCCCACATATGGCCGGGCAAAAGCAGGACGAACAGCAAAAACATACATTCAGCAGCTATGTGAAGATACGGGATGTAGCCCTGAAGACCTGCCAGAGGCGATGAACGATAGGGAAAAGTGGCGAGAAATGGTCAGGGATATCCGTCCGAGTGGCATGACATGATGATGATGATGAAATAATATACCGTAAAATCCAACCAACTAACCATATTTACCTACCCCTCCGCTCGGGAAGGATATGACACAAGGTCAATTTTTAAGCGGTGTTTAACAGGTTTAGATTCAGAGTTTTCCTTCTCCTAGACTAGTTTCCTCACCAAGGCTGAAGAAACCAGTCTTTCTACTATTTACCCATAGCTGGAGGGAGAATAATTGGATTTATACCTTTTCCAAGGGTATTAGTAATATGTGAAATGTAATTAGCTTGGTCTAGGATTTTGAACTCGTGTCGCTGTGTCCATTTCCTTCGATGGTAACCATTACACCATGGGCACCTTCAAAACCTCCAACCAACTAACCAACCAACATCTTCTTTTCCATATATTACTTTATCTTCTTTCAATTTTCCTCTAATTTCACGATGTATTTTCTTTTTCTTTGCTTTTTTCTTTTTCTTTTATATAACTCTTTTCATACTTCTTCATCTTCTTCTTAAACATATTTTATATTCTTGTCTATCAGTGCCTTCTTCTTCTTCTTCTTCTTCTTCTTCTTCTTCTTCTTCTTCTTCTTCCCTTTATTCGTTCTTTCCTTCCTTTCACTTCCTCCTAACCCTTCTACTTATATTTCTGTCCTTCTCCTTCTCTTTTTCATTTTCCTTCTTATTTTCATTTTTCTTTTTTCTTTTCTTTTTCCCCATCAATTGCTTCATCTTCTCCTATTTCTACTACTTCTTTTCTTTTTCTTTTTCTTTTTCTTTTTCTCTTCCGTTTCTTCTTTGCTTTTTTCCTTCTTTTTCTTAATTTTTTAAATCTTCTTTTCCATCTTCTTCCGGTTTTTATCTTCACTCTTACTTATCAGTCGATGAACTATTTGCTTCGTCTCTTTTTTATTTTTCCTTCTTCCTCTTCTATTTCCTTACAACTCTTTCCACCTGCTTTTCTTTCTATTTCTTTTTTTTATTATTGTTTTTCCTTCTTCCACTTTGGATTTTTATCATTCTTTTTCTTTTGCTTTTGTTTTTGTTTTTGTTTTTTATGGGGGGTAGTTTTTTATCTAATGACATACCAATCTTATGGGTTATGTAATGCCAAAGCCATATTCGTAGAACAGCAGTGAAACTATTCACCTTTTTTAGTGAGGGGATAAAGGGGTTCAGTAGCTTTCCCGAGGGTATTAGTACGAAAGTGAACGAAACAGCGCGACTGGAATTTTCTTTACTCCGAAGCCGGAGTCCAGCTCTTCAAAGCTGCAGTCCAGTCCTTTAGCCACTACAACATAGGAACATAGAGGCTGCAGTCCAGGCTTTTAGCCACTACACCATGGGAACATAGAGGCCACGGTCCAGGCCTTTGACTAATACGCCATGGGGACATTGAAGCTGCAGTCCAGCCCTTTAGCTACTACCCCACGAGGACTTAGGGTCCGCAGTCCAGCCTTTTAGCTACTACACCACGGGGACTTCGAAACCGCAGTCCAGCCCTTTAGCTACTACGACACAAAGACTTCGAGGCCGCAGTCCAGCCTTTTAGCTATTACGCCTGGGAAACTTAGAGGCTTCTGTGTTTCCCTTTTGATACGAGGATCATTAAATAAGTTTCAAGACTTTTTTCGTATGGGCACTTTTATTGATATTAATAGTTCACGCATGAAACTCTAGTCCCATTCGAAGTAATCTCCTCCGGCTGCAGTGCATATGTTGTACCGTTCCAACAACTTCTGGAAGGCCCCATCAAAGTCCCCTTGTGTGAGCGTGTCAATAACCTTCGTCACAGTCTCTTTCACCTCCTCAATTGTCTCATAACGACAGCCTCTGAGCTTAGGGAATAACCAAAAGTCAAAGGGAGCAAGGTCTGGACTATGGGGAGGCTGAGAAACTATCTTGATACCCATCTTGGTCAACTAGTCTGTGACAAAGATGGAGTTGTGGACTGGTGCATTGTCCTGGTGGAAATACCACTGACCCGATTTGAAGAGTGCTGGCCTCTTCCCAAGGAATCTCTTCCTGAACCCCCTTAAAACCTCAACATAGTAACCCTAACCCTTTGGTCAATAAACTCTGGTGTTCTGACTTCCTTACTCCTCCTACACCTCTCATCATCCCTCACAGACTCCCTGCCTTCCTTGAAAACTGATGCTCGACCATCTTGCATGAAGCAAGATGGTCGAAAAGCAGTCTGAAGCATTCCATACGTTTCTGTGGCATTTTTTCCAAGTTTACAACAGAATTTTATTGCATATCGTTCTTCTAAAGTGTCTTCACGTCCAGATTGCATTTTTGAAATTCACCAGCTGTGACAATCAGGCATTAGTAGGG
Organism: Sepioteuthis lessoniana; assembly: GCA_963585895.1. Classification (NCBI taxonomy): domain Eukaryota; kingdom Metazoa; phylum Mollusca; class Cephalopoda; order Myopsida; family Loliginidae; genus Sepioteuthis; species Sepioteuthis lessoniana. The sequence continues at coordinate 31,446,696 of OY757946.1, forward strand.
TGTATTCTAATTCCTGCTGTAGCTGTTCATTTGAACCTGAAATAATAAAAATTGCTCAATCATTTCATTGCAAAAGGGTCGCCCCCCCAATAAGTGTCCTAGATATGACACTAAACAATCTGATATTGAGGTTCCAGTAATACTGGAGCTTTGGGAAATGCAGAGTACCCCTTTATTCCCAGATTTACTCTGACCCAGAGTGGTAGCAACTGATAGGGTCCTATCTATGGATCAAATAGAACTAAACCGTGGTTTCTTGAGTTTACTGTTTTTTACATTTAAACTGCGTATTTATGCTAAACAGAATTGTATGATAGAACTGTTTTGATATCTAAACTGCGTACTTATGCTAAACTGAATTGCTCGAAATAGAACTGTTTTTGAAATCCAAACTGCATACTTATCAAAAACTGAATTATCTGAAATGGATTAAAAAAAACTAAAGTGGATGCTATAATGTCCTTCCTAAAAGCAGTGGGACTATATGGAAAAATTTAAAGTTCTAACCAATATAATATATACAATACCAAAGTATGTAAAAATAAATTAGTATCTGAAAATTACTCTACAGCTTAAATAAATATTTGAAGATACGAAGATCTTCAAACAAACAAACTTTCATCAAAATGACATGATTCAGCGTTGAATGACCCGAAAAAGATTGATACACCGTAAAACCAACCAACCAACCAACCAACCAGCTCTCTAGCCACCTCGCACGCCGACTTCCCACTGCTGCTTTATTTTTTCTGATTAAATTACAACCAGTCCTTCGTTTCTTCTTCTCTTATTATCATTTTTCTTCCTTTTTTTCTTCTTTCTTTTTTCTTTCATTCTTTGTTTTTTTCTGGATGTTCTTCAATATCACAACTTTCTTTTTCATACTTCTTTTATTTTTCTTGGCTTTTACTTCCTCCTCTTCTTCCTCCTCATGTTCTGCTCCCTTCCATTCACTTTTCCTCTTTAGTTTTTTTCGTCTTACCTTAATTTGCTAATATTTTTCCTCTGCCTTTCCCTCCTCCTCTTCTTGTGGACTGTTTTCCCCCAGATTTATTTCTTTATACATCTTTTTATTGCACGTACCTAGGGTAGTGTAATGGTTAGCAAACCTGTACAAATGAGTTCGATTCTCATCGGGTGCCCCATTCATAGGGCTTTTCACCACGTCTAAGCTAATAGCTTAGTAAATTACTACTTTTTTAAAAATTTTCCTGGTCGACAATTTCTTAATATTATTTTCTTTTTTTTTACATCTATTCATCTTTTCCTTCTTCTTCTTCTTCTTCTTCTTCTTCTTTACATCCATTACTTCATCTTCTTCTTCTGTCTTTTTCTTCTTAGCTTTTTCTTCTTATTATCATTTTTTATTACTTTGTATTTTTCCTTCTCTTCTTTTCTTCTTCTTTTGCCCTATTTATTTTATTGTCGGTTGTTGGTTGCCAATCGAAGAATGGGTTCCAATAAATGGTCGACATTTTGTCGAGAGTGCCGAGTTATAGAAGTTCAGAACACAAGATAATGAAGACTAACCCCTGAAGTGACCCGGAGGTAGGTAAGAGGAGGAGGAGGTGGTGTTGAAAGAGAGGAAAATCCTTCTATTCTTTGAAGGCGGACAGAAAGCAAAAGAAATCAAGAGAGCATTGTCAAGATCTAGCAAAAAAAAGAAACGGAAAAAAAAAGAAAAAGAAAAACGAAAAAGAAAAAAAAAGAAAAAGAAAAAAGAAAAAGAAAAAAGAAACACAGAAAAAGAAAAACAAAAACAAAAAACAAAAAGAAAAAACAAAAAAGAAAAAGAAAGAAAAAGAAAGAAAGAACATACAAATATGAGAAAATGTAGGCGCAAACGTCTATAGTATATTCTATTTGTGTACCGAGTTCAAATTCCGCCCATTTTTGGGTGACTCCTTTTGCTGAAAAGTTCTCGGCTCAACCAAAAGAATAGTTCCCTCGAGCGATGAAACATACATGCTATTCCAATAATTCATTCTGCACTTTAACACACTCGGCACACTGGTGCTGTAGAATACACCAACTGCATCTCTGCAGAGGGGTAAGACCCATCCCTCTATGAGTGTCATCGATATGACACTAAACAATCTGATGGTGAGGTTCTAGTTAATGCTGGAGCACCCATTCATTGCCATAACCCCCATGTCCACTTTGGCCCGGAGTGGCAGCACCTGATAGTGTCATATCTATGGGTCGAATAGAACTAAACTGCATACTTAAGCAAAACTGAATTGCTTAAAATAGAACTGTTTTGACATTTAAACAGCGTACTTGAGCTAAACTGAGTTGCTCGAAATAGAACTGTTTTGACATGTAAACTGTGTACTTATGCTAAACTGAATTATTCGAAAAAGAACTGTTTTTGACATTGAAACAGAACTTAAGCTAAACTCAATTGTTTGAAATAGAAATGATTATTTGTATAAAAATGGATTTGGCATTAAATAACCTTCAAAGGTTGATGTACCATAAAACACTAACCAAACCAAACACTTGGCATATCATTTCTCCTGTCTCTTTAAACGCTTTTAGTCTCAGTTTTTTCTTTACTGGTATATCAACCTTCGTGGGTTATTTAATGCCAAAGCCATCTTGTAGAAGAACAATAACGATGCTATCTAATACATAACTTGGGGATAAGAGTGTTCAATACCTTTTCCAAGAGTATTAGTCCGTAAGTGAACGTAATAGCGCGACTGGAGTTCGAACTCGCTTACTTCGAGGTCGCAGCCATTACGCCATTTAAATGCTTCCAAAACCAAATTAAAAAATATTCCTTTCATTTTCTTGATTGAGCTTAGAACTTTTTACCAGCACAGAATTGATTGATTGATTTTTACGGCATGTCAACCTATCAAGGGTTATTTATTCCTCGAAGGTGCCCGTGGTATAATGGTTATCGTCGTAGGAAATGGACACGTCGACACGAGTTCAAATCTTGGACGAGACTGATTGCATTTCCCATACTCTCGGGAAAAGTATGAATCCAATTATTCTCCCTCCAGCTATGGGTAAACAGTAGGGCAGATAGGGTTCTTCAGCCATGGTGAGTCAACAAGTCTGGGAGAAGGAAAGCTCTGAATTCAAACCTGTTAAACTCCGCTTAAAAATTGACCTTGTGTCAATTCCTGCCCGTAAATATGTATTTATACCTCGAAGTTAAGGATAGATACACTTTTCTTGTCTCGTTGCTTAAGAGGGTTTTTTTGGTTGGTTGGGTTTGTTTTTTGTTTGTTTTTTTTTTGTTTTTTTTTGGTGGAGAGAGGGTTGCACATAGTCCCGTCGAATGTGAACAGTTTTAAAACATTTATTTTACTCATTACTGGAATTCGAACTTGCTTACTATGATATCACAGTAGAGCACATTAACCTCGACGCTTCGTAGGTTTTACATTAAACTCAGAAAGACGGCAAGTCTCTTCATGTATCGATTAGTTTGGATTGGATTGGTTTGGTATGCTTTGGATTGTAGGTAGTAACTTACTAAGCTTTTTGCTTAGATCTGGCACAAGGCGGAATGAATGGTGCACCCAATGAGACTCGAGCTAGTCAAGTTTGCTAACTACCCGAGGCGTCCCACATTGTAGGCCACTCAATGCTAATTCCCTTTGTATACATATATATATCAAATATGTAATTCTTAAACCCATTTTGTAGATAACATTTTTAAACGAGCCTGAGCTCATATTTTCTCACACATTTAAATTGTTTTACACTCAGTCAAATCATCAAACAGTTCTATTTAATCAATTCAGTTTAGCATAAATACACCTTTGTTTACACACATTCAATTAAACATCAGTTATTTGTTTACAGTTAAATGATCAAACGGTTCTATTTGACCCATAGATAGGACCCTATCAGGTACTACCAATTCGGGCCAGAGTGGACCGAGGAGCAATGGCAAATAAGGGATATTCCACATTCCCCAAAGCTCCAGCATTACTGAAGCCTCAATATCAGATTGTTTAGTGTCATATGCAGGACACTCGTTGGGGGGGTTGTCCCTCTGCAGAGATGCAGTCGCAGTATTCTGCAGCCCCAGCCGACTGGGCCATCATATATCAAGAACTTTTCTGAATATTCTCGATTATCTTAACAGTACAGTAATCCAGATCGTCTCAGTTATTCCTCTGGAGTTCTCTCAATCTCTTCCAACCTTTTCAGCATCGTCCCAAGTGCTCCAAATGTAATTGGTATCACCGTCATCACAACTGGGAAGATCCAGTTATTTGTTCAACATTTCGCTTTTTTTATTTCACTTGTTGGATTTGTTGGAACGGTAAAATCCACAAATTGGCAATAATTTTTTTAATGTATATGGTTTCATGTATTTCTATCCAATATTAATCAGTCCATTCGACTAGAGCTGTAGAAAAAGCCTACTGCATCTCTGTGAAGAGGTAATACCCACACCGCAATGATTGTCCTGGATATGACATTAAACTATCTGATAGTGCGGCTTTCGGCCTAAACATTTGGGGAATGTCGAGTACAATTTCATTGACATTACTCCCAGTTCCACTCTGTTAGGGTTGACTGATACTAAATTGAATTGTTAGTGTTAAATACTTGAAACCATGTAAATGTGTGCCAACAAATGATTAATATTAAATAGAATTATTAGTGTTATATAAAAATACTTGAAACCATTTGTGTGCAAACAAATGAGTATTGGTTCGTTTAAAATGTTACCAACTAACTATTCCTTTACAAATCATATGTATTTAATATATATATATGTGTGTGTGTGTGTGTGTGGGTGTGTGTGTGTGTGTAAACAGGATTTGGCAGTAAATTACCTACAAAGGTTGATATGCCATAAAAACCAACGAATATTAATAATTTTCAAATAAATCTTTTTGAGACCAAAAATATATAAATATATATGCATCTATCAATATATATTAATATCATTTTTAATCTTCATATCTAATCTATAATTCTGTTGGTGTGAAAAAAAAACAGATTGTACAATTTTACAAACTGATATCTGGGGGGGAAATTCGATAAAAAAAAGGAAAGACGAAACGCACACACACACACACACACACACACACATATATATATATATATATATATATATATATATATATATATATAGAGAGAGAGAGAGAGAGAGAGAGAGAGAGAGAGAGAGAAAGAAAGATTGAAGAGTATATGTTTAGGCAGCTAGTTATTATTCAAGCAAGTTATATATATGATTGAAATTTTACACCAAAGTGTTTTTATTCAGCAAAATAATGCAGAGCAATATTTCAGGTATATAGCTGAAACATTGTAATATTTAGATGCATATTCACGACTGATTGATTGAATATAGAAGCATGTCAAACCCTCTGAGGTTACTTTATGCTAGTTTGGTTTGGTTTAGTCTTATTGTAGGTTATTTAATCCCAAATTCTCTTTATCCATATATATTAAATATATATGATTTGGTTGGGTTGGGTTTCATGGCCTATCAACCATTTTAGGTTATTCAATGCCAAATTCTCTTTATCCATATATATTGAATATATATGATTTGGTTTGGTTGGGTTTTATGGCATATCAACCATTGTAGGTTATTTAATGCCAAATTCTCTTTATCCATATATATCAAATATATATCATTTGTTTTGGTTGGGTTTTATGGCATATCAACAATTTTATGTTATTTAATGCCAAATCCTCTTTATATATATATGTTAGCTATATTTGATTTGTAAACATAAGTTAACAAAGTTAAATTGTTCCAAGTATTGCAAAGTATCACTAACAATTCAATTAAATATCAGTCATTTGTTTACACAAAGTTAAATGATCAAACAGTTCTATTTCAAACAATTCAGTTTAGCATAAGCCATTTCTTTTCACTCAGTTGAAATATCAAAGTACACAGTTTAAGTGTCGAACAGTTCTATTTGACCCATAGATAGGACCCTATCAGGTACTACCACTCTGAGGCAGAGTGTCCTGTAAACGACGACAATGAAGCGGTACTCCGCATTCCCCAAAGCTCCAGCATTACTAGAGCTTCACCACTATATTGTTTAGTGTCATATTCAGGATATGCGTTGCGGGGGAGGGTCTTAACCCTCTCAAAGATACAGTCGGTGTATTCCCTAGCTCCTGCTTACTGGACTGTTTTATGCTAGAGGTTAGGGAATCATGTACGTTCATATTAACTTTTTTGTGTAGTTACTTCTTAAGCGGTTTTCTCTTTTACACACGGTCCTATCTAATAGAAATCATTTTTAAAACATGTCTATTTGTCTCATCGGTGGGATCCTAACAGATAATACCACTTCAGGATCAGAGAGGACTTGGGAGTAAGATCAATGAAGTGGTACTCCCTGCTCTTTAGAGATCTGGATCCTCATCACCAGATTCAGGACTCCAGTAGTTTTATGTCCACTTGAGTTAAATACGTCAATTGAGTTGGCAATTCCTAAGTAACCGTAAAAAGAAAAGCGATTTTTGACCGAAGCCTAAATAAATTATATATACACAAATGGACTGTAGCAAAAATAAACAAGTTTATAAATTTAATCTCCTAACATTTATTCTCGCAAATAAATATAAAATAATGACAAAAAAAGACCAGTTGTTTTCCTTTTTTTTTCTTTCATTTTTCTTTTTCTTCTTCGACGAACACAACAATTGGACTGAAACAAAAATGGCTAGTCACAAGATTAAAAATGGCGTCTTCCAAAAAATAAAAGACGAAAACCCGGATGCGCAAGGCTCTGTTCTCAAAAACGAGACTGCTGGCGAGAACTGCGTTTGATGAATAGTTTTCTTAATACTGGATTTCAGTATTTGCTCAGTGGGGGTTTGCTCATTTTGCCTTTCTGTAAAAATATCCATGTAGCATGGTAGACATCTTGGCTGTTATCAAATTAACTAAGGTAAGATTCTTAAAAACGATTTTGAAAGTTAGAATGTCCAGTTGCCTACGAACTTCATGTGGTAAATACCTACCCTTATTTTTCCTTTTATCTATCATTTAATTTATTTATTCAATACCTTTCTGAGTTTTTTTTCTATTTTGGTGAAAACGAATACAGATACATGTTTAGAATTGATCTCAGTTCAAGAATGTAAATAAATATAACACGAGTTATGGGGTTAAACACGTTTTTGCTTAATAGTGGAGATTTAAATGAGTAAAATTCGATACGTGTACCCGTTCAAGATCTTGTCCTGTCGGCTGGGGTCGTAGAATACACCAACTGCACCTCTGCAGAGGAATAAGGCCTCCCCCAATGAGTGTACTGGATATGACACTAAATAATCTGATGGTGAGGTTCCAGTAATGCTGGGGCTTTGGGGAATGCGGAGTACCCCTTCATTGGCATTGCTCCCAGGTCCATTCTGGCCCAGCGTGGTAGCACCTGATAAGTTCATACCTATGGGTTAAATAGAACTAACGGCATACTTATGCTAAACTGAATTGTTTGACTAAACTGAATAGCTTGAAATAGAAATGTTCTTGATAATTAAACCATATTTACATTTAAACTGCGTGCTTATGCTAACCTGAATTATTTGAAATGGAACTGTTTTTTGACATTGAAACTGTACTTATACCAAACTGAATTGTTATAAATATATATAGAACTGTTTTGACATTTAACTGTGTGTAAACAAAATCTTTACTGATACTAAACTGAATTAGCTGAATTAGAACTGCTTGACTAAATTAAATAGCTTGAAATAGAAATGTTTTTTCGCAATTAAACTGTCTTTACATTCAAACGCCATACTTATCCTAAACTGAATTGTTTGAAATAGAACTATTTTGATAAAAATGGATTTGGCTTTAAATAACCTACAAAGGTTGATATGCCATAAAAGCCAAACAACCAACCATCCGTTCAAGATCATCGGGAAAAAACATTTTCTTATATTTTTCCTTTTATTTATCAATTATTTTAATATAATTTTGTACTAATTAAACCCTCAAATTATTTCCTCAAATTATTTCCACAAATTTACATCGAAAATCTAACTAAAAATTAATGATTATTGCATTTTTAATGAATATCGTATTTTACTTATTTTGTCCAGAATAGTCCGCTGAAGTAATTGACGTATTGAAAGACGTTCAAAGTCAGCTATTGTAAATTTCTGCAAACATTTTCTCGGCAGGCTATTCTGGACAAGTACCAAATTGGTCATTGAAATTAAAATAATGAAAAAATATCAATTCTTCGTCTTGTGTTATAAACGGGGGTTTCGTCTCACACACATTGTTCATTTTATAATTATTTATTTATGTTAATGTCTCGTTGTCAAATTTAGACAAACTTTGTCATTGGTATGTATGAGAAATGGTCAAGTTTTTACGAAATATGGTTTTCTCTATCGGTGGAGCTTTATATATACTGAATGTATCACCCACCAAAAAAGGGGGTCTTGGATATGATACAAAATAGTATCTTATCGTAATGCTTCAGTTGTGGAGCTCTGTATCGTATGGAGTACCCCTTCATTGCTATCGCCTTCTCGGCGAAGCGTAGAATACTTGCATGTATCCCTTGCAAAGGGGGTAAGAACCGCCACACACCAAAGGGAATGTGCTGGGTATGATACCAGACTGCATGATAGAGTTAAATTCTGGATGTTTGGGGATAATGGAGTATCACTTCATTGGCATTACTTCCTGGTCCACTCTGACCCATAGTGGAAGTATCTGATAGGCTCACATCTGTAGGTCAAATAGAACTGTTTAATGAAGGTTATTATTACTTGGAATATTCGGACTATTGACCCCATATTTATTGTGATAATCACAAAGTTTCGGCCGATATGTTATTCGGCCTCCTTCAGATGTTTCATTTCAAAATCAGGAGTCCACACAGGATCTCGAACTGAACTACAGGGGTAGACTGTTCAAATTTTGTTCACCATGACTGGGTACAAGTATTAAGTTATAATAAGTATTTCTTATTATTCTTAACTGTACTTGAGATTGAACCCGCAACCTCCAGATGATTTCACTCAGAAGAACCTTTAAGTAAAACGCCTTATCCACTGCACTATATGTCCTTGACTAACAATGAATACTTACTATAACTTAGCACTTGTATCCGGTCAAGGTTAACTGAATTTCAAATAAAGGGTCAAATAAAGGGTTCAGTTCGAGATTCTGCGTGTACTCCTGAGTTCGACATGAAATACCTGAAGAAGGCCGAAGGACATATCTGCCGAAATGTCGTGGGTCAAATTAAGGGTTCAGTTCGAGATTCTGCGTGTACTCCTGAGTTCGACATGAAATACCTGAAGAAGGCCGAAGGACATATCTGCCGAAATGTCGTGGGTCAAATAAAGGGTTCAGTTCGAGATTCTGCGTGTACTCCTGAGTTCGACATGAAATACCTGAAGAAGGCCGAAGGACATATCTGCCGAAATTTTGTGAGTATGACAATAAAGAATTACATCTATTAAGGATTAATATCATTAATATCATTCGAAACCATAATGATGTGTGCAAATTATTTGTATTAGGTAGAAATACTTGGACTGTTTTCGATCATATGAATATCTGATAAAATAAAGCAGGATTTTTTATAAGCTACGGCTGTGTCAGTACTATGGTACGGATGCACAATATGGACACTAACATAAATATAGTGAAAAGGCTAAATGGGAACTATACAAGAATGCTACGAGTTATTTTTTTAAATCCGGGAAGCAACACCCCACAAAACAGCAGCTGTACGGCAACTTACCTCCCATCTCTAAAACCATCCAAGTAAGACGAACATGACATGCGGGACACTGCTGGAGAAACAAGGACGAACTAATTAAGAGACGTTCTTCTATAGACCCCTACCAATGGATGTGCCAGTATTGGCTAACCAACAAGAACTTATTTACGTCAGCCCTGTATGGAAACACGATGTAGTTTGGAAGACCTTACCGGAAGCGATGAATGATAGGGACGGATGGAGTGAGTTAGGGAAATACGTACTGTCAGAGCGACTTGATAATGATGAAGACTTGATATTACGTAAGCTTTGATTTGGGGTGGAGAGGTACACGACTAAGAAACAGCTGCACAAATAAATGTAAATATGAACGTAAAATGAATCCGATTTCTTAACATCTACGAGACGGATCGACAAGCTGTTAAAATCAGCCATCGTTGTCATCATTCTAAGATCCACTCTAAACCAGAATGGTATTATCTGTTCGAATCCCATCAATGAGTCGAATAGATCAGTGTAAAAATTATTAGTATGCATATTTACCCAACCCCTCCGCTCGGGCAGGATATGACACAAGGTCAATTTTTAAGCGGAGTTTAACAGGTTTGAATTCAGAGTTTTCCTTCTCCTAGACTAGTTGCCTCACCAAGACTGAAGAACCTAGTCTGCCCTACTATTTACCCATAGCTGGAGGGAGAATAATTGGATTCATACCTTCCCCAAGGAAGTGCTATGGGAAATGCAATCAGTCTCGTCGAGGATTTGAACTCGTGTCGCCGTGTCCACTTCCTGCAACGATAACCATTACACCACAGGCACCTCCTATAAAAATTATTAGTATTAGATAGGAATAAGTAAAGTTGGCAACCTTAGTCGAGGGTGACTCAAAGGATCCCTTTTCGATAGATACTACACCAAGGTGTAAGGGAGGGCGCTACTACCTTTCCCTGGATTGCTACACTTTACCCTTGATCCTTACCTTATATTGCTGAATGTTAATCAAGGTAGCATCAAGCACCATTTTTGGAGTTTTTGGTATGACTCGACCTGGGGTTGAACCCAGGTCTCCCGGGCCATTTGGCGAACACTCTAACCATTATGCCAATGTCTGGTGCTTTTAGATAGGAATACCTGACACTAAATTGAGCGCAAATTATTTCTATTCAGAATAGTTACTTAAAGTTATAATTATTTACGAAGGTTTATCATTCGATACTTGAAACATTATATTTGTTTGTGAGTTATTGGAGTTGGTTAGAAATACTAGATAACATATAACTATGTCGAAAGAAACGGTTTGATTTAGTTTCTTTATGGGTTATTTAATGCCAAAGCTATACTTGTAGAAGGTTTTGTTTGGTTTTATGGCATTGTTGGTTATTTAATGCCAAATCGATTTTTATACATATAAACAGTTCTATTTCAAACAATTCAGTTTTGCATAAGTCCACAGTTTAGTTCTATTTAATCCATAGATAGGACTCTATGGCAATAAAGGGGTACTCTGCATTCCCCAAAAGTTCCAGCATTACTGGAGCCTCACTCTCAGATTGTTTAGTGTCATATCCCGGACACGCGTTTGGGAGTCTTACCCCTCTGCAGAGATGCAGTCAGTGTATTCTGCAGCTCTAGTA
>OY757946.1:31460533-31523081 GCA_963585895.1 Sepioteuthis lessoniana
AGGTGATAAAAGGGGTTCATACTTTTACCATTTCTCCTAAAGTGAACACAGTAGCACGAGTGGAGTTCGAACTCGTTTACTTCGAGGCCGCAGTCCACTCTGTTAGCCATTACGTCAACTCCAGATAGACGTGAAGAACTCTTGTTTGTTATCGTCATAGGAAATTGACACGGAGACACGAGTTCAATTCCTGGGCAAGGCTTATTTTATTTCACTTAGCACAAATACCCTTGGGAAAGCTATGGATGCAATTAGTTTCCCTCCAGGTATGGAGAGCAGACTAGGTTCTTTAGTCTTGGTTAGACAACCAGTCTAAGAGAAGGAAAACTGTGAATTCAAGCCTGTTAAACTCTGCTTAAAAATTGATCTTGTGTTGCATCCTGTCCGTGTGGAGGGGTTGTTATATATATATATGCTCAATATCAATGATAAAGCATATTAACCTAAGTAAGAATTGCATGTCTCCGCTGTCCTAACATATAATTCAAGTCGGCTGGGGCTGTAGAATACACCGAATGCATCTCTGCAGAGGGGTAACACTATCCAACAAGTGTCCTAAATATGACATTAAATAATCTGGTGGTGAGGCTCCAGTGATGCTGGAACTTTGAGTAATGCGAAATACTCCTTCATGGCCACCGCTTCCGGGTCCACTCTGGTCCGAAGTGGTAGCGCCTGATAGAGTCCTATCCATGGGTCAAATAGAACTGTTTGACATTTAAACTCAGTGCAAACAAATCACTTATGCTAAATTAGATTGTTTGAAATAGAACTGTTTAATCATTTAACGGTATGTAAACAGATGACTGACAATTAATTGAATTGTTAGTGATGCATAGCAATACTTTGAACTATTTAACTTATGTTTACAAATCATATATACCTAATATATATGAATAAACTGGATTTATTTCGTATCATTTAGGATTTATTTATCTATTTTGTCTAAAAATCAATAGATGAAGGGATTTTTAGTTATCAAAAATACTTGATATGTTGATGCCTGTGTTAAATCCTATTTCATTTGTTTTGTTTTTATTTTTTATGCATATTGCTTCTGGGATTTGTAGTCGTTTTTTTATTATTGTTTTTAAGAACAAAATAGATGAATAAAATCTAAAAGAATACAAACCTCTTCGTGGACCAACTCAACTGACGAAGAAAAGAAGCAGAAGATACCCTGCAACAACAATTACCGACGCCGACTACGCCGATGACATAGCGATATTGGCAAATACACCTGACCAAGCCGAAACACTTCTGCATAGTTTGGAACGAGCAGTAGCAAGCATAGGCCTCCATGTTAATGCACACAAAACGGAATATATGTGCTATAACCAAACGGGGGACATCTCCACTCTAGAAGGAACCCCTCTTAAACTAGTAGACAAATTCACGTACCTAGGAAGCAGCGTCGAATCAACCGAAAAGGACATCGAAACGAGGTTAACGAAAGCATGGACAGCTATCAATAGGCTATCGACTATATGGAAATCAGACCTAACCGATAAAATGAAACGCAGTTTCTTCCAGGCAGCGGTCACATCGATACTGCTATATGGATGCACTACATGGACGCTAACAAAACGGCTGGAGAAGAAACTAGACGGCTATTACACAAGAATGCTGCGTGCAATCCTGAACAAGTCCTGGCAGCAACACCCCACAAGACTCCAACTGTACGGCCACCTGCCCCCTATCACGAAAACTATTCAAGTTAGGCGAACCAGACATGCAGGACATTGCTGGAGAAGCAGAGATGAACTCATAAGAGATGTACTTTTATGGATCCCCACACACGGCCGCGCAAAAGCAGGACGACCAGCACGAACGTACATTCAGCAGCTATGTGAGGATACAGGTTGTTGTCCTGAAGACCTGCCTAGGGCGATGAACGATAGGGAGGAGTGGCGAGAGAGGGTCAGGGATATCCGTGCTGCCAGCACGATATGATGATGATGATGATATATATATAGTATTACTATATATATATATATATATTATCTTACTATATATATTGTGGTTAAAGCGATGGACTGCGGAATCGTAGTAAGCGAGTTCGTACTCCAGTCGCGCTATTACGTTCACTTTCGGGCAAATACCCTTGGGAAAGGTATGACCGCCCCCTTATCCTCCCAGCTATGGGTTAAATAGTACCACTGTTCTTCTAGGAGAATGGCTTAGGCATTAAATAACCTGCAAAGGTTGATATGCAATTCAACAAAGAAACCACAACCACAATAAAGATATATATATATATATATATATATATATATATATATATATATATATATATATATATATATTGTTATATTTTGACCTTCGACCCGGCCCAAAAATACTATTCCAAGGTAATACTCCGGAAGGAAGTGACACATTCCAACGGCCAGTAATCGAAAGAGATCGCGTGGGCGGATTAAGGCTTATGATATGGGACAAGGTGAAGGTCCCATTGTGCCATTACAGTCATGCACCGGAAGAGAGTAACCTATGAACTGCATGACAGTTATTTCCGCTTGATGACGATTAAACATTCGATTTCAAAGATCCAGTAGGCGATCGTGTGGGCGTTGAGTTATTATTTAACTCAGTTGAGTTTGGATCCCAGGGCAGTTGCCAGTAGAATTCTTGACAGTAGAGACCAGATGGGGTAAGGAAGGACACACCCGACCGAGGGGGCACTCGGAAAACCCCCGATGCAGTTGCCAGCAGACTTCCAGACAGCAGAGACCAGATGTGGTAGGGAAGGCCGCACCCGACCGAGGAGGCACTCGAAAACCCCCGATGCAGTTGCCAGTAGAATTCCAGACACCTAGAGACCAGATGTGGTAAGGAAGGCCACACCCGACCGAGGGGGTCCTCGGAAGCCCCGATGGAGTAGACCATCAAGAGAACAAGAAAGACACAACGTGACGGTCATAACAGTGGGGTCAAAATATGAAGTTTGTGTTCGGTCTCCAGCACCCTCTCACATGTAAACCTTGAACAACCCTTTCGAAACCCTTGCAATAAAGTGAGAGGTAAATATATTTGAAAAGAAGTCTTCCTGCGTCTTTATCCTGCGTTGTTTCTTCCTGTGTCTTCCTCTTGCGTCTTTCTGCGTGCGTCTTTATTATTGAGTCGTTACGATACGGCAAATGAGTATATAACATATTTACCATATATAAATGTACACACACACACGCACATATATATATATATATATATATAGGTAATATTCGGTCAGGTTAAAAAGTTTGGAGTAATTCCCTCAGGACAAGAAAATCATTCAAGAGCTGAACATTTAAATTTTCCTGGTAGAGAGCTCAATGTAATTTATTACAGAGCAATATTTCTTTAAGAAAAAAACCAAAGACCGGTTAATTCAGGATTATAAATTTATTTCGATCCCGTATCCTGGTGTGAACCAAAAACATGAAGAAAAAAATTTCATGTTTTTGGTTCACACCAGAAACTGATTATACGGGATCGGAATAAATTTATAATCATGAATTAACCGCTCTTTGGTTTTTTTCTTAAAGATATATATATATATATATATATATATATATATATATATACTTACCTATACAGGGACTTGCAGGTAAATTGAGACGTTTTTTTAAGAGAATAGCACATATCATATTTACCAAAGTAATGATAAGATATCGATATAATTTGAATCTGATTTGTATCAACACATAAACATTCATCTCTCAACATGGTCACTCTCTTGGGTTATTTCTACCTCTACACGAGAACGAAACTGTTTTGATGTTGCTACAACCTCCGCCCTTTTGATTTTGTTGGTCGCATGCCCCACAAAAAGTAATCGAGAAGTTTGGGATTTGGGTTATTACTTGGCCAGTTGTCGGCCCACACAAAAATGGTACCTTCTCACCAAGAAAAGCCTGCGTTGCTTTTGAGGTATGGCTTAGTGCTGAATCCTAGATCAGCTCCATATTATCAAGGCTAAATTTTAGCTCCATCCATAGTAACAGAGAAGTCTTCAAGATGTCCAGATACTCCTTTGTACCGATCTTCAAACCAGCCGTAAGGATATGTGGATTCATGACACTTACATCACTCACCCCAGAACCGAATACCATCAGAGAGCCAAGATTCTTAGTCTTAAACACAGGTGGGATGTCAAAAAGGTTGTATGCAATAAGACAAGAATTTCTGCGATTCAACTCAGCATCCACAGTGAACGTTTTCTCATCCACTAGCACAAGAGCTTTTCCTGCACCTTGATGCTTGATGAATGATAGAAGTCTCCCGGGCCATTGGCGAACACTCTAACCGCTAGGCCAATATAGATACAGATATATATTCACTAAAATCCTCTAGCTGCATCTAGTGGTGAGGTTCCAGTGCTGGAGCTCTGTGTTGCCACTGTTTTGTTGTGATTACTCAAGGGTCCACCCTCCCAATCGACTGGGTGGGGGCTGAAGAATACACCGACTGCATCTCAGCAGAGGGGTAATACTCCCCTCCGAGTGTCCTGGATATGAAACTAAACAATCTGATGGTGAGGTTCCAGTAATGCTGGTGCTTTCGGGAATGCTGAGTACCCCTTCATTACCATCCCTCTCAGGTCCACTCTGGCCCGGGTAGTAGCATCTGATATGGTCCTATTTAAGGGTCAAATAGAACTGCATGACATTTAAAATGAGAGCAAACAAATGATTTAAATTGAATTGTAAGAAATAGAACTGTTTATTTATTTAACTGTGTAAACAACCGGGTGATTTTTGATTGACTTGTTAATGGTACTTCGCAATACTTGGGATCATTTAACTGTGTGCAAAAGAATGAGCTTTGACTCGTTTAAAAATGTTATCAACAAAACGTGTTTACAAATCATATATATTTAATATGTATGTATAGAGAGGATTTGGCATTGAATAACTTACAATGGTTGATATGCCATAAAACCAAACCAAACCATATTATATATACTTAATATATATATATATATATATATATATATATATATATATATATAGAGAGAGAGAGAGAGAGAGAGTTTGACATTAAATTACCTATAATGATTGATATGCCATAAACCCAACGAAACCAAATCCTTTATATTTAATATGTATTTATAAAAAGAAGTTGGCATTAAATAATCTACAATGGTTGGTATGCTATAAACCAAAACAAACCAAGTCATATATATTTAATATATATGTATAAAGAGGATTTGGCATTAAATAACCTACAACGGTTGATATGCCATAAAACCAAACCAAACCATCAAAGTGATTGTACCTTAGGAGTGCTATCCACTGGTCAAACAGATTCTTACTCTTTATCCCATCTGCCCTTCCGTATTGCTCTAAGAGGGTGAGATGGAATCATATCTTTCTTAAAGGTATTATCGTGAAATGAAATGCTAACAGCTTCGACTAGGATTTGAACTCGGGTCACCGATTCAATTTCCTGTGATGATAACCGTTACACTAAGCACGCATCATGCACACACAGTATTTAATTTTATTTTTTATTCCTTAATGTAGATTATTTGTTTTTTGGGGGTATTTTTTACGTATACGTCTTTTAGTATCCCACATTCGAGGTAGTGCAGAGGCTTACTCGCTGAATTGTATCCTTGTTGAACTTCAGTCATGATAATACAAAAGGCACGAACCCTCTTATCCTTCCCAGCTAGCACCACTTCTGTTCTTAGCAGCTGTACGGCCACTTGCCTCTAATCTCAAAAACCATCCATGTAAAACCAATAAGACATGTTGGGCACTGCTGGAGAAGTAAGAACGAACTCATAAGCAATGATATAACCCTAACGGGTACTGTTATTCCAGATCAGAGTAGACCCGGGAGTAATGGCAATATGTACCTCTTAGTTCCTCTTACCGAAAGCTCTTGGTCCAGTCAGCTGGGGCTGCAGAATACACCGACTGCACCTCTGCAGAGTGGTAAGACTCCTCCAACGAGAGCCCAGTCAGCTGGGGCCGCAGAATATACCGACTGCACCTCTGTAGAGAGTAAAACTCCCGCTACGAGTGTCCTGATATGGCACTTAACAATCTGATGGTTAGGCTTCAGTAATGCTGGAGCTTTGGGGAATGCGGAGTATCCCTTCATTACCATCGCTCCCAGGTCCACTCTGGTCCGGAAATGTAGCACTTGACAATGTCCTATCTATGGGTCAAATAGAATTAAACTGTGTTTATTCTAAATTGAATTGTTTGTGATCGGACCGTTTCGATATTGAAACTGCAGTCGGCATATTCTATAGCCCCAGCCGACTGCAATATTTTATTTTGCTTTTTTCTTTCGAAATGTGTTACTTAAGTGAAAATTGAGTCATAGGTGTTTTGTTTTGTTTTGTTTTTGTTTTTTCGGAGTTATTATTATTTAAAATAAAACTCATTTTCGGCTGTTCAGTAAGTCTCGTTTATGTACGGTAGCCAGTGAGAATTGAACTCACTAATAATAGTCTACTAACCTAGCTCGCTATTATATCATGGAAGGCGCCTTTAAAACTGAGCCGAGCTGACATTTCGCACAGGGATTGCAATCAGGATTTTCTGGTTATAAAGGAAAATTAGCCGAGTGGGATGATCTCCTGTTTCTGATATATTTTAATCACGAAGTCTTTGTCTCTCGGGGAAACTACGCGTCTCGGAATGAATCTAAACACGAGGAAAACGTATTTCATTTTTTTAAATAAATGAATAAAAAGTGAAAGAAAGAAAAAAAATCCGAACAAAAATTCGCCGATCCCGAAACAACGAGATTTGCTACGGGATTTCAACCCACTGAGTGCTGGACGATGCCGGAATTTACTAAACAAAGTTTATCTTTTGGATAAAGAAAAATGGAGATAAAGTTTGTTTTTGTTAATGGTGGGAAAGTCAAAAGTATTTACAGTTTAAGAATATTCTGGTCCTGGCAATTTTATAGACATTCCTCGACCGTTTTGCTTGACTCCATCGTATATCTCTTTCTTCTCCCTCCCCTATTAGAAATTATAGCCTATCGATTTTTGATCACCGCTACTGCATCTTTTAATAAACTGTTAAGCTTCTCTTTAAGATAGCAAATTTTTATTCGGACATGGAATATCTTTATTATTGTCTAGAAGCTGGTAACCTTACGTCTGTATTAACTCAACCCATCCACTACCGACATGATGAAACACTTGGTCAATTTTTTAAAGCCAAATACAACTGGTTTGAATTCAAAGTTTTCCTTCTCCAACACAGGTTGCCATAACAAGACTAAAGAACCCAGTCTGTCCTACTATTTACCCATTGCTGTGGTTGATTGATTTTTAACGGCCTGCCAACCCTTTTTAAAGTTATTTTATACCTAATGGTTGGGTTGGTTGGTTGGTTGGTTAGTTTTTATGGCATATCAACTCTTGTTGGTTATTTAATGCCAAATCCATTTTTATACAAATAATCAGTTCTATTTCAAACAATTAAGTTTAGCATGAGTACACAGTTTGTCAAAAACATTTCTATTTCAAGCTATTTAGTTTAGTCAAACAGTTCTAATTCAAACAATTCTTTTTAATATCTGTATAGTTTTTGTCTGCACACAGTTAAATGTCAAAACAGTTCTATTTCAAGCAACTCAGTTTAGTATAAGTACTTTTAATGTCATAATCGATTCTACTTCAAACAATTCAGTTTAGCACAAATACGCAGTTTAAATATCAAAACAGTTCTATTTCAAGTAATTTAGTTTATCATAAGTACGCAGTTTAGTTCTATTTGATCCATAGATAGGACCCTATCATGTGCTACCACTCCGGGTCAGAGTGGACCAGGGAGCGATGGCAATGAAGAACTGCTCTGCATTCCCCGTAGCTCCATCATTACTGGAGCATCATCATCAGATTGTTTAATGTCATAAACAGGACATTGGTTTAAGGGTTCTTACCTCCTCTGCAGAGATGCTGTCGGTGTATTCTACAGCCCTTGGGGAAGTGGACAATTGATGGTAAAGGAATCGCTCTCATTGTATATTCATATTTACATTTTTATGTTATTGTTTCTTAGGGTTTTTTTTATGTTTTTTGCGCACGGTCCTATCGAATACGAATAGCTTTTTAGCAGATGTATTTGACCCAAAGATAGGACCCTAACTCTGGGTCAGAGTAGACGTTTGAGTTATGGCAATGAAGGGGTAGTACACACTTCCCAGTTGTCCAGTCGGCTGAGGCTATAAAATACACCGACTGCATCTCTACAGAGGAGTAAGACTCCCTCAACGAGTGTCCTGGATATGACACTGAACAATATGACGGTGAGGCTTCGATATCCTGGAGTTGTGAAGAATGCAGTGTACTCTTTCAATGTCGCAGAGAACAGTGCAGCGGACCGCTATATATATATATATATACTAGGACATACTGTCAATAATGATGGTTGAATTTTATATAAAATATCTTTTTTATAATCCTAATTAAAAAGATTTCCGAATCTAAAAAGAATAAATCAATAAATGAAAAGTATCTTGTATGTTATTGTAATAAAAAACACAACTTTCATGTAGCAGAAGTATCTGAAAAATCAAATTGTATGTGTCGTTAATAAATGGACTCTCTCTCTCTCTCTCTCTCTCTCTCTCTCTCTCTCTCTCTCTCTCTCTCTCTCTCTCTGCAGATTCAAAAGATACATAGCAAAGCAGGCGAACACAAAAACTGAAGAAACCGTTCCTTTGTGACGTCAGCCTGCTTTCCAGACAACTTGTCTGCTATCTTTTCCTTTCTCTTTCGATGTGGCAAGCCACAAATCATATAATTCGTTCTTTCTTCCTTTTTCACTTTAATTTTTTTCTTTCTTAAGAGATTACAACAAAAACGGGAGAGATCTCACATTCCATTCTGTCTTTCTTCGGTGACACTATGTAGCCATTTATTGTGTTGGGTGTGTGTGTGCGCCGGTCGGAGAATCTCTTTGTCTGCTTTGGCGCGAAACCCAAACAAAGAGCTTGAGCTCGAGATCTCCCGCGAGACCGAAAGTGGATGAGGAGAGGAAGGTCCGAGAGAAAGGACAGAAGGTCAGTTGACAAAGGAAGACGGAGAGAGGCAGTTGACAACAGTCAGCAGAAGGAGACAGGAGAAGAAGGGAGCAGGGCAGAGAAGGGAATCTACAGAAGTCAGAAAGGTGACTTCTAAGACCTGATGACCAACAGAGAGGCCGGGTTAACCAACGCGAGAAGATGTCAGCATGGCTAGTAGCTTTTGTAGAAGTTTCGCGAAAAATATACGCCAGCGATAGTCTACAGATGCACGGGAATGCAAAGTGTCACAAAACCCCCTTTCTTACGCTTGGAACTGACCCAAGTCCATATTGTTCGTTTGTTCTTCCTTCCACCCTCTCGGTTGTATTTTTTGTGGCCGTAAAGAAATGTGAAACATTCCGGCGGAAACCACTAGATGAATCACTGGCCATGAATAGTTTGGTTTAAAGAAGTTGATATAGTCGGGGGTCGGCCGCTAGGGATGTTATCATACTTCCTTTTTAACTTTTTTTTTCTTTAAAGATTACAACAAAAAAAGCGTCAGAGATTCACCTTCCGTTTCTTCTTTCTTCCTTCCTTCCTTTTCTTTCTTTTTTTTTAAATATGATGTATACAGACACACAAATGTACACACAGAATGCTACACCTGTGTTTTATATTATAAGGAGATATAACGCACTTGGTATAAGATATATAATTATATATTTTACAAAACATTTCCTTATCTTGATAATCTTCTTCCTTTTCAATGCACTTAAATCATAGGGTAATATCAATCATATTCTACAGTGGAAATTTCAAATGTGTCTGGCATTAGACATTGATCAGCCTTTAATTCGAGAGAGAGAGGGGGTTCAGACATGCTCGAATATTCTCACCGGAAGATTATCCCACTCGGGCTATGGAATATATCGACTGCATCTCTGAAGAAGGATATCACCCCCATCCAACAAGTGTCCAAGATATGGCATCAAACTATCTGATGGCAAGAGTCCAGTCTTGGAGTTCTGGCGAATGTGGTGTACTCCTTCATTGCCATTGCTCCCAGGTTCACTCTGGTAGCACCTGATAGGATCCCATCTATGGGTCAAACGGAACTGTTTGACTTTTATACTGTGTACTTATGCTAAATTGAATTGTTAGCAACAGAACTGTTTCAGGGGGTGTCCTCGTGGTGTAATGGTTAAAACGATAGACTGCGGAATCGTAGTATGCGAGTTCGTACTCCAGTCACGCTACTACGTTCACTTTCGGGCAAATACCCTTGGGAAAGGTATGAACCCCCTTATCCTCCAAGCTATGGGTTAAATAGCACCACTACTGTTCTTCTAGGAGAATAGCTTTGGCATTAAATAACCTACAAAGGTTGATATGCCATTAAACAAAGAAACCAAACCAAACCAGAACTGTTTGATCATTAAACTGTGTGTAAACAAATGACTGTAAGAAAGAGATCTGTTGGATTATTTAACTGCATGTATCTACAAAATCTGTTGACAAATCAAATATTTAATACGTATTTAAAAACAGAATTTGGCATTAAATAACCTACAATGGTTGATATGCCACAAAACCAAACCAAAACAAATCATATATAATTAATGTATATGTATAAAGAGGATTTGGCATTAAATAACCTACAATGGTTGATATGCCACAAAACCAAATCAAAACAAATCATATATAATTAATGTATATGTATAAAGAGGATTTGGCATTAAATAACCTGCAGTGGTTGATATGCCACAAAACCAAACCAAAATAAATCATATATAATTAAGGTATATGTATAACGAGGATTTGGCATTAAATAACCTACAATGGTTGATATGCCACAAAACCAAACCAAAACAAATCATATATAATTAATTTATCGGTATAAAGAGGATTTGGCATTAAATAACCTACAATGATTGATATGCCACAAAACCAAACCAATTTTCGTTATAAAAGCCAGGAAAAACACTGCACTAACCATTGTTGGTCTCCTGAAGACGACCACAAAGTCAAAAACCCGTGTGGAGCATAATTATATGGAATAAAACAAAGTACCACATTCAACTCATTATTTATAATCATAACGGTAACAGTTTCTTTGGGAAGACCATATGCTTGTAGTATTGGCTCCATCTTCCCTCTGTGTATGGAACCAAATGTCTTTGAGAAATCTACAAACTATTGTGTTGCCTGGAGATGTTTTTGCACATAGTCCTTCGATTATTCGACTGATAGTCAGAATCTGATGTTGAAGATCGATTTCTTCGAAAATCGATATATATATATATATATATATATATATATATATATATATATATATATATATATATATATATATCCTTTGTCGTTAGAATATTTTGATATTTGGTCTGCACTTTCGTCTATAGAATGCTGTTGTAATTTTATTGCTTTTTTACTATTTTAGATCTTATCAAGGGATGAGCTTAACATATATATATAATGTGTGTGGATGTGTTTTAAATAACTGTATTTTTTCACTATTTTCTTCATATTTCATTCGGCCATGGAATTTTCTGGAAAAGACGAAATTCAAGTCTTGCAAGATAAGAATTAAAATTCCCAAAGGAAATTTAAAGTATCACACAGACTTGGTAAATAAATGTTTAATATACGTAGGTACAATCAAAACCTGTCGCCTAATAATTTAAAAAAAATACCTAATAAATATTTGCATTGCACTTAAGCTAACGTATCTTTGGTTTGGTTATTGTTTACTGGCATATCAGTGCCTGTGGGCTATTTGAAACCAAATCTTTTCTCCTTTGCTTATATGATTCGTAAGCGAATAGTTTGTTGGTTCATATTTATTATTTTACGGCCTTGTGGTGCGTCTTAGCAAAAAGCTTAGTAAATTACAAACTAATTATTATTGAATGAATCGTTAGAGTGCGAGACAAAAAATTTGGTGGGCCATTTTGTTTAATGCCATATCAACCCTTGTATGCTATTTAATGCCAAATGTTTGTTTTTTTATCATGTCACAATTACCAACCCCTCCGCTCGGGAAGGATATGACACAAGGTCAATTTTTAAGCGGAGTTTAACAGGTTTGAATTCAGAGTTTTCCTTCTACTAGACTAGTTGCCTCACCAAGGCTGAAGAACCTAGTCTGCCCTACTATTTACCCATAGCTGGCGGGAGAATAACTGGATTCATACCTTTCCCAAGCGTGTTAGTGCTATGTGAAATGCAATCAGTCACGTTCAGGATTGAACTCGTGTCGCCAAGTCCATTTCCTACGATGATAACCATTACACCATTTGTTTTTTTATAGAGGATTTTATGAGTATGTATTTACAAACACCTCTGCATGAGCTGGATGTGACACAAGGTCAATTAAGCGGAGTTTAGCAAATTTGAATTCAGAATCTTTCTTCTTTTAGACCAGTTGCCATACTAAGGTTAAAGAGCTTAGTCTATCCTACTAGTTGTATGTAGCTGGAGGGAGAATAGTTGGTTGGTTGGTTGATAGGTTGGGTTTTAAGACATATCAAACTTTGTGGGTTATTTAATGCCAAATCCATTTTATGCAAATAGTCAGTTCTATTTCAAAAAATTCAGTTGTGCATGAGTACACAGTTTGATTGTCAAAAACATTTCTATTTCAAACAATTCAGTTTATTCAAAGAGTCCTAATTCAGCTAATTTTGTTTACACACTGATAAATGTCGAAACAGTTCTATAAATATAACAATTCAGTTTAGTGTAAGTAAAGATTCAATGTCAAAAACAATTCCATTTCAAACAATTCAGTTTAAATGTAAGTACAATTTAATTGTAAAAAAAAAAAATTTCTATTTAAAACTATTCAGTTTAGTCAAACAGTTCTTACTCAAACAATTCAGTTTAGCATAAGTATGCAATTAGTTCTATTTAACCCATAGATAGGGCTCTATCAGTTACTACCACTCCGGGCCTGTGTGGACCTGGGAGCAATGGCAATTGATCCCAGGTCCACACAGGAGCAACGGCAATTGCTCCCAGGTCCACCCAGGAGCAATGGCAATTGCTCCGCATTCTCCAAAGCCCCAGCATCACTGGAACCTCATCATCAGATTGTTTAGTGTCATATCCAGGACACTCGTTAGGGGAGGGGTCTTACCCCTCTGCAGAGGTGCAGTCGGTGTATTCTACAGCCCCAGCCGACTGGGCAATGAGAACAGTGGATTCATAACGTTCACAAGGTTATTAAAGCTTTAAAATGAAGTACAGCTCTGTCGGCTGGAGCTGTAGAATACACCGACTGCATCTTTGCAGAGGGGTAAGACCCCCGCCACCATCGAGTATCCTGGATATGACATTGTACCTGATGGCGATACTCCACTCTTGGAGCTTTGGTGAATCTGGAATACCCGTTCATTGCCATTGCTCCCAAGTCTACTCTGACTCGGAGTGATAGGGTCCTACGTATGGGTCAAATAAATCTGTTTGACATTTGAACTGCGAGCAAACAAATGACTTACATTAAATTGTATTGTTAGAAATAGAACTGTTTGACAATTTAAGTCTAATTGCTTACAAATCATATATACTTAATATACGCATAAACAGGATTTGGCGTTAAATAACCTACAAAGGTTAATATGCTATAAAATCAAAACCAAACTAAAATAAAGTAATCTCGAGGTGCAAGTAGGTATTTTTTAAACACAACAGTTGGAAGAGTGAACAGAATTTAAAAAATCTGAGTAAACGCAATAAAATTAGCTATAAAAACCTCCATGTCATTAACGTAGCGTCAAAAAAAAAAAAAAACAACGTAGGCTTGCCTGAAATTGACAAAATACCAAGTTACCTTTATCGTCCCAACAGCAGATCAAGCGTACCACCAATCATGAAAGACTTTAGAATTCACTGTTCTGAGAACTCCCAAAAAATGAACTTGCCCTGTCAGCTAAACTTAAAATACACTGATTTCAATCAGCATAATCTAGTTGAAGGCACACACCACGGCTGGCCGGGGTGTCAACGGCACGGATCTGGTCGGGTGTCTCACGTCATTAGACATACCTCGAGTTTCAGGGGGCCGTCCCTCCGGTTTTAACCCTCCTCGAAGAAGATAAGCAACGCCGATCATTAAACGGGTGGTATTTTTTCTGTAACTGCGTATCTGACTTTGTCCTTTCCCAGTGCGAACCCCTTGTCATCTCTTCATCATCTCTGTCAACTTTCTTTGAGACCCCACAACGCCACAATTTTCCAGTAAAGATATCATGGGTACACCTATTTTATGTTGTCCCTATGCGGTAATGCCCTTGAAAAAGGCATGAACTCATTACTTCTTCCTCTCTCCATGAAATAAGACAGATTGGGCGCTTCAGCCTAAGTACAGCAACCGGTCTAGAAGATCCCCTGAAAAACTGACACTGTATCACATCATGTCTATCGTAAAGTGACTGGGTAAAGATATATTAACCCAGCCCTTCCACACAAGCAGGATGAAATACAAGATTAATTTTTAAGCGAAATAAAACGGATTCGAATTCCGTTTTCCTTCTCCTCTACCGGTTACCATAATTCTATTAAAGAGCCCAGTCTACCCAACAATTTATCCATAACTAGAAGGAGAATAATTGGATTTATACATTTCCCTAAGTTATTAGCGATTTTGAGAAATAGAAAACGTCCTCGTCCGGGATTTGAACTCGGGCCGGCGTGTCAATTTCCGACGGAAGTAATCATTACATCACATGCACCTTTTGGGTAAATATATATTCTCTCTTGTCATTTGATAGCTGGGTGTTAAGGGTATAAACTATTTTCTTCTGGAGGTGCCCGTGGTGTAATAGTTATCGTCACAGGATATGGACACGGCAATACGAGTTCAATTCCTGGACAAGACTGATTGCATTTCACATAGCACTAATACCCTTGGGAAAGGTATGAATCCAATTATTCTCTCGCCAGCTATGGGTAAATAGTAGGGCAGACTAGGTTCTTTAGCCTTGGTGAGGCAACTCGTCTAGAAGGAAAACTCTGAATTCAAACCTGTTAAACCCCGCTTAAAAACTGACCTTGTGTCATATCCTCCCCGAGCGGAGGGGTTGGGTAAATATGATAAACTATTTTCTTATCCATAGCTAATCACTTGATTAACTTAGGTGGGATTACTACCAAGGCTTGTAAAATCTTGCTATGGTTTTATTCTGTCTTACCATACAATTTACGCCGATTTGATATCCTTCTTGATAGCAATCGGATCAGAAGTGGTCGTAAATTCGATACTATAGGCGGTGGAACTGAATATTATCCCTTTGAGAAAAGAATTTCTTAAAAGAAAATTTACATGAAATCTAATCTTTATATTTGATAAACACAAAGATTTTTAAACTTATCGACTAAAAAGAAAAATAAATGTTTGAAACTATTTATTATATTTATTATTTTCTGTTGAACAATTTTGTCTATTGCTTAACTCTAAGACTTTGGTAGAGATTTTGAAACCAGCTGGGAGATCTTTGCAGTTTATATAATGGGAATTTTCAAAGAAAAAGTAAAAGAACTAATAATCAAATATTTAAAAAGGACCAGTGTATATTTATATACATATATGTATATATATTATATTACGTATACGTTTGTTGTAAAAAAAAATCCATCTCCCTCTCACTGCCGCTCCCTCTCTCTCTCTTTCTCATATGTGTGTGATGTTATATATGTGAATGTTATAATCAATCAAGCTCTCTCTCTCTCTCTCTCTCTCTCTCTCTCTCTCTCTTATGAGCATGTGATGTTGTGAGTGTAATGTTATATATGTATGTGTGTGTGTTATAATCACTCTCCCTATCTCTTTATCTCTCACATATATGTGAGTGTAATATCATATATATATATATATATATATATATATATATATTTGTGTCTTTGTATGATGTTATATATATGTTTGTGTGTGTGATGTTGTATATGAGTGCGTGTTTGTGACGTTTCATATGTATACATGTATGCGTGTGTGATGTTTTATTTGTACATGAGTGTATGATGTTTTATATGTATATATATAAGTGGGTGTGGGTGTGATGTATATATATATATGTGTGTGTGTGTGTGTGTGTGTGTGTGTGTGTGTGTGTGTGTGTGTGTGTGTGTGCATAAGAGATGTTTTATATATATATATATATATATATATATATATGTGTGTGTGTGTGTGTGTGTGTGTGTGTGTGTGTGTGTGCATAAGGGATGTTATATATATATATATATATATATATATATATATATATAGGAGAGAGAGAGAGAGTTACGTTGTAAATTGAGGCTTGTGAGCCGACCTATTTAAACCTGAAAAAAATCTACGCGTCAACTTATAATGCGGGACTAAAATTCAAACCTTTTCCACTAGTTAGCTGTTCTGTAAAAAAGATTTTGATTTTTAGCCCTACCGTAGAAGTCGACAACTAATTTTATGGAGATTTTTTTTCCACGGTTAAAAGGTCGATTTCTACGCTGCAATTTACACGTTAACATGGAACTTTCTGGAAAAAAAACGGACAAAAATTATCACAAATAAAACTTAAACGAAGTGTTTAATTCACCAATTCTTGTGTATTTATTTGATTGGTTCGGTTTGGTTTTATGGCATATCAACCCTTGCAGGCTATTTAATCCCAAATGCTCTTTATACATCTATATTAAGTATATATGTTTGGTTTATCTGGGTTTTATAGCACATCAACCATTGTGGGTTAAGTATTACCAAATCCTCTCTATACATATATATTAACAAATATAGAATTTGTATACACATTTTGTTGAGCTCATTGTTTGCAAAATGTTTAATGGTTTCAAGTATTTCTATCTAACACGAATAATTCTATGTACTATGGATCATTTGTTTGCACATACTTAAATGGATATACATATACGATTTGATAAGGGAATATTGTACGGGGAATTTCATTTTTAAATCAGTTTGAACAAATTTGTTTGCTTACTATTGCTATCTAATTATTGCTATCAAACACCAATAATTCTATTCAGTATTAATCATTTATTTACAGACAATAAAATGGTTGCGGGTATTGCTATTTAACGCTAATTATTCTATCGTTTCAATTATTGCTATCTAACACCAATAATTCTATTCAGTATTAATCATTTATTTGCAGACAATAAAATGGTTGCAGGTATTTTGCTATTTAACGCTAATTATTCTATCGTTTCAATTATTGCTATCTAACACCAATAA
This sequence comes from Sepioteuthis lessoniana, assembly GCA_963585895.1. Classification (NCBI taxonomy): domain Eukaryota; kingdom Metazoa; phylum Mollusca; class Cephalopoda; order Myopsida; family Loliginidae; genus Sepioteuthis; species Sepioteuthis lessoniana. Next base: position 31,477,719 of record OY757946.1, read on the forward strand.
TTCTATTCAGTATTAATCATTTATTTGCAGACAATAAAATGGTTGAAGGTATTGCTATTTAACGCTAATTATTCTATCGTTTCAATTATTGCTATCTAACACCAATAATTCTATTCAGTATTAATCATTTATTTGCAGACAAAAAAATGGTTGCAGGTATTGCTATTTAACGCTAATTATTCTATCGTTTCAATTATTGCTATCTAACACCGATAATTCTATTCAGTATTAATCATTTATTTGCAGACAATAAAATGGTTGCAGGTATTTTGCTATTTAACGCTAATTATTCTATCGTTTCAATTATTGCTATCTAACACCAATAATTCTATTCAGTATTAATCATTTATTTGCAGACAATAAAATGGTTGAAGGTATTCCTATTTAATGCTAATTATTCTATCGTTTCAATTATTGCTATCTAACACCAATAATTCTATTCAGTATTAATCATTTATTTACAGACAATAAAATGGTTGCAGGTATTTTGCTATTTAACGCTAATTATTCGATCGTTTCAATTATTGCTATCTAACACGAATAATTCTATTCAGTATTAATCATTTATTTACAGACAATAAAATGGTTACAGGTATTTTGCTATTTAACGCCAATTATTCTATCGTTTCAATTATTGCTATCTAACGCCAATAATTCTATTCAGTATTAATCATTTATTGACAGACAATAAAATGGTTGCAGGTATTGCTATTTAACGCTAATTATTCTATCGTTTCAATTATTGCTATCTAACACCAATAATTCTATTCAGTATAAATCATTTATTTACAGACAATAAAATGGTTGCAGGTATTTTGCTATTTAACGCTAATTATTCTATCGTTTAATTTATTGCTATCTAACACCAATAATTCTATTCAGTATTAATCATTTATTTGCAGACAATAAAATGGTTGAAGGTATTGCTATTTAACGCTAATTATTCTATCGTTTCAATTATTGCTATCTAACACCAATAATTCTATTCAGTATTAATCAATTATTTACAGACAATAAAATGGATACAGGTATTTTGCAATTTAACGCCAATTATTCTATCGTTTCAATTATTGCTATCTAACACCAATAATTCTATTCAGTATTAATAATTTATTTACAGACAATAAAATGGTTGCAGGTATTGCTATTTAATGCTAATTATTCTATCGTTTCAATTATTGCTATCTAACACCAATAATTCTATTCCGTATTAATCATTTATTTACAGACAATAAAATGGTTGCAGGTATTGCTATTTAACGCTAATTATTCTATCGTTTCCATTATTGCTATCTAACACCAATAATTCTATTCAGTATTAATCATTTATTTGCAGACAATAAAATGGTTGCAGTTATTTTGCTATTTAACGCTAATTATTCTATCGTTTCAATTTTTGCTATCTAACACCAATAATTCTATTCAGTATTAATCATTTATTTACAGACAATAAAATGGTTGCAGGTATTTTGCTATTTAACGCTAATTATTCTATCGTTTCAATTATTGCTATCTAACACCAATAATTCTATTCAGTATTAATCATTTATTTACAGACAATAAAATGGTTGCAGGTATTTTGCTATTTAACGCTAATTATTCTATCGTTTCAATTATTGCTAACTAACACCGATAATTCTATTCAGTATTAATCATTTATTTGCAGACAATAAAATGGTTGCAGGTATTTTGCTATTTAACGCTAATTATTCTATCGTTTCAATTATTGCTATCTAACACCAATAATTCTATTCAGTATTAATCATTTATTTACAGACAATAAAATGGTTGCAGGTATTTTGCTATTTAACGCTAATTATTCTATCGTTTCAATTATTGCTATCTAACACCAATAATTCTATTCAGTATTAATCATTTATTTACAGACAATAAAATGGTTGCAGGTATTGCTATTTAACGCTAATTATTCTATCGTTTCAATTATTGCTATATAACACCAATAATTCTATTCAGTATTAATCATTTATTTACAGACAATAAAATGGTTGCAGGTATTGCTATTTAACGCTAATTATTCTATCGTTTCAATTATTGCTATCTAACACCAATAATTCTATTCAGTATTAATCATTTATTTACAGAAAATAAAATGGTTGCAGGTATTGCTATTTAACGCTAATTATTCTATCGTTTCCATTATTGCTATCTAACACCAATAATTCTATTCAGTATTAATCATTTATTTGCAGACAATAAAATGGTTGCAGTTATTTTGCTATTTAACATTAATTATTCTATCGTTTCAATTATTGCTATCTAACACCAATAATTCTATTCAGTATTAATCATTTATTTACAGACAATAAAATGGTTGCAGGTATTTTGCTATTTAACGCTAATTCTTCTATCGTTTCAATTATTGCTATCTAACACCAATAATTCTATTCAGTATTAATCATTTATTTACAGACAATAAAATGGTTGCAGGTATTTTGCTATTTAACGCTAATTATTCTATCGTTTCAATTATTGTTATCTAACACCAATAATTCTATTCAGTATTAATCATTTATTTGCAGACAATAAAATGGTTGCAGGTATTTTGCTATTTAACGGTAATTATTCTATCGTTTCAATTATTGCTATCTAATACCAATAATTCTATTCAGTATTAATCATTTATTTACAGACAATAAAATGGTTGCAGTTATTTTGTTATTTAACGCTAATTATTCTATCGTTTCAATTATTGCTATCTAACACCAATAATTCTATTCAGTATTAATCATTTATTTACAGACAATAAAATGGTTGCAGGTATTTTGCTATTTAACGCTAATTATTCTATCGTTTCAATTATTGCTATCTAACACCAATAATTCTATTCAGTATTAATCATTTATTTACAGACAATAAAATGGTTGCAGGTATTGCTATTTAACGCTAATTATTCTATCGTTTCAATTATTGCTATCTAACACCAATAATTCTATTCAGTATTAATCATTTATTTGCAGACAATAAAATGGTTGCAGGTATTGCTATTTAACGCTAATTATTCTATCGTTTCAATTATTGCTATCTAACACCAATAATTCTATTCAGTATTAATTATTTATTTACAGACAATAAAATGGTTGCAGGTATTGCTATTTAACGCTAATTATTCTATCGTTTCAATTATTGCTATCTAGCACCAATAATTCTATTCAGTATTAATCATTTATTTACAGACAATAAAATGGTTGCAGGTATTTTGCTATTTAACGCTAATTATTCTATCGTTTCAATTATTGCTATCTAACACCAATAATTCTATTCAGTATTAATCATTTATTTACAGACAATAAAATGGTTGCAGGTATTGCTATTTAACGCTAATTATTCTATCGTTTCCATTATTGCTATCTAACACCAATAATTCTATTCAGTATTAATCATTTATTTACAGACAATAAAATGGTTGCAGTTATTTTGCTATTTAACGCTAATTATTCTATCGTTTCAATTATTGTTATCTAACACCAATAATTCTATTCAGTATTAATCATTTATTTGCAGACAATAAAATGGTTGCAGGTATTTTGCTATCTAACGCTAATTATTCTATCGTTTCAATTATTGCTATCTAACACCAATAATTCTATTCAGTATTAATCATTTATTTACAGACAATAAAATGGTTGCAGTTATTTTGCTATTTAACGCTAATTATTCTATCGTTTCAATTATTGCTATCTAACACCAATAATTCTATTCAGTATTAATCATTTATTTACAGACAATAAAATGGTTGCAGGTATTATTATTTAACACTAATTATTCTATTGAATAGTATTCATTCATTTATACTGTTAACGATATTGCTCAATAAGTTCAATTTAAGCGAAGTTAAAGAGTTTCAAGTATTGCTATCTAACACAAATAATTCTATTCAACATTACTCATTCATTTACACACAGTTAAATGATTCCAAGTATTGTTATTTATGACTAACAATACGATAAGACACGAATTATTTGTTTACACACAGTTAGATGATCAAACAGTTCTATTTCTAATAATTCAATTCAGCATAAGTCATTTGTTTGCCTAGTTTAAATGTCAAACAGAAGTATTTTACCAATAGATATGACCCTCTCAGGTGGTACCACTCCAGGTCAGAGTGGACCTGGGAGTAATGGTAATGAATGGCTACTCTACATTCCCCGAAGCTCCAAGACTGGAACTTTACCATCAGATTGTTTAATGTCATATCTAGGACACTCGTTGGGGGAGTCTTACCCCTCAGCAGAATAGGTGTATTCTACAGCCCCAGCCAACTAGGCCCACAAAAGATGGGGGGGTGCTTGAATAAAAATCAAAGGGAAATTTTTAAAAAACAATAATTTCTCGCCTCTTATCAAATATGATGGTTTATAAAAAAGGGATATGGAATAACTGAGTTATTTCATTTATCTTTTAAAAGGTCTCTATAAAAGCTAACACGTCCTCGCCCCAGTCTCTACCTCTTCAGAGATCTTGAAAGGACACTTTAAGGTTAAACGAATTGACAAGCCAAGTTTCCTGTAGCACGATAGGTGGCATTCGTTTATGTAGGAGTGGGTGTGTGCCAGTCAGAGGATCCCTTTGTCTGTTTTGGCGCGAAGAACAGAACAGAAGAAAGCAGAACAGAACAGGGCAGTCAGCAGAAGAAGGCAGTCAGCAGGAGAGAGCAGTCAACAGAAGTCGGGGGAAGCCGACGGTCAGAGAAATACGACCGCTAGGACCTGTGGATCCAGGGGCTGGGTTGGCCAACGTGAGAGGATGAGTCGGCGTTCCTGGTGGCTGTGTAGGAATTTCGCTCGGATACACGGTCGTGATAGCCCACAGAAGCACAGAATGCTAGGAAACTGTCACAAACTTCTCCCTTCTTGTGCTTGGAGCTAACCCAAGTCCGTGCTTGTTTGTCCTTCTTTTCTTCCACTCTCTCGGTTGTGTATGTTGTGTCTTGTGTGTTTGTAAAGAAATGTGAAATAACTCCGGCTGGAGATGAGAGAAAACACTAGACGATCGGCTGGCCATGAGTGGTTTAGGAGGTTGAGATAGTGGGGGTCGGCCAGCGGGTGTATTGCCACATTCCTAAGTAATCCTAAGCCAAGTAATCTGTTGATAAAATGTTTCCGTTTTGAGTAATTTTCAGTCTTTCTGAGCTGGGAGCTCTCCAGTAGATACCAGTTTTATTCGCTATGTAGACCTTCCTAGTCAATTTCTATGTAAATTTAAGTCTAGTACAAGACACATTGAAACAATGCTTAAAGCCATCTCATCATCCCATTCAAAGAAAGGCGGTAAATGATAATCGTTTATTTCTAGTACTCAGCCTGAAATATAAGGCTTATGGTTTACTTTGGCTTTTTTTTAATGGCGTACCAATGTTCGTGGATTATTTAATACCAAAACCATCCTTGTAAAAGAACTATAGAGGTACTATTTAACCCATAACTAGGAGGATAAGGATGTTCATGCCTTTCCCAAGGGTGTTGGTTCGAAAATAAACGTATTAGCGTGAAGAGATTTCAAATTCGCTTACTACGATGTCTCAATGCAGCAATACTAGCCACTACGCTATAGGGCTTATGGTGCATATGAAAATAGCACCCAGCATGTATATCAGGTTCACGGTACATATTAGAACAGAACTCAGCTTCAAATATAGGGTTTATTGTGCATAGTGAAATTCCGATTATCGGGCTTATAAAAATTTATTTCTAACAAGGAAACAAACCGACTACATGTAGCACTTAAATTTGGCCTGAGTAGAAAAGGCAGAAGTGATCCCAGATAATACGGCACCAAAAAGTTACCTCCCGCTATTCATCGACATTTACTTCAAAGATCCTTAGTACGAACTTGGGAACCAGACTGTTAAAGCAGGAAAAAATAGCCAACAGAAAGGTTTCGTAGCTCGCTTCCTAAATAGCCGATAAGTATACAGGCAAGAAGCTTTCCAAGAAATTCAACTAAAAGTAAGCCTAAAGACAACCTTAGTAAAATTCAACTAAAGTCAACCCAAAGTCATCTTGAGTGAAATTCAACTAAAAATGACACTAAAAGCCAAATTTCAACTAAAGTCAACACCTAGTCAACTCTACTGAAATTCAACTAAACAAAATGAAAATTCAATCCGAGAATTCTGCCGAAAAACAGCCTCACTGAAGACTAAAAATTAAATTAAAATTGAAACTAAAAAGAAAAAAATACTTAAATTCAAAGAAATTCGTTTCCAGAATCTCTCTCTCTCTCTCTCTCTCTCTCTCTCTCTCTCTCTCTCTCTCTCTCTCTCAGTTAAGTCCCGGAAATTACACTAAAATTTGAAAAGCTTTATCTTTTCCATCCTTATAAATTTTATAATTACATCTCGTTTGTTTTGTATAAAATTCCTTTCTAAAACTTTATTGTCTGTATTATCTTTTTGAACCAGTGTCCGAACTAGAAAACTGCGGAACTTACCGCTTAAATTACACACTAAAAACTCCTAAAAACATTACTTCTTTAAATGATAAATTTGGCTTTTAGTGTCATCTTCTTCATATTAAATGTTATTATTAAATTTCTTTTAGACTTGGGATTGATCACGAAATGACGCTCAACCCGAAATATCGGGCTCAGACCGAAAAAGAGTTAAGTATCTAGAGACTTTTCTGTTTTTTTTTTTTTTGTTTTTTTTTTTTTTGTTTTTTTAACAGTCTTAATCTATCTCGCAAACAATTCATCTTAATTTCCTCTCAGATTCGCACGGAATTTTATTTTGAAGACTTCAATAAATTTTTTAATCCTAAATTTGGAAATGGACGACTCTTAGTGTATTTGTCAAGAATTAGAAAAGTTCACTCAGGGCAAAAATCGATGGAAAGCCGACCAAAAATATCAAGTTGAATTTTTAAAGTTGACTTTTAAAAGAGATTTCTTTCAAAAAAAGTTGCAATTAAAACTTTATTTTGAAAATTGCATTAAAAAAACTTTGAGATCAAAGTTGTTCAAGAATCTCCGTTATTCAGTTATTTTTTGGGCTACAAAAATGTTTGGCTAAATAATTTTAGATTCTCAATTCGTTGGTGATAAAGAAATAAAAAAAAAACAATAAAAAATGCCAAGAACTCTGAAGTCTTATTTAGTCTTATTTTTATTTTCACTTTCACTTTCACTTTCATATAAAGGATGATACGCCATTAATTTTTAAGTCGTATTTTCTTTCATCTTTCCCTTTTTAAAGATGAATTGTCCATTTTCTTTTAAAAGGACCTTGTCACTCAAAGTCCCGACATTTTCCTCGGTGTTGTAATTCTTCTGAGGAAAGGAAGAATTTGCGTTTATCGCTTTATGAACAAATCAAGTTGTGCAGAAAGGACAGACTCTCTCTCTCTCTCTCTCTCTCTCTCTCTCTCTCTCTCTCTCTCTCTCTCTCTCTCTCTCTCTCTCTCAGTTTGTTGGGGCCGTAGAATACACCGATTGCATCACAGCAGCGGGATAAGACCCTCGCCTCAAACAAATGTCCCATATATGACAATAAACCATCTGATGGTGAGGCTCCAGTTCTGGAGCTCTGGGAAAGGTAGAGTAGCTCTTCATTGCCATTATTCCCTGGTTCACTCTGACCCGGAGTAGCAGTACCTGTTAGAGTCCCATCTATGGGTCAAATAAAACTGTTTAACTATTTAACTGTGTGCAAACAAATGGCCGATGTTTAAATAAATCGATTACTGTGTATAATACTTGAAACCACTTTTTTTGTGTGCAAGCAAAAGCTTAATATTGAATAGAATTATTAGTGTTTGATAGGAATATTTGAAACCATTTAACTATGTTCAAACAAATGAGCTCTGACTTGTTTTAAAAAGTTATGTATAAACTATTCGTTTATAAATCATATATTTCTTTTATATATATATATATATATATATATATACATATATATATATATATATATATATATGGGGGGGTGGAATTGAAAACCAATGTAATCCAAAATTGATGTATTTATTGAAGGAAAGTTGTTAAAATGTTTCGGTTTTAATGAACCTTCGTCCGGACTTTTAACTTCTATTAAATTCATCAGTTTTAGATTACTTTATTTTTCAGTTTTTCTTCATACTGTCGGATTCCTTTTCATCATTTATTTTCATATATATATATGTGTGTGTGAGAGCGGGGGGAGAGAGAGTGAGAGAGAGAGGAAGAGAGAGAGTATAAATAGGATTTGGCATTACATAATCTTCAAGGTTGCTATGCCATAAAACCCAATCGATCAACCTCGCTTTTTCACTATCCACCCTCATCGACAATGGCTCCTGGCAGTTCTTCTAGGCGGTATCCAATGTCCGCACAGTGCTGTTAAATGTAAGTTTATGCCAGCAAGCCCATGTGTAAGAGCCCATAGGAGATCGTCGCTGATGTGTTATTCCTTATTTCACTATCAGTGCACAGCATGGCTTGCTCGTCTTTTTTTAATGGCTTCTAAGATGGGTGGCAAGTGGCCGTATCAATAGAAGTCAATACTTTACTTATATGGGTTCCGCTTAAATATTGACCTTGTGTCACATCCTACTCGTGACGGAGGTTTTAGGAGAGGACATACATTGTTGTGATTTTCACCTTATTAATTTGTTTGTTTGGGTTTTATGGTATATCAACCTTTTTTGGTTATTTAACGGTAAAACCATTTTTATGCAAATAAACAGTTTTATTTCAAACAATTCAGTTAAGCATTAGTACACAGTTTGATTGTCAAAAACATTACTATTTCAAGCTATTCAGTTTAGACAAACAGTTCTAATTATAAAAGTTCAGTTTAGTATAAGCATAGTTTTTTTGTTTACGCACAGTTAAATGTCAAAACAGTTCTATTTCAAACAATTCAGTTTAGCGTAAGTACAGTTTCAATGTCAAAAACAGTTCTATTTCAAACAATCCAGTTTAGCATACAAAAACAGTTCCATTTCAAAGAATTCAGTTTTGCGTAAGTATAGTTTCAATGTCAAAAACAGTTCTATTTCAAACAATCCAGTTTAGCATACAAAAACAGTTCCATTTCAAAGAATTCAGTTTAGCATAAGTACTCAGTTTAAAAGTCAAAATAGTTCTATTTTAAACAATTGAGTTTAGCATAAATACGCAGTTTAAATGCAAAAATAGTACCATCTCAACCGACACAGTTTAGTTCGATTTGACCTATAGATAGGACCCTATCAGGTGCTACCACACCGGGCCAGAGTGGACCTGGGGGCGATGACATTCCCCAAAGTTCCAGCATTATTGGAACTTCACTATCAGATTGTTTAGTCTCATTTTGAGGACCCTCATGAGCGGGGTCGACCCCTCTGCAAAGATACAGTCTGTGTATTCTACGGCCTCAGCTGACTAGGCAATTTCACTTTGTGTCTGTTTTTGAAAATTTCAAATGTTGAATTTTTTTCTGACCTGAACACCGGTTGTGAGTTGGCGAAAATGGCGTTGGGAGAAGGAAGAGAACAGTCTAAGGATCTCTTTCAGGTAGGTAATAATAGAGTCGAAGTTATCCCTGGTAATGATGACATTGTTTGATCGGTGAAGATCAGAAAGCTAGGTGGAAAGTTGTAGGAGCATTCGATAAAACACTTATATCCCTTGGAGTTATCGATCACCCGTTCTTATCAAGCAGTTAATTCCCTTGATGAAACTACAGTTTGTTGTGTGTTAGCTTCCACTCGTCCTCTGGGATTAACCAGAAGGATGCGCAAAAGAGATGATGATTTTTTATGGCTCAGATTACAATGAGTTTGTTGTTCTGGTTCCATGAAGAAAATTATTTTTCTTTTCGTTCAGGAGAATTTTGGAATTTACAAATCGGCTGTTGAAAATTGCTCGTATGTCATTAGCTTATTTTCAAAGTTGGACCGTTACTGTTTCTTGGTAAATATTTAAGCGACTGGGTGGGTTTTTTTTCGTTAGTTTGTTAGCCATGTAGTCTGTTAGTCTGTCAGAGAGGTGTTGAAGCTCATCTGTCAGTCAGTTGATAAAAAGTTGAAAGCCGGGTATGCTTTTTCACAGGCCCCATAGTCCGTCTGTCGCTCAGAGAAGGGTTAAAAGGAAGTTCTTTTACAGAAACTCTACTGGAAAACCAGGAACGGTATAAAATTTACTATTAACTAAGTGAAATTTAGTTTTCACGGTAGAGGAGAAGCCTAGGACTGGTTTTCTTTCTGAAGGAAATAGAAAAGTTGCGGCGTTCTCCCTACTCGATGTAAGTCTTGGGAGACATTTTCAAGAAGAAAGGACAGTGGAAGAAATTTACCGGAAAACGTTAAATTCCTTAGAGCACCATCCTTCAAAGTTGTCTAAAAGCCACGGAGAAAAGGATACATTCGCCTTGAAGAGTGAAGAAAATTATTCCCAACCTGTGAAAACCACGCGCCATAAATTTGAAACAAAGAAAAAAAAGAAAAGAAAAGAAAACTTTGAATTCAGATACCGTATTGGAATTTTTGTGAAAAATTGTTTTTGTATAGTACACCTTCTTTGTTTCGATCCAATGGCAAGTAAGTCCATTTACAGTTGGCGACCGTAGTCGAGGGTTACCCGAAGGCTCCCTTTTCGATAGATACTACACCATGGTGTAGGGGGCGCTACTCCTTTCCCTCGATTGCTCCACTTTACCCTTGATCCTTACCTTATAATACTGAGCGTTAAGCAAGGTAGCATCAAGTACCATTTTTTGAGTCTTTGGTATGACTCGACCTGGGATTGAACCCAGGTCTCCCGGGCCATTGGCGAACACTCTAACCATTATGCCAATGTCCGGTTCATCTTATTTATTCATTTATTTATTCATTTATTCGTGTGTGTGTGTGTGTGTGTGTGTGTGTGTTAAATCAAATGTTGGGTTTTTAGCCCAACTATCGACGACGAAATTTGTACAACGTCAGCGAAAACGTATACGTTCAATTTATTTCCTGTGAAATAAATTATTTGCAATGGTGTTGTGTTATGTTGTATCAATTTCGTGATATCGATAATAACAATACATATACAAATACATATACAGGCGGACTCTGTCGTTTCGGATAAGAACAGTTTTATTAATTTCTGGCTTCAGTCCTTGATGACACGAGGAGAGAGACACAATTCTTAAAAGCCTATGCTAACCATACTATACTGGCACCTATAAAATCTCTGTTTAAAATCTCTGCCGGTAGAAATCCGAAAAACTCAACCGCACGCCTCAACGGCAGAAAACTCAACTACTTTTTCAAAATCCTCAAATTCTCGGGACCATCTCTTCTGGGCATGACGTCATCCGCACTTTAGCTCCATTTCCTGTATGGGGGTTTTATTATAACAGATGATGATTGTCGTGTCCTTTCCGCGGTGGTGTAAGACTGCATTATCTGACAATGCACCTGGACTAAGAGACACGAGCAGTTCAAAACCTTACCAAACTAAATAAACTTGCCGACCATCGTCGAGGGTTACCCAAAGGCTCCATTTTCAATAGCTACTACACTGAAGTGTAGGGGAGGGTGCTACTCCTTTCTCTGGATTGCTCCACTTTACCCTTGATCCGTACCTTATAATACAGAGTGTTAAGTAAGGCGGCACCAAGTACCATTTTTTAAGTCTTTGGTATCTCCTTTACAGTACAAATATCTTCATATAATATTTCTATAACAGTACTTTACTTTCTTTGAAGCCTCGGCTGGGGCTGTGGAATATACTAATTGTACCTATGCAGAGGGATAAGACCCCCACGAATACGGACCACCCATTTGCCATGAGTGGCGAACCGTAATGCCTAAAGAAAGAATTCTGATGCAGATTGACTATGTGACCCGCAACACCCCACTTCGGTTCCTACTTTGGGCTAAACGGACGGTCGGAGGCCTATCTATATGATTAAGTCCCGATCGTATTTTTCAAATAGTTCTTATGGTAAACAAACACAACCCTTTTTATCTTATTGGTAGTAGGAGGGTTAGCCACGTCAAAAGAAACAGTAAATAAAAATTATTTCTACCAATTCATCAATATACATGAAATCATATATTTGAAAAAAATGGCATTAAATAGCTTGGTAGAAGAAAGTGCCGATAGTGACCCATGTGATTTGAACACGGATCTCTAGCCAACAAACAAGTGTTGAAATGGAATGTGCAACGGGAGTTCACTTGACAAGAAATAGTGGATATTTAAACGGGTCCGTCAGAGGTCTGACATGTGATGAGTCGAGAGACATATGCGTATGCAAAATAGATGTGAAGTGTTACATAGCACATTAGAATTGTTTAGGATTCCAGACTCAGTATTCGGCATTGGACGAGAAAGAAGAGATTTTAAGTATCGGCTAAAGAACATTACAAAAGTGGCAGCGAAGAATAGTGCCGAATATTATAAAAAATACTCTATAAATGTTTATATGCCATTAAACAAAATAAACGCCCAACCAACCAACAGACAAAGCCTTCTATTCATGCCTGTTTTCACTCTATGTTTTTCTCGATGAACAAGCCGTTAGAAACTCAATCGGTTGGGGCTGTAGAATACTTTAACTGCATCTCTGCAGAGGTAAATTACCACCACTCCCAACGAGTGTTCTGATTATGACACTAAACCATCTGATGGTGAGACTCCAGTCTTTGAGCTTTGGGGAAGGTGGAATACTCCATTGCCATTACTCCCAGGTCCACTCTGACTCAGAGTGGTAGTACTTGTTAGATCAAGGGTAAAGTGGAGCAATCCAGGGAATGGAGTAGCGCCTTCTCTTACACCTCGATGTAGTAGCTATTGAAAAGGAAGCCTTCGAGTAACCCTCGACTAAGGTCGCCAACTTTACTTACTTTACTATGAGGCTCCAGTTTTGGAGTTAAGGCAAAGTGGAATACCTTTTCATTACCATTACTTTCAACTATGCTCAGATACCCGGAAAATTTGTACCGGCTCAGGTACCATCTATGAGTCAAATGGAAATATTTGATCCTTTACTATAGTTGAAACCATTCAACTGTGCAAATTAATGACTGATATTAAATAGAATTATTAGTGTTAAATAGCAGTACTTGAAACCTTTTAACAATGTGAAGACGAATGAGCTCTGTCTCGTTTTTCAAACAAACCAGAGCTCATTTATTTAAATCCTATATATATATTTATATATATATCGGATTTGGCATATAATGACCTACAAGGATTAATATGCTATAAAACACAACCAACCAACCAGCCAATTGTTGTATATTGACTTACGACCCGGCCGGGCTGTCAAAATAGGAAATGCACCTATGTAAATAACATATGCATCCGGTCGAGGAATATCAGAATTATAACCTTGACCGTGGATGGGTTGAATGAGTGCAATTGTGATGGCCACAACAAGAAGGGGGTGTTGAACTATTATATAACTGAGTGCACAGGAAATTCAATCAGTTTGGAGACCAGACCAGTTGGAGATAAGGTGCGGTAGAGAAAGCCAGCACCTAACAGAGGGAGCCCTCAGGCCACCGACTCAGCAGTTAGAGATAAGATGCGGTAGAGAAAACCAGCACCCAGAGAGGTTGGGCCACAGGCCCCGGTTGAGCTGCCCAGGAGAACGGGAAAGAAACGCGGTTATGGCCATAAGAGTGAGGATCAATATGTTGTAGTTCTGTTCGGTCTCCAACTCCCTCTCACACACAACCCTTTCAAATAAAGTGAGAGGTATATTTTTCTAAAAACTGTGTCGCTCGTCGTTATTGTGTCGTTTGCATGCATCTGCATATGAGTATACAACACAATTAGGTTAGTTGTTTTTACGGCATGTTAACCTTTCTAGGTTCATTTCATACCGACATGTTGGAGTTTTTTAAAAAAGTTTATGTGAGAAGATATTAAAAAGGAGAAATCCCCAAGGAGGCACAACTTATAATAATGTTGTTTGGCTGGTTGGATTTGGGGGATTTTTTGTTTTATTTTTATTTTTTCAAATACTGTAATTATTCGTTTTTAACACGTACCCCTAACTCTCGACTCGGAAATTCTGGAAACAATCATCTTGTTTACAATTTGGAATCGGTTGCCGCAAAATTTTAACTAAATCTAAAATTTGTACAACTTTTTATCTGCGTTGTATCAACTAAAAATAAGAATCTATATGTTTCAAAACACAAAACAAGAATTTGTTTGCACAAAGTTTCAAGTATTCCTATCTAGTACTAATAATTTGTTCTCGGGATGTAGTGGCTAACGTGCTGGACAGTGACATCGGAGTGAGCGAGATCGAATTCAAGTCACGGTATTACGTTCACGTTCAGATTAACACCCTCGGGATTAGGTATGAACCTCCTTACCCATATTTACCAACCCCTCCGTTCAGGCAGGATATGACACAAGGTCAATTTTTAAGCGGGGTTTAACAGGTTTAGATTCAGAGTTTTCCTTCTCCTAGACTAGTTGGCTCACCAAGGCTGAAGAACCTAGTCTACCCTACTATTTACCCATAGCTGGAGGGAGAATAATTGGATTCATACCTTTCCCAAGGGTATTGGTGCTATGTGAAATGCAATCAGTCTCGTCCAGGATTTGAACTCGTGTCGCCGTGTCCATTTCCTACGACGATAACGATTGCACCACGGGCACCTCCCAGCCATTACCACTACTGGTCTTCTACAGGGATAGTTTTAAATAATCCACAAAGGTTGATATGCCATTAAACAAAAAAAAAACAAGAAACGAAAACATTCGTTGAATGAAAACTATTTTTAATAAACAAATGCTTCGAACTAACTATTTTATGATCACGTGACAGTGAGCTGCACACTTTGTAAATATTTATTAAGCATAGATGGCTGGTTGGTGTATTTTGTTTTACGGCGTATCAACCCTTTCTGGGTCATTTTATGCCGAATTAAATTTCAAACAATTCGGTTTAGTATAAGTATCGTTTTTCTTTACAAACATTTAAATGTCAAAATAGTTCAGTTAAATATTAAATCAGTTCTATTTCAATCAATTCAGTTTATCATAAGTACACAGTTTAGTTCTATTTAAAAACAGTTCTATTTCAAAAACTCAGTTTAGTATGAGTACGCAAGTTAAATGTCAAAACAGTCTTTTTTCAAGCAATTCATTTTAGCAAAAATTCCCAGTTTAGTTCTATTTGACCCAGTGATAGGACCCTATCAAGTGCTTACCACTCCGAGGCAGAGTAGACATGGGAGTGATGGCAATGAAGAGGTACTCCGCATTCCCCAAAGTTCCAACATTACAGGAACCTCACCATCAGATTGTTTAGTCTCATATCTAGAATACTCGTTGATGGAGTCTTACCCCTCTGCAAGAGAATAGGCGGAGTGTATTTCAACATATCCGTAACTATTTTAGTTTGATATTTAACTTAGGCATTTGTTTATTTTAAAAGGAATTTAAAAGATAAAATTCGACCCGTGAACTCTACTGAAAAAAAAAACAACCTTTCAAAAGATTCAAAATGAACTGAAACATTTCGACAAAACTAAAAAGAAAAAAAAATACTCAAATTCAAAGAACTTTGTTTTCCGGATTCTCTCTCAGATAATTCCTGCAAATTACACTAAAATTTTCAACATTTTTCTATCCTTTTCTTTTTTGTTTCCTTTATATAAAATTTCTTTTTAAAAACTTTATAGTCAGTGTTATCTTTTTGAATCAGTATCCGAACTAGAAAGCTGTGGAACTTACCGTCTGAATTTACCGTTTAAAATTACATACGCTTTATCCAGTTAAATAGTAAATTTGGCTTTAGTGCCATTCTCTTCTTTAAACTTTACTCGAAATTCTTTCACATTGCAAATTTCATTCTTTAAATTCCTTTAATTTAGGCAATTAAAAGTCAGCCATATCTATCCATCCTATTTCAAAATGCTATTCTAAGGTTTTGTTTGACGTTAAAATCATTTGGGGTCAGTGTTTGCCGAGGTTCTGTCCATTCCACTTCGTATTTTTCAATTATTTTGTTTGTTTGATCGATTTTTCTGTTATTTTATTTGTTTCATCGATTTGTATTTCATGATTAGTCGCCACATTTTCAGCGTTTCCACTTGTTATTCTGATTTCCACTTGTTATTCTGATTACGCGCACCACAGGGGGTGTAATGGTTAAGAAGCTATATTAGCAGAGCATTATTAGCGAGTTTGATTCTCACTTGGCACCTCTTACTACTGGCCTTGTGTCATATTTATGCTAAACTTAGTGAATAACTATATAAAATGAGGACAAAGGCACCTCACGTGGTGTAACGGTGAACGTGCTAGATAAGCAGACCGATGTTAATGAGTTCGATTCTCACTGGGTGCCCCATACTTCTTGTGCTACAACTAAACTGAGCCTAGTAAATAACAATAAAATTAAAATAATTGTAAACTATAATAAAAGTCTATTGGCCTAACGAGTAAAGTGTTAGCCAATGGTCCCGGAGACTGGGGTTCAATCCTAAGTCGAGTCATACCAAAGACTAAAAAATGGTACTTGATGACGCCTTGGTTAACACTCAACATTATAAGGTACGGATCAAGGGTAAAGTGAAGCAATCCAGGGGTTGGAGTAGTGTCCTCCTCAACACCTCAGTGTAGTAGATATTGAAAAAGAAGCCTTTGGGTCGCCCTCGACTACGGTCGGTCAACTTTACTAACTTTTATTTACTTTTTCTACAATGCAATATCTGGTTAAATACCTTTTACATATCCCGTGTTTTATTTTCAGAAAGAAATAGATATTACCATATTTACCAACCCCTCCGCTCAGGCAGGAGATGACACGAGGTCAATTTTTTAAGCGGAGTTTAACAGGTTTGAATTCAGAATTTTCCTTCTCCTAGACTAGTTGCCTCACCAAGGCTGAAGAACCTAGTCTGCCCTACTATTTACCCATAGCTGGAGGGAGAATAAATGGATTCATACCTTTCCCAAGGGTATTAGTGCTATGTGAAATGCAATCAGTCTCATCCAGGATTTGAACTCGTGTCGTCGTGTCCAGTTCCTGCGACGATAACCATTACACAGGAAAGCGATACTTTGATCAGAGCCAGAAGGGTATGATCTTAATCGCATCAAATGGTGAGGTTCCAGTTCTGGAGATCTGGGGAGTGTGGAGTAGCCCTTCATTGTCATTATACTAAGGTCCACCCTGACCCAGACTGGTACAGCCTAATCGGCTTGGGCAGTAGAATACACCTACACCGTCTCTGCAGAGGGGTAGGACCCCCACTAACGAATGTTCTGGAATTGACACTAAACAATCTGATGGTGAGGCTCTTGTAAGGCTGGAGCTTTAGGAAATGCGGAGTACCCCTTCATTGCCATCGCTCCCTAGTCCACTCTCACCCGGACTTATAGGACCTAACAGGGCCCTATCAATGGATCAAATAGAACTGTTTGACATTTAAAATCTGAGCAAACAAATGACTTATGCTGAATTGAATTATTTGAAATAGAAATGTTATTTCATTTCAGTATGTGGTAAAAATGACTGAGGATTAATTAAATTGTTAGGTATATATTGCAATACTTGGAACAATTTTACAAATTATATATATATATCTATACGAGGAACATTAAATAAGTTTCCAGACTTTTTTCGTATGGGCATTTTCATTGATAGTACACACATGAAACTCTTGTTCCCTTCGAAGTAATCTCCCCCGGCTGCAATGCACTTGTATCGTTCCAACAACTTCTGGAAGGCCCCATGGAAGTCCTCTTGTGTGAGCGTGTCAATGAGCTTCGTCACAGCCTCGCTTATCTCCTCAATTGTCTCATAACGACAGCCTTTGAGCTTAGGGAATAATCAAAAGTCACAGGGAGCAAGGTCTGGACTATAGGGAGGCTGAGGAACTGTCGTGATGCCCATCTTGATCAAATAGTCTGTGACAAGGATGGAGTTGTGGACTGGTGCATTGTCCTGGTGGAAATGCCACTGGTCCGGTTTGAAGAGTGCTGGCCTCTTCCCTAGGAATCTCTTCCTGAACTTCCTTAAAACCTCAACATAGTATTCCTTGTTGACTGTCTGTCCAGTGGGAACCCAGTGCATGTAGATCATGCTAGTGCTGTCAAAAAAAGGGGTCATCTAAAGTTTGTAGTTGGATTTGTTCTGTCTGGCCTTCTTGGGTCTGGGAGAGCCAGCATGCTTCCACTGGGAACTCTGTCTCTTGGTCTCTGGGTCATAGCAGTAGATCCAGCTTTCATCGCATGGCATTTTTTCCAAGTTTAAAACAAAATTTTATTGCATATCATTCTTCTAAAGTCCAGATTGCATTTTTGAAATTCACTAGCAGTGAACAATCAGGTTTTAGTAGGGTGTATTCCAATTCCTGCTGTAGGTGTTCATTTGAACCTGAAATCATGAAAATTGCTTAGTCATCTCATAAGATGAATAGCAATAAGATACTGAATTTTCAAGAGTCTACGACAATTTTAAATACCGGTACAAAAAAGTCTGGAAACCTATTGAATGCACCACCTATATATATATATATATATATATATATATATATATATATATATAAAGAGGATTTGGCGTTGAATAACCTACAATAATTGATATGCCATAAAACCCAACCCAACCAAATATATATACATAATGTATTTGTAGAAATAAGATTTGGCATTAAATAACCAACAATGTTTGATATGTCATAAGACCCAACCCAACCAAATCAGACTGGTTGTACCTGTTAGGGTCCTATAGACGGGGTAAATAGATCTGCTTAAAATTATCCGTATTCGAGTTTGGTGTGTGCAAAAAAAAACACTCTTAAGAAACATTGTCACAAAAAATGTAATTATGAACGTACAATGAAGACGATTTTCAAACCTTGAGTTGGCATGCCATTAAAATCAATCTCCTAAACAAGTACTCCATCGAACACTTTCCCATGATGAGTATTTCAACACTCTTGCTACGCAGTTACCTTACTACCCACGAATCTATTGATGATCTTGATATTAGCATTAGAGAGAAATACTTTTGATGGATATTGTAATTAGTATTGGATAGAAATACTTGAAACCATTTAACGGTTGGTTGGTTGACTGGTTCGTTCGTTCGTTATGTTTTACAGTATATCAACCCTTGTAGTTTATTTAATTCTAAATCCTGTTTATATTGTGTGTGTGTGTGTGTGTGTGTGTGTGTGTGTGTGTGTGTGTGTGTGTGTGTGTGTGTGTGTGTGTGTGATTTGATGAGGCAACTTGTCTAGGAGAAGGAAAACTCTGAATTCAAATCTGTTAAACTCCACTTAAAAATTCACCTTGTGTCATATCCTGTCCGAGCAGAGGGGTTGGGTAAATATGTTTATGATTACAATTAGATATTATTTGTTTAAATTTATGAGATGAAGTTTGATGATTATTATTACTTAGAATATTCGGACTATTGACCTCATCTTTATTGTTATAAAAAAGCAGAATATCGGAGAGAAATTTAAAAGTAGGGTATGGCTGACCATACATGGAAGGAAAAGGGAAACCATCAGCACTTGTCAGATCAAGCTAATATAACTGACAGGGAAGAACACTGGAAGATAAGACGTCTCAAAGAATCGGCGCACATGTCAGGTTTGGTTTGGTTTGGTTTCTTTGTTTAATGGCATATCAACATTTATAGGTTATTTAATGCCTAAGCCATTCTCCTCGAAGGCCAGTAGTGGTACTATTTAACCCATAGCTGGGAGGATAAGGGGGGTTCGTACGTTTCCCAAGGATATTTGCCCGAAAGTGAACGTAATAGCGCGACTGGAATGCGAACTCACTTACTACGATTCCGCTGTCCATCGCTTTAACCTTTACACCACGAGGACACACCCCGCACACGTTAGGCTACAGTGATCTGTTGAGTAGATCAAATAAAGAAATAAATACAATTTGGGAGCCATTAATCAAAAAGTCTTGATAAAAAAAAATAACACACATTTAAATAGATATACATATGATTTATAAGTTAAGATATTTATCGTTTCCTCTCACCAGACAGAATTTGACACAGGGTCTTTTTTATGGTGAGGGTTCAAGAGAAGGGAAGATCGGGGACGAGTCAAGATTAATCATATTTACCAACCCCTCCGCTCGGGCAGGATATAACACAAGGTCATTTTTTAAGCGAAGTTTAACAGGTTTGAATTCAGAGTTTTCCTTCTCCTAGACTAGTTGCCTCACCAAGGCTGAAGAACCTAGTCTGCCCTACTATTTACCCATAGCTGGAGGGAGAATAATTGGAGTCATACCTTTCCCAAGGGCATTAGTGCTATGTGAAATGCAATTAATCTTGTCCAGGATTTGAACTCGTGTCGTCATGTCCATTTCCTACGATGATAATCATTACACCACGGGCACGAGTTGAGATTAATACCCTGTTGGGCTATGCTAGTCATAGACTCATTGAGTGTAATGTGAGCCAGGTGCCCCTGTTGGACTTGGACTATGATTTATGATGAAATTGAAAAGTCGGGTACAGCTGATCATATATAGAAGAAAAAAGTAAACCATCTGCCCTGGTGGGATCAAGTTAAACTAATTGACAGGAAAGAATACTGGAAGATAAGATGTCTTAAAGAAGTGGCGCACATGTTGGGCAACAATAACCTGTTGAGTAGACCACGTATAGAAATAAATACGATTTGGGAACTATTAATCAAAAAGGCTCGATAAAAAAAAAATTGTAAAATGAAAAAAGAACGTTATGGAGACATTAGGTTTATAAGTCCCAAAAATTCGCGCTGAATTGTCTGGCGCACTGGATAAGGCGTTTGGTTAGAAGGTGCTTCTGAGTGAAATCATCTGGAGGTTTCAGGTTCAATCCCAATAACGGGTAACAAGGACTACTTACTTGAACCCGAACAGAATTGAAACAATCTACCTAAATAATATTCAGTCTCAGAATCTGTATGAACAGAATTGAAACAATCTACCTCTTTAGGTCAAATAATGTTCAGTTTCAGAGTCTGTGTGAACTCCTGAATTTGACATGAAACACCTGAAGAAGGCCGAAAGACATATCAGCTGAAACATTAATTATAACAATTAAGATGAGATCAATAGTTCGAATATTCTAAGTAATAAAGTAAGTAGAAAGTCGAGGGCGACCCGAAGGCTCCCTTTTCAATAGCTACTACACTGAGGTGTAGGAGAGGGCGCTACTCCTTTCCTGGGATTGCTCTGCTTTAATCTTAATACGTACCTTATAATGTTGAGTGTTAAGCAAGGAGGTATCAAGTACCATTTTTGTAAGTCTTTGGTATGACTCGACCCCGGTCTCCCGGACCATAGGCGAACAATCTACCCACTAGGCCAATGAGCCGGTTTTCTAAGTAATAATAACAATAAAACATTTACAAATTTCGGCATTAAACGGCTCACAAAATTCAGCCCACAAAACGTATTGAGAAAAGGCTTGACAGAAACTACATAAGAATAGCACGAGCAATTTTGAACAGATCCTGGAAGCAACACCCCACGAAAAGACAGCCCATCGAAAAAAAACCATCCACATAAGACGAACAAGACATGCGAGACTCTACTGGAGAAGCAAAGACGAACTCATTAGTGACGTTCATCTATGGACCCCTACACATGGACGGGCCATGGTTGGCCGACCATCAAGAATTTATTAACATTCTGTGTGGACATTGGATGTAGTTAGGAGTGATGGATGATAGGGACGGATGGAGAGAGAGAGTCAGGGAAATCCGTGCTGTCAGAGCGACTTGATGATCATAAAGCTGTTGATATGCCGTTTTAACAAATAAACCAAACCAAACCTTTACAAATTAATCAAATTTCAGCATTAAATGGTCCAGAAGAGGTTGACGTGCCGTTAAACAAATAAACCAACCAGAACCTTTACAAATTAATCAAATTTCAACATTAGATAACTCATAAGGAGTTGACGTGCCGTTAAACAAATAAACCAAACCTTTACAAATTAATCAAATTTCAACATTACATAACCCATAAGGAGTTGATATGCCGTTAAACACTTAAAAGTAAAGTAAAGTTGGCGACCTTAGTCGAGAGCAACCAGAAAGCTCCTTTTTCAATAGCTACTACACCGAGGTGTAGGGGAGGGTGCTACTACTTTCCCTGAATTGCTCTACTTAAACCAAACTAAACCTTTACAAATTAATCAAATTTCGACATTAAATAACCCATAAGGTGTTGATATGTCGTTAAACAAATAAACCAAACTTTTACAAAGGAATCAAATTTCGGCATTAAATCGTCCAGAAGAGGTTGATATGTCATTAAACAAATTAATCAGATTTTTCCTTTATAAATGAAACAAATTTTGACATTGAATAAAGATCTTGACCTGCCATCAAGAAATAAATAAACCAAAAGAAAATGATCGGGTTGGTGAGTCTGTATCACCACACTATTAATATCTCTTTTGTCATGATAAATACAGAATCTGTCTCTTTGCCTTTTTTTTTAAACATATCTGTTATATTTGATTTTTAGCAACATACGCCAATTATAATGTGATCTTTGTATCTTTCCTCTGTAATGTTTCTTGTTTTATTCTCGAAATCGGTCCGGAGCCACATAGGGCCCGTAGCGCTTTTTAAATAGCACCCCTAAGACTTTAATGTTTTGTTGTTGTTTTTTTTTTATATTGAAAAGATCTTTTTACCGAAAAGAACAAAAAATCAACTTTTTCCTATTTTATTAGAGGGTCAGGATGTCACCATGGTGTAGTGGTTAACGCGTTGAACTACAACATCGTCATAAGCAAATTCATATTCTAGTCGCACTATTGTCCTCACTTTTGAACTAAAACCCTTGTGAAAGGCATAAACTCTCTTATCCTCCCAACTATGGGTTAAAAGTAACTCTACTGTTTTTCGATAATGATTGCTTTCGCTTTAGATAAACCACGAAGGTTGCTACACCATTGAAATACAAAAACTAAAGTTATTTCTAAAGCAGATATACAGTCTTCTGAAGTGAAAATTGTTGAGGTACCATCAACATAAAATAACCTTGAATTTTTTTAGTAGCGCAGCCCAAGTGATGAGGAGCCATGTCTTATGCGACCCGCTTCTTGATAGAGGTCGTCCACGCCTGCACTAAATTGCAGTAATTTACGAAGAATTTTGCTCAGATATGTCACGAGGCCGCTTGAATGGGGCACCCAATGAGACTCGAACTCACTTATGAAGGTTTGCTTGTTTAGCTTGCTAACCATTACACCACTCGAAGCGCCCTGCCTCCAGTAAATTGTAAAGATTTATACCTGAAATAAATTGCTAAAAATGTAGACAAGGGGAGACAACTCTTTACAATAATAATTTACGTCTCTATGAGTTATTTTCCTTACTTAATTTTGCGATCTCATTCTTCGTTGTCATGAAGATGACGACTGAATGAGTTGCCTTATTGTCGGCTTAGAATACGCTAACAATATCCTTACTGATGGAACACACACAGCCGCTTCAGAAAGGGGTGTTCTGGGTATGACACGAAACTGCATTTAATGACACGGCTCGAGTTTTAAAGATGTAGGGAGTGTAGAGTACTCCTTCATTGGTCTACTCTGACCGGGAGTCGTAGAACCTATTAAGGTTGTTTTTATGGATCAAATTTAAACATTATTAGTATAAGTATTAATGGAGGTGCCTGTGGTGTAATGGTTATCGTCTTAGGAAATGGACACGGCGACTCGAGTTCAAATCCTGGACGAGAATGATTACATAGCACTAACACCCTTGGGAAAGGTATGAATCCAATTATTCTCCCTCCAGCTATGAGTAAATAGTAGGACAGACTGGGTTCTTCAGCCTTGGTGAGGCAACTAGTCTAGGAGAAGGAAAACTCAGAATTGAAACCTATTAAACTCCGTGATATTTCCTGAGGTGGCAATAATATAAGGATAATCAAGAAATAGTATTCCGTGAAAGGAAATAATATGTACTATGGGTTTGAATAAATAAAGAAGTGGTTTATTGTATTATTTACAGAGAGAGTGTTTGTTCTTCACGTGTTCTGTCCAGGGTGTCTCTCTGTGTATCTCCGTGTATGTCTGTCCGGTGACCGGTGATATAGTTCCTCATTTAAACTGTTCCGGTGGTGATTACATATTTCACCATAACACTCCGCTTAAAAATTGACCTTGTGTCATATCCTGTCCGAGCGGAGGGGTTGGGTAAATAGGATTACTATTAGTATTAATAATAGTTACTTGAAGTTATAATTGTTTACTAAGGATTATTATTAGTTACTTGAAACCATATAACTGTACCCCAATAGACTGAAGCTGGAGAGAGCTCAGTCAGCTGGGGCTGTAGAATACAGTTAGTGTATCTCTACAGAGGGGTAAAATCCTAACCTCATCGAGTGTCCTGGATATGATACTAAACTTCCTGATAGTAAGGCTCCAGTCCTGGAGCTTTGGGGAATGTGGAGTACATCTGCATTGCCATCACTGAACATTTAAACTCGGTGCAAACAAATGACTTATGCTAAATTGAATTGTTAGCAATAGAACTGTTTGATCATTTCTTTATGTGTAAATAAATGGCTATTGTTTAATTGAATTGTTAGTGATATATAGCAATACTTGGAACCATTTAACTTTGTTGACATACGAAACTGAGTTGTTTAAAATGGAACTGTTTGATCATTTAATTATGTGTAAATGAATGGCTATTGTTTAATTAAATTGTTAGTGATATATAGCAATACTTGGAACCATTTAATTGTGTGCAAAAGAATGAGCTTAGACTCATTTAAAAACATTATCAACAAAACATGCGTACAAATCATATATATTAAATATATTTGTATATAGAGGATATAGTTGATATGCCACAAAACCAAACTGCACAAAGCAAATGACTTATGCTAAATTGAATTATTAGAAATAGAACTGTTTGATCATTTAACCGTGTGGAAACAACTGACTGATGCTCAATTGAATTGTTAGAAATAGAACTGTTTGATTATTTAACTATGTGTAAATAAATGACTGATATTCAATTGAATTTTTTGTGATACATAGCAATACTTGGAACCATTTAACTTTGTTTAACTGTTTGATCATTTTATTGACTGATGTTTAACTGAATTGTTAGTGATACATAGCAATACTTGTAACCACTTCACTGTGTGCAAACAAATGATTAATATTGAAAGGTATTATAAATATTCAATAGAAATAATTGAAACCATATAACAATGTAGAAACAATAGCAATACTAACATGCAAACAAATTAGTTCTGACTCATTTAAAAATGAAATTACCCATAAACTAATCTCTTACATACCAGTAAATCTATTCAAATGTGTGCAAATGACTGATGTAAAATTGTTACTGTTACATAGCAATACTTGAAACCATTTAACTATGTGCAAACAAAGGATTAATGGTAAATAGAATTATTCAGATTTGATATACTGAGCTGAGGCTTGTTTCAAAATGTTATCGACAAAATGTGTTTACAAATCATATATATCTAATATATATGTATGCTATTTACCAACCCCTCCACTCGGGCAGGATATGACACAAGGTCAATTTTAAGCGGAGTTTAACAGGTTTGAATTCAGAGTTGTCCTTCTCCTAGACTAGTTGCCTCACCAAGGCTGAAGAAACCAGTCTGTCCTGCTATTTACCCATAGCTGGAGGGAGAATAATTGGATTCATACCTTTCCCCAAGGGTATTAGTGCTATGTGAAATGCAATCAGTCCTGCCCAGGATTTGAACTCATGTCGCCGTGATCATTTCCTATATGTATAAACAGGATTTGGCATTAAATAACCTATAATAAACCCCAACCAATCAAATTTGCAGAATACACTGACTACATCTTACACCGGATAGGACACTGAACTGCATCTGATGGTGAGGCTTGGTGTTTGAGGAATGTGGAGTACCACTTCATTGCCATTACTCTCGGGTTTACTCTGACTTGCAGTGTTAGTACCTGTTAGGGTCGCATCTAGGAGTCAACTAGAACAGTTTAATCATTTACTATACTTGAAATCATTTAACTGTGTGCAAACAAATGAGATCTGGATTGTTTGAAAATGTTATCTACAAACTATTTACCAACAAATATATATAAACAGGATTTGGCATTAAATAACCTGTTCAGTACTTTAACCTTTACACCATAGGGTCTCCCCTTTAGCATTAAATTATTGATATGCCATTAAACAAAGAACCCAAACCATGGTATATGCCATTAAACAAAGAAACCAAACCATGGTATATGCCATTAAACAAAGAACCCAAACCATGGTATATGCCATTAAACAAAGAAACCAAACCATGGTATATGCCATTAAACAAAGAAACCAAACTGTGGTATATATAAATAGTTGGGTAATGATATTTTCTCTGACAGTGGAGATAAGAAAAGTTACTGAGGTGTTATAAATTTTAAGAATCAGAGCAGTGAAAAATCCCTTATGTAACCAGGAGCAGGTCATCAATGAGAACAAATACATCCCCAAAAAATGTTCGGCTTCGAAATGGGGTCCCGATAAACACTTGGGGATGAATAGCATTTTAATAAGGGGAATAAAGCATTGAATTCCTCAGGGATTACTACTTTGTATTTAGAGATTTCTTTATAATAGAACAAAAAATTCTTTATTTGGTTTAGTTTTATGACACATCAACCTTTGTAGGTTATTTAATGCCACAGTCTCCTTTATACATATACAGCCATGGCCAAAATTATGGAGCACCTATAAAAAATGGAGGTAATAGTTTAAACCTACGTATTTAAAGGTTAAGAATCGTACAGTGAACAATTGAGAGCAAATGTAAAATATTTAACAGTCGATTGTAGTATTTTCTTTTGGCTTTAAAGCCTCTCTCAAGAGCTTTAGCTGAGTTTCGTACTAAATTCATTCCAATATTCAAAATGATTTATTGTCATACTAAAGGTTGTTTCGTAATTTTCGGGTAATATTTGATTCCTACCAGTGCTATAATAGTATATTTAATTGAAAATGCCTCCAAAGAAGCAGCTTTCAGAGATTAAAAGGGCACAAATTGTTGCTTTATCTGGTGAAGGATATTCTCAGGTAGAAATTGCCAGGAAGATGGAATGTTCAAGGAAGGGGGTTCAAACAACGATTAAAAGGTACAAGGAAACAAAGTCTTTCAAAAACAGAAAAGGACAAGGTCGTAAAAAGTCTACAACTGCCAGAGAAGACAGATCTTTGAAAAGAGCATCCCTTGCAGATAGGAGGAAAAGTTCTTCAGAGCTTGTTGCTGAACAGTGAAAAGAAGGTTATTAGAAGTGGGATTAAAAGGATGCAAAGCCAGGAAAAACCCATATTTATCTCAGGCCAACAAGAAAAAACGACTGGAATTTTCAAAAAAAACCATGAAAATTGGACACCTGATGATTGGGACAAAATTGTTTGGTCTGATGAAAGTAACTTTGAGGTAAGTTAACAGCTTCTATTTCCTAAACTTTGGATGTAATAACAATTTTTTTATGTGAATACACATCCATAACATTTATTCAAAAACTGTGACAAATTCTTTTGTTTTTCATCAGATTTTTGGCAACCCTGGAGTGGTTTATGTTCACCATAGGGAAGGAGAAGTATTTCATCCTGATTGTGTGGTTCCAACTGTAAAATTTGGAGGAGGAAGCGTAATGGTTTGGGGCTGCATGGCTTCTTCAGTCTCTGGAATGTTGTACACATGTGAGGGCAGAATGAACTCCACAATTTATACTAACATACTGGACCAGGTTTACCGATCCTCTTTGACTAAAATATTTAATAATAACATTCCAAGTGATGTAATCTTCCAACAAGACAATGCTCCATGCCCTACATCAAAAGTTTCAACAGGTTGGTTTGAGAAAAAAGGGATTACAGTGATGACATGGCCACCTCAATCCCCAGACCTAAATCCCATTGAAACTTTGTGGTCCCATTTAGGGAAAAGAGTGAGAATGCACAAATGTTCATCAAAAAAAGAATTAGAGACCAAACTTCATGAAGAATGGCAGAAAATAGATCCTACCACCTGCAACAACTTAGTCAATAATATGCAAAAACAAATAAAAGCTGTTATTAAGGCAAAAGGAGGACATACCAAATATCGATTGTTGTTATTAATGTTTACTCCACTATTCTTAACCTTTAAATATATAAGTTTGAATCATAATTTCGATTTTTCATTGATGCTCCATAATTTTGGCCAAGGCTGTATATTGAATGATCATTAATGATGACTTTTATGAACACATCTGAAAGCAAAAACCTTTTTGTTTTCATACCCAGTCGAGTTGCAAAAGCTGCTGGTGGCACCAAGGGTGACAGTAGCACCTTAGCCACCAAAATTGTGGCATCACCCCTGGTTGGTGGCTGATGAGGACAGGGTATTGCATGTGTTTTCACATGTTGTATCATAAAAATAAAAATATAAAAAATTTTAGTATATATGATTTGTTTGGGGGTGTCCTCGTGGTGTAATGGTTAACGCGATGGACTGCAGAATCGTAGTACATGAGTTCGTACTCCAGTCGCGCAATTACGTTCACTTTCGGGCAAATACCCTTGGGAAAGGTATGAGCCCCCTTATCCTCCCAGCTTTGGGTTAAATAGTACCACTACTGTTCTTCTAGGAGAATAGCTTTGGCATTAAATAACCTAAAAAGAGTTGATATGCCATTAAACAATAAACCAAACCATCTATATATGATTTGTAAACTAATAGTTTCTAGGTGACATTCTATAGCTCATTTGTTTGCACACAGTTAAATGGTTTTAAGTATTCCATCCAACTCTAATAGTTCTATTTATTCACAGTTAAAATAGATGGTATTTATGGCATATCAACCCTTGTAGGTAAATTAATGCCAAATCCTGATTATAAATATTCATGAATTGAATATATATACATGATTTGTTTGGTTATTTGATTTAATAGCCAATCAAACCTTCGTGGTTTTTTAATGTTGAATCTTATTTATAGAACAGTTTCAACCAATTTCACTACTCAATGTAGAAGGTAAGATCTTTTTCGGTGTCATTGCGAAGAGGATGATGAGATTCGTGATAAACAACAGGTATGTCAATACATCAATCCAAAAGGCTAGAGTTCCCAGCTTTCCAGGTTGTATTGAACATACCACTATGTTGTGGGATTGAATAAAAACGGCGAAAAATAATAAAACCGAACTCCACATCATTTTGTTAGATCTAGAAAATGCATATGGCTCAGTAAGACACCAACTACTTGAGAAAGTAATGGAGTTCTTTTGGATTCCAGAGGACATTAAAAACCTCATATCAACGTACTTTAAACATACTTATGTGAGGTTTTCTAAGAATAGATATTCAACTAACTGGCAAAAAGTTGAATATTGGCATCATGATGGGTCATGTTATCTCTCCACTACTTTTTGTATTGGTAATAGAGATGATATTATGTAGTGCCGATGTCAACAGCAATCAAATAACCAGTCCATCTATGAAGGCTTTTTAAGATGATGTAACTCTAATTGCAGAATCCAGATCACACATGGAACAACTGGTGACCTGCCTCCAAGAGCTCTTCAAATGGGCTGCTATGAAAATAAAGCCTTCAAAGTGCCAAAGTTTATCGTTGCTGAAGGAAACTGCAAAGAAATAAAGTTTTCTGTCAGTGGAAATGAAATCTCTACGATCCACTAAAAAAGCATTAAAAGTCTCGGTTGCTGCTACTCCCTTCCACTTACTGATCGACATCATTGGCAGGACCTACGGAAACAGCTACAAAATGGATTACGCTCCATTGATAAATATGACCTCAGGAACAAAGATAAAATATGGTGCATTTATTTTGGATTAATTTCTAAATTAGCATGGCCATTGCAAATATATGAGGTATCACTTACAAGAGTTTAAACAATGGAGCGGTTAATCAGTAGATTTATAAAAAAATGGTTGGGAGTACCTAACTCCTTAACAAACGTGGCACTATATAGTTCACCAACAAAACTAAAACTTCCAACATTGTCACTTGTTGAGGAATATAAATTAGGAAAAGCGCGACTCTTCCAAATGCTGCGTGACTCTTGCAACCCACTGGTGAAGAATGCCCAGCCTTCTGTGATAACCGGTTGGAAATGGAAGGCAAAAATAGCTGTTGAGGATGCTAAATTGGCCCTCAGGAAGAAAGAAATAATTGGCACTGAGACAAATGGAAAAAGCAGGTCTAGGCCTGCATCAACAGCGTTAGTGGTCCAAAGAATCCACGGCAAACAGAAGAAAAATGGTGTCAGAAGAAATTCATCATCTTGGGGAAGTTAGGCGTTTTGCTACAGCTGTAGGACAAAGGAAACAGTGCACATGGACTAAGTGGGAAAATGCGAAAGACAGAGCTGTCACATGGGGAGACCTCAAGCACATGGAACCAAAGAAATTAAGTTTCCTCATAAAAGCAGTCTACGACGTCTTACCAACACCAGTCAACCTTCATGCTTGGGGTTTAACTACATCCGACCGATGCTGAGCATGTGGGAAAACTGCAAGCCTCAAACATATTCTCACCGGATGTGAGTACGCTCTAAGAAACTATACTTGGACACATAATGAAGTCCTGGAGATTTTTTCTGAGGTTTCAAAAATATGTTGTGAGATTGCCAATAAATCTCTAAATATCATCAACAACAGAGCAATTCAGTTCGTTAAAGAAGGAAATATTTCGAAAATTGCACGTGAAAATATGCGTAAACCATCGTTGCTTGAGGGCTGCACGGACTGGCACGTCGCAACAGATTTAAAACAATACTTTATATTTCCAACTGAAATAGCGTTAACGACAAAGCGTCCAGATATTGTCATTTAATCTGTTAAAGCAAAAAAGTTTTCGTTATTGAGTTAACGGTCCCTTATGAAGAAAATTTCAACTGGGCATATCAGCGTAAGTTGGAAAAATATGAAGATCTGCGATAACAATGTGTCTGAAATGGCTGGATAACAAATGTATTTCCTATCGAAGTCGGATGCAAAGGTTTTATTGCCAACTCAACCTCCGTTTTCTTAACTAATCTTGGACTTCCTCCATTGGACAAGAGGAAATACATGGAAAAGATCCAAGATAGGGCTCTAACTGCATGAGCGTGGATCTGGCAATCCCATAGAGCGACAACAATTTGACAAAGTCTGGTGGTATCGTGAGATACTGCTGGGGCGCTCTGGGCTAGTGGTAATGATGCTTCGGCCCCGAAACCATGCCTGAACCCAGAGTCATCATCTGATGAAGGCTTTGTTAGAAGCAATGCTGTTTTATAAACATCAGTTATTGTATGATACCTACTATAATACGTTTTAAATAGATGGTTTGTAGGTAACTTTTAAAAAGAGAATGAGCTCGTCAATTTTCACACAGTTAAATGATTTCAAGTACGGTATTTGTTTATTATATCTTCTAGATTGAGGTTGACAAGTAAGCAGTCAGTTTCCCTTTCCATACTTTCTGTACCATAGGATCTATGTAAGGATTGTGTTGATCCCTGAGCATTGCATTGTTTATCTATTCTTTTTGGTGATTTTGTTTTTGATGTTGAGGGTTCTGTATCGAATTTGGCTGACAACAGTTTAAATCTGCTTCTTAGACTTTAATTGATCACTTTGATGTTCAGATATATTTTTCCAGGTTCGTCATCGAAGATTGTGGTTTTCGTTTGAGTAGTTCTGTTTTTTTGGGAGACAAGTCTTTTAATTTGCCTTTGACGGTTTTTGGTGGACAGATTGGAGACCAACATAAAAGCTGTTTTGTAGGAAGATATTTTCTATTTTTAGGAGGAGTAGTTCGTATTTGAGTGGTAGATTCTATGTGTGTTTTTCCTTGGACTAGATCGTTGGATTTCTCTTTATTTGTGACTTCTTTTCATTGAGATTGTGCTCGCTGAAATTCAGTTGAGTGTAGATTTTTTGGTGCTTTTGAAACTTTAACCAATCACTTGGTTCCAATTGGATCAGTTTCTCTACCAGAGCTCTATATTTGTTGTCTTGATTGATTGGATCAACTGTCCGTGCAACAGAGGTGTAAGTGTTTTTTCCCATATAGGACCCAACTATTTTTCTTTCTTCGAGGAAGGTCACATTCTTCTTGTACTTTACTCCGATTATTTTCTTTTCTTTTTTATAGATATCACAAGATCTTGAGTGGGCTGGATGCTCTTGTCGGCAGTTTAGACATTTAATTTCCTTTCGGCGATTTTCCTCCGAGTGGTCCGGGTCCTTTTCACTTCACTTGGCACATGTCTCTCATCTTCTGCAAGCTTCCATATGGGGTGTATATTTCTGACATTTAGGATACTGCGATGTATTCTTCAACATCCTCAAGACAATAGCCGATTTTCACTTCCTTGGGAACATGGGGCTAATCAAATGTCAAGATGTAGGTCTCAATTTGCTCTCCACCCTTTCTAATGGTGATTCTTTTGATGTTTGTCATACCTTTGTCATAGTATGAGTTATTCCCCCTAGATGCACCCTCACAAAATAAAGATCATATATAGGTACTTCCGTCCCCCCAGTTTCCATAATAAAATGAGATAGCCAACATGGCTATTCACACATCGTATCCTGACTTGTTTCTATTTTATTCCCAATGTATTGACTATCATTGAGCCATAATAGTACAACCGGGTTTTCCCAGGGCTGCTGTAATCTTTTCCAGTGTATCCCAGGCCAACTCTCGACTTCTGATAATTCTTTTACAAGTGTTCAGTCTTTCGTGGGGATGTGCTCTGCATTTGGAAGGGCTGCTGTAATTTCTTCCAGTGTACCCCTGGCAAATCTCTACTTCTGATAATTCCTTTAGAAGCGTTCAGCCTTTTGTGAGGATGTGCTCTGCATTTGGTCGAGTGAAAGCTTTTCATCTTGGGGATGTTTTCAGTTTGCCTTTGGTTGTCCTTGTCGAGACGCGAGTTTCCTTTCCGAGTTTTTTTTTTTTTTTTTACGTTTTGTGAGAAACTCTCGTTGCAATAACCCTTTCTATTAAGAAAGGGGAGATTTTAGCCAGGCAGACCACCTCCAAAGATACAATGACAATGAGTCTGTTGAAGTCAGCTACCTCATTCTCCGAGTACTTTTCAGATAAATTTCTTTTGAGTTTTTTGTTAGAAGTCACCAGAAGTGATGTTTATTTTTCACTGGTCCTGTGTTCCACCACTTGTGTTGGCAATGTACCATATAATTTATTTATTTGTTTATTTATTCATTTATTTATTTTTGTTTCTGTTTTGTTTTTTTAACAATGTGTTGTTTAAACGTATAAAAATTTATTTCTAACAAGGAAACAAACCGACTACGTGCAGAACTTGATTTTGACTAGTGGAAAAGGGAGAATTGATCTGAGACAAATCGGCACCAAAAAACTACTTTCCGTGATTTCTTGACAACTGCTACTAAACCCATAATAGGAATTTGCGTACCAGACGGTCAAAGTGGAAAAATTTAGCCATCAAGCTGGTTTGTCACTGGCTTCTTGGAAAAGTATTCTAACAGGCAAGAAACTTGCTGAGAAATAGTATGGGAAATTTAACGACATCCCCATATGGGTCATAAGAAAGAATAAGCAACGTGGTAAGACGTTTAAATACGTTTATATAAGAAGTGCGGAAGAGTTGCAAAAGTATATTCCTTTAGTGGTCTTTAAGAGAACAAAGTTAAAATTATAATATACTTATCTGTTGTTGGTGAATGTCTTTCTGCATATTTTCTGGTTGTGTTTAAGACTGTTTTAAGAGGGCTGTGGACGTTTGGTTTCTTAGGGCTCAAAATTGTTTTCTTGGTTCTGTTTGTAGAATTGGGTGGTCTGCTAACATCATTTGTTACCAGGCTGTCTTTCGCCACATCTCGCCTCGTGGAGACCCTAATTGCTTCTCCTGCTAACACCCTTTGCTTCTGCCTCGTCTGGCCGCGCCCACGTCACATACTCAAGTGACATCCTCAAATCCCTTCTGCCCTACCTTCTCACTCTACCCTCGGCCTCTTAACATCTGGATACACAGCCGTCTAGAGGATAACTCGTAATTTTCTTATAATAAAACTAAAATCAAACGAAAGTCAACGAGGTTAAACAATTGAAAGAAAATTCAACCTGGGAATTCTGCTAAAAAGAAGATTCAATTAAAATTATATGAAAATTAAAAAGACTTGTGGGGGAATAGGACTTCCCGAGGTTCCGTGAAAAGTAAAACTTCAAGTGTTTGTTTCACTATGATACAATACAAATTTGCACAAGCAGCGTAGACGAGAGAAATCTGACAAAACACAAGAACCTTAAAGAAAAACAACTTTATATTTTCTATCAATTAGACAATGGCAAAGATTATACAAAAGGTGGTCCTATGTGTGTGTGTGTGTGTGTGTGTGTGTGTGTGTGTGTGTGTGTGTGTGTGTGTGTAAAACACGAATATCATCAGTTAAATAGAGAGTGTGTACGTCCGAACTAAAAAGAGAAGATAGGCTGGTACTTACATACATGTGTATCTGTATATATATGCGTGTGTCCTGGTATGTATGCGTTCTACGGCCAACTCACCTAACGGTCGTGTATATTAGCGGGTCATCTGACGTCACTCTATCGTGCCGTGATGTGACTGTCTGCTGACCAGTCGGTCTCTCAGCAACGGACTAAGAAACTTCGTTATTTATACTTTTGGGTAAAATAAAAGTGGATCAAAGTAAAATATTTTAAGTTTATTAGAGGTCAAATAAAGTTCAAATGCAGGGACGTCGGCGAGAACGCAACCCGTGACCTATCCGATTCACAGAAATTACTTATTTATTTTGGAACCTATTTTTGTTTCTGTGGCAATTTTTTTCTACTAGTTAGTTTTGGATCCGCTTTTTCTAGAATATTTTATTCTACGCGTCCTTCGCTGATTGGTTTAAAAATATAAGAGTATAAATTCAATGTAAGTGAGATTTTGATCCATTTTTCTGGAATATTCCTATCTACGTGTTCTGGATTGATTTATTTAAAACTAAAGAAATGTGGATCCAATAGACTCAATCAAAACCAACTGAAAGATAAAATTCAACCCATAAACTCTGCTGAAAGACAATCTTACAGAGAACTCAAAATTAAAGGAAAATTGATACCCTTCAACGAAACTAAAAAGAAAAAAAATACTCAAATTCAAAGAACTTTTATCATTAAGGTTTTTCGGACTATTGTCTTCATCTTTATTGTTATTTCCACAACGTTTCGGCCGATATGTCCTTCGGCCTTCTTCAGGTGTTTGTCGAACTCGGGAACCTTCACGGAACTTTGAACTACGTCCTTTATTGAAACCACGGGGGTCGCCTGTTCTGATTCCGTTTGCCATAACCGGGTACAAGTGTTAAGTATTCCTGTATTGTTACTCGCCTGTAGTGAGGATTGAACCAGCAACCTTCAGATGATTCTCTTCTTAGAAGCTCAGGGAACCAACGCCTATAACCGTTACACTATGTGTCCTGCTGGACAATTCAATAAAGGACGTAGTTCGAAGTTCCGTGGAGGTTCCCGAGTTCGACAAACACCTGAAGAAGGCCGAAGGACATATCGGCCGAAACGTTGTGGAAATAACAATAAAGATGAAGACAACAGTCCGAAAAACTTTAATGATAAAAATCAACAAGCTTCGTCTCAGAAATTTAGACAATCAAAGAACTTTGTTTTGTTGTATTGTCATCTGCTGTTTCATGCAGAAATATACATATATGTACTGGATACATACTGACGCAATAAATTAATCAGACACTGGAAGAACTCGCCGGAAGACTTCTTTAACAATAGTTACCTCTCACTTTATTGCAAGGGTTCGAAAAGGTTGTGTGAGGTTTTACTGTGAGAGGGAGCTGGAGACCGAACAGAAATTCAATATTTTGACCCCACTGTTATGACCGTCACGTTGTGTCTTTCTTGTTCTCTGGATGCTCAATCGGAGGCCTAGGGGCTAACTCTGCTGGGTGATCTGCTATATCTTATCAGCAACTTCTCAGGTCCCCAAACTCCATCGGTGTTCCCGAGGGCTCCCTCGGCCGGGTGTGGCTTTCCCTACCACATCACGTCTCCAACTGCGTCCGAACTTCAACTCAACTGGCCGGAACCCAATTCCACCGGCTCGTCGAACTCAACTGAGTTATATAATCGTTCGACGTCCACTCGATCTTTGAAATCGAATGTTTAATCGTCATCAAGCGGAAATAACTGTCATGCAGTTCAGAGGTCACTCTCTTCCTGTGCGTCAGTCTATGAGAGTATCATGTGATATTTTTACCTCGTCCCCTTTCATCAGCCAATTTCCGCTCACGCGATTTCCTCTCATAACTGCCATTAGAATGTGTCACTTCCTTCCGGTGCATCACCTTGAATGGCATTTTTGGCCGGGTCAAAAGGTCAAAACACAACAGTTTTCCGGAAACTTTCTCTCCGATAAGCCTCGCAAATTACACTAAAATATGCAACCTTTATCTTTTCTTTCCTGTTCTTTCTCGTTTCTTTTGTATAAAATTCCTTTTTAAAAACTTTATTGTCTGTGTTATCTCTTTGAATCAGTATCCGAACAAGAAAGCAGCGGAACTTACCGTTTAAAATTACACACTAAAGCCCTCAAAAACATTACCCTTTAGATTATAAATATGGTTTTAGTGTCATTCTCTTCATATTAAATTTTAATTTAAATTCTTTTATATTGAATTTTATTCTTTAAATTCTTTTAAACGAAATGAAAAAAAACCCAGGAATTTATGAATTAAACAGTGTAGTTTAATATTTAAGTTTACTTTAAATTCTTTTATATTGAATTTTGTTCTTTAAATTCTTTTAAACGAAATGAACAAAAAAAAACAGAAATTTATGAATTAAACAGTGTAGTTTAATAGTTTTTATTCAGCCTATAAACTAAAATCAAAAACGAAGAAAACGAACTGATTCTCTTTCTCAACAAATTTGTTCAAGTTATATTATCGTGTTGTATGCCGGAGTAAAAAAGTGATGACCTCACTTTCAAGATAGAATCGAAAAACTTCCCAAAACGAAGTTGGACTTCCAGTTGACTAAGTAGAAGAGTTGCGTCCCTTGTACCGTTACACACACTTCACATTCCAATTCCGCCTCATGAATTTTATTAAAAATTATGTATCAATTAAAATTAGATAATTTGGTTTTAAAATCTGTATAAATTCTCTGGTTTAATTATATATATATATATATATATATATATATATATATATATATATATATATATATATAGGCGAGAATATGTTCAAAAGCAGTAATATATATAATAAACTAGAAAGTAAAATGAAGGAAAATATTTTACTCATTTAAAACTTCAAATTAAACAAGATATTTCTCCGAATATGACTGCATCTGGTGTTGAAACTCCAGTCCTGGTGCTCTGGGGAATGTAGATTACCTCTTCATTGCCATTACTCTCAGACCCACTCTGACTCGGAGTGGTAGTACCTGTTGGAATCTTGTTTATGAGTCAAATGGATCTGTTTGTAAATTGTTTGTGTTCGATCGGAATACTTGATATCAAATAACTATGAGCAAAAAAAAAAAAAAAAAACTCTTTAGAAACAACACAAATAAAAAATATATAGATCGGTTCATTGGCTTAGTGGGTAGAGTGTTCGCCAATGGTCCGGGAGACCTGGGTTCAATCCCAGGTCGCGTCATACCAAAGACTTTAAAAATGGTACTTGATACCTCCTTGCTTAACACTCAGCACGTATCAAGGTAAAGTATCAAGGGTAAAGTGGGGCAATCCAGGAAAAGAAGTAGCGCCCTCCCCTACACATTGGTGTAGTAGCTATTGAAAAGGGAGCCTTCTGGTCGCCCTCGACTTCAGTTGCCAACTTTCCTTTACTTACAATGAACGTGATTATCTAATCTCTTGGCATAAAATAACCCCTAACGTATTGACATGGCAGCTAAAATCGATTAATATCTTTAGTAAAAGTATTTCTTCTATTAATAAGTGCCCACTAAAACTTTTATTGACACTTAAAAAACCACCGATTCGAAATAAATTCACAAAATAAATCCGGGGAGTATCCGTGGCATAATCGTTAACGTTCTCGACTGCAACATCGTAGTAAGCGAGTTCAAACTCCAGTGACGCTATTCATTTTCGGACTAATACCCTTAGGAAAGGTATGGAACCCCTTTGTAATATTCTTGGGGGGAAATTGCCTGTAGAGAAGAGGAAAATCTCGTATTTTGTTTTGGCGCGCTATTTAATTCAACACTGAATTTCACCCAATCAGGATGAGATATCCTATTCAGCCCGGACCTTCATTTCCGGCTAGCAAAACGGGTGAGCGGCCAAACACACTCTCTTCGGCTTGAGA
This sequence comes from Sepioteuthis lessoniana, assembly GCA_963585895.1. NCBI lineage: Eukaryota > Metazoa > Mollusca > Cephalopoda > Myopsida > Loliginidae > Sepioteuthis > Sepioteuthis lessoniana. The sequence goes on from OY757946.1 coordinate 31,516,016, forward strand.
CGGCGATCAGAACGGACGTGTCTCTGGTCGCCCCTGCTTAGCGATGCTTTTTAGCTAAACAAGCCACCCAGTGTGGACATATCACTAGCAGCAGCAACATGGACACTCAGCGAGATAACTTTCTAATTTATGGATTCTTTGCGTCTAATATATTTTAGACCAAAGAATCCCAGTTGAATATGAATTAGATACGTTCAGCATGCCTTCCACAAGCACCACAAAAATTTACTATGTCGATCCGAGCGCCACTTCGCTCACGACACACCTAGCTCTCATTTCACCTCTGGTCGACATTAATGGAGATAACGCCTACTCTCCCCAATTACCAGACACACAAAACTACACGGTGGCCTTGAATACTTCCCTCACACGTCCAACGACACGCTGCCATCCAACATCCCGCTAAGCTATCGCATCTCCAAAACCAACAAGCCTAAATACCACGAGTCTTGCAGCACCAAGAACAAACCGCCTCAAAGCTGCTAATAAAGAACTTTCGTTATTGTATGTGGTGTTACTAAAGAATAGTTTCGTAATTCATTTGTTGCCTTAAAAAATATAGCGTTAAACAAAAACCATTTCACCCCACGCTATATGCCTAATCAGATCAAAAACAGGCAATAATGTAGTTTTTTTTTAAATGGATGATTTCAGAAATAACAATTTGGGGTCAATCTATTTGGATTAAAAAATAAAATTTATATCCGAGTAATCTTTAGTGTTTTGGAAATGGTTAGTTTCTATATCACTATAAATTAATTGACAACACAAATGAATTACGAAACTTCTTTTGAAACACAACAACGAAAGGTTTATTATAGTAGCAGGTGTAAAAGAGTAAGAGTGAGAAAGTGTCCCTTTTGGCGTCGCCGGTTAGTATGTTGGTCGTTGAGTTTGTAGGAAGTGTGTGTGAAGCTAGCAGCAGCGTGTTCTTCAGCGAAAGGGGTTCCAAGTGGAATCCGTAGCAGTTGATGCGAGAGAGGTCTATCTGGGTTGCTGGCTAATTGCTCTCTAACCGTCAGTCGACGGTTAGAGAGTCAAAAGGACTAGAAAAAATAGTTCTAGAAAGGAAGAAGGAATCAATGCGCTCTGCTTGACGATTGGTCGTTTATAGCCGAATCGCTTGGCGGGGGCATTGATTCGCGAAAGGAAATAGATCTGTGGCTGCTACAAATCTGTTACTTAAACATTAACATTCATATTCATACACGTTTTTAGCGCTTTGTTAAGTTGTTATCGTTAAAGACCAAAAGTTCAAAAATGGTCTTGGTGAGAAGTTAGTATAATGTGTGTGTATACGCACGTTTGTCAGTTTGTTCTGTTAGACCCATAGATACGACCCTATCAGGTACTACCATCCCGGGTCAGAGTGAACCTGGGAGCAATGGCAATGAAGAGGTACTCCACATTCCCCAAATCTCTAACGCTGGAGTTTCACCATCTGATTGTTTAGTGTCATATTCAAGACACTCGTCTCACCCCTCTGCAGAGATGTGGTCGATGTAATCTACAGCTCCAGTCAACTGGGCTGAGGACGATTAGAGTACCTGTATGTATCTGTGTGATTTTCATAGTTGTAATCATCCGGTTTCTGGGTACTGCAAGTTTTACCTATGTTGACTGCTGACCGTAGCGACCAGAAGGAAATGGGTTGACAGATATTGTTGATATGAAGTTGAGTGTCTCTATTGACATCACTTGGACCACTTGTCTTTTCGATCGATTTCCCTCCCCATTATTGCTGACGGTCAACTCGACTTCGTTATTAAACGAAGAAAATCAATGGTCATGCAATCTTTTCCCGACTACGCCCGCGCGTATTATTAACAGTCATATTAATATCTAAGAATCGACTTTCGGCGATTCATTTTTGTTTTGTGCCCACGATTTAACGGCCAGGCACCGGATATAAAATTTCCAACCCCCTCTGTAAATTGTTCAAGTATGAAACCAATTTTTAACAATTTATATGACTGCTGATAATATACCAGTTCGTAGTCAGGAATACGTCATGGGACAACTAAATTGCTTAAAGAACTAATCAGAATTTACCAATTATCTCTATGTTTCATAACTAACCACTGGGCAAAAAGGAAAATGTAAGTCAAAAGTTCAGTTACGACAGAGATGACTTTATAGTGTAGATTCCATAAATATAAAGGCGATTTCTTTACGGTTGGATAATTTTTAGAAATGTTCAAAAGAAATTTGAAAAGATTAATTTTCTTTTTCAACGATTTCATGAAAAAACAGAATTACTTCTTTTTTTAGTGCTTCTGATTTGGTTTGGTTGTTTAACGGCATATCAACCTCTTATGGGTTAATGCCAAAATTTGATCCATTTCTAAATATTTAATTACAATCATATTTTCAACATTCCATGAAATTTTTAATACAAAAAAAAAAAAATCTATTATCATTTGTTTGCACATTGTAATTATCATATTTACCCAACCCCTCCGCTCGGGCAGGATATGACACAAGGTCAATTTTTCAAGCGGAGTTTAACAGGTTTGAATTCAGAGTTTTCCTTCTCCTAGACTAGTTGCCTCACCAAGGCTGAAGAACCCAGTCTGCCCTACTATTTACCCATAGCTAGAGGGAGAATATTTGGATTCATACCTTTCCCAAGGGTATTAGTGCTATGTGAAATGCAATCAGTCAGGTCCAGGATTTGAACTCGTGTCGCCGTGTCCATAACCTGCGACGATAACCATTACACCACGGGCACATTGTAATTATATCAAGTATTACTATGTAAATAACCCATCCGGCTGGGGCTGTAGAATGCACCGACTGCATCTACGGAGAGGAGTAAGATACCCACCGACGCAATGAGTGTCCTATATATGACATTAAACCATCTGACGGTTGGAAATTTAGAGAATGCAGAGTACTCTTTCATTGCCATTGCTTCCGGGACTGGTAGCACCTGATAGGGTCCTATCTATGGGTCAAATAGAAGAAAATATGTGTGCAACCAAAAATGACTGATGTTAAATTGTGACTATTATATAGCAATACTTGCAACCATTTAACTGTGTGCAAAAAAAGGGCTCAGGCTTGTTTAAGAATGTTATCAACAAAATGTTTACAAATCATATATATATTCAATATACATGTATAAACAGGATTTGTCATTAAATAACCCACAATAGTTGATATGCTATAACACCAAACCAAACCAAATCCTATATATTTAACATATATGTATAAACAGGATTTGGCATTAAATAACCTACAGTGGTTGATATGCCATAAAACCCAACCAAACCAAATTATATATATTTAATATATATGTATAAAGAGGATTTGGCATTAAATAACCTACAATGGTTGATATGCCATAAAACCCAACCAAACCAAATCATATATATTTAATACATATGTATTAGGAGGATTTGGCTTTAAATAACCTACAAAGGTTGATATGCCGTAAAACCCAACCAAATCACATTGAATATATATGTATAAAGATGATTTGGCATTAAATAAACTACAATGGTTGATATGCCATAAAACTCAACCAAACCAAATTCTCTTTTTCGAAATCCTTAAATTCTCAGGACCATCTCTTCCGGGCATGACGTCATCCACACTCCAGGCCCATTTCCTGTCTGTATGACAAATGGTGATTGTCATATCCTTTGCACACGAGCGTAAAACTGTACCCAATGATTATGCCCTGAACTAAGAGACTCGAATAGTTCAAAGTCCTACCAAACTGAATGATAAAATATAATTAACAAAAAATGATTATTATTAAAAAAAATAATTCCTTCATCATATAACACCTGTTGTCAATCTAAGTGTTTCCCTGTTTATCCTGACTCTCTCTTTGCGCAACTAATTTCGCCACGATTTCGTTATAAGAAACAAAAAGAAGAGATTATAATTTCATAAATAAGAGTTGTCATCACTTTTTCTCTCTCGGTATACAATAAAAGGATGAATTACATCGGGTTGTTAGATGCCAAGCTCACCTGATACTCCACATGTGCTCATGGCGATGTCTTCGAGAACGGCCAAGGAATCTACGGTTTCATACCTACCTGATATTTCCTAGTTGTCAAGTTACTTACAATCCGAGAGAAATTTCTTGAACTTACTGTTATATTGTTGTATACCGTGATGAGATCAATCACAACAGTAATACAATACATACACAGATACAAAACACAGGCGGACTCTGTTGTTTCAGATACGAACGGGTTTATTAACTTCTAACTTCGGTTCATGGCGACACGAGAAGAGAGACACAATTCTTAAAAGTCTTTGCTAACCATACTATGCTGACCATACTATGCTGACTCCATCCCAACGCGCGGCGCATCTTGTGGTGTCTAAGATCTCTGTCGGTAGAAATCCGAAAAACCCAACTACATCTTTCAACGGTCAAAATCCAACTCCCGCCCCAAAGGTCCAATCTCAACTGATGTCTTTTCAAAATCCTCAAATTCTCAGGACCATCTCTTCCGGGCATGACGTCATCCACACTCCTGACCCATTTCCTGTCTGGGGGATTTATTATGACAAATGGTGATTGTCATATCCTTTGCACACGAGCGTAAAACTGTACCCCAAATGACTATGCACCTGAACTTAAGAAACTCGAATAATTCAAAGCTCAACCAAACTGAATGATAAAATATAATTAACGAAAAGTGATTAATATTTAAAAAAAAAATCATTCCTTAATTATATAACACGATCATCAACTTAACCTTTCGCACTACAAATGTTTTGGGTTTTTCTATGGCGTGTTATAGCCCAGTTCAAACTCATAAAGCACAAATTTCGATTCATCTGCGCGGCTTTGAAATTAGAGGGAGTGAAGCAACGCACAACGTGTAAGCGCACCAACCACCACGATACTGTCAACAGCAGTGGGTAGCTTTCACGGCTTTGAACTGATTCGGTCGCACTGCGTACTAGCTCGAACAACCAAAATATATGCAAAACTTTTGACTCACGATCTATTATCTAATATCACTATCACTATCTAATATGAATGATTTACAAACTGATCGAGTTCACCAATCGGACCCAAGCAGGTACTTCCATTTCGGATTAGAGTAGACCTAGTAATAATGTAAGTGAACGAGAAACTCCATACACACTAAAGGTACGGAACAGGCGCTTCACCACCAGATGTAATCTAGTGTCATATCTAGGACTCCCCTTTTGTAGAAGGGTGGGTTTTTTTCCCTTAACTGTGTATTAAGAGGAAGTGTTTTTTTTCTCTTAACTGAGTATTAAGAGTGGTGGTCTTTTCCCTTAACTGAGTATTTAGAGGGGTGGTCTTTTCTCATAACTGAGTATTAAAAGGGATGGTTTTTTCTCATAACTGAGTATTAAGAGGGGTGGTCTTTTCTCTTAACGGAGTATTAAGAGGGGTGGTCTTATCCCTTAACTGAGTATTAAGAGGGGTGGTCTTTTCTCTTACCTGAGTATTAAGAGGAGTGGTCTTATCCCTTTACTGAGTATTAAGTGGGGTGGTCTTATCCCTTAACTGATAATTTGGAGGGGTGGTCTTATCCCTTAATTGAGTATTAGAAGGGATAGTCATATCCCTTTACTGAGATCTTATCCCTTTATTCAGTATTAAGTGAGACAGACGACAAGGAAATATCAAACCGATAAAAGATATCCTCTAAGCATATGCAGTGAAAGGAAAACAAAATATCTCCCGTGGATTGATTAATACATTCTGTGGATAATTTTATGTCAAAGCATAAGAACTGTTGGTTTTCCATTTAACCAATAATTGGGGGGAGCGTAAAAAGGGGTTCATGACTTTCTGAAGTGCATTAGTCTGAAACTAAACATAACTGCGCAACATGAGTTCGAACTCGTTTACTATGATGTCGCAGTCCAACACGTCAATATCAACGCCATTTTGAATAAAGGGTTCGGTTTGAAATTCCCTAAAGATTACTTACTACTTTTGGCGTAGAAGAAGTGCGGAGAGTAGAACGGTTTTTACGATAAGAAATGTTTCCAGTTAAAGTCACGTACTGGACATTGCACTTCAATAGGTGCACAATTTGTTTTTATTCAGGCATAAGTTGCTGTTTTTTTTTTGTTGGAAAAGGTTTTGCAAAATTTGATTAAAGACGAAAGAATCTGGAAGAAATGTGCAATGAACTCGGCAACGGCCTTCTTCTTGCGCACCCTCTTCTCGCGCACCTTTTTTTTAAGAACACAGAGAATTGTTTTACAAGATGTAATGATTGAAAGCCCCCCAAAAGAAGCCGTTGTAATTGAAGCTGTTAACGCTCCTTTGCTTCTGGGGTCAAATCTGTACCAATTTCAGCAAAAAAATCATGTCGAAGGGTGTTCACTTCCAAACCGGGTTTTAACTATTTTCTCCCCTTTCCCTTTCTTTCTTTCTTTCTTTCTTTCTTTCTTTCTCTCCTCCTCTCTCTCTCTGCTTAGTCTCTTGCCTTCCCCTCTCTCTTATATGACCAATCGGCTGGGGTTGTAGAATACACCGAATGCATCTCAGTAGAAGGGTAAGGACTCCTCCAACGAGTGTCCTGATGGTGAGGCTCCAGTAATGCTGGAACTTTGGGGAATGCGAAGTACCTCTTCATTGTCATTGCTTCCAGGTCCACTCTGGCCTGGAGTGGTAGCACCTGATAGGATCATTTCTATGGGTTAAATAGAACTAAACTGCGTACTTATAGTAAGCTGAATTGTTTGGAGTAGCGCTGTTTTGACATTGAAACTGTACTACGCTAAACTGAATTGTTTGAAATGGAACTGTTTTAACATTTAATTGTGTGTAAACAAAAACTATACTTATACTAAACTGAATTGGTTAAATTAGAAGTGTTTGACTAAACTGAATAGCTTGAAATAGAAATGTTTTTGACAATTAAACTGTGTACTTATGTTTTACTGAATTGTTTGAAATAGAACTATTTAATTGTATAGAGATGGATTTGGCATTAAATAACCTACAAAGGTTGATATGCCATAAAACGCTAACAACCAACTCTCTTGCGTCTCTCGGCGTTTCCTCTTTTACCATTCCTCTTTTGTCTTTGTTTAATCTCTTTTT